>JACATO010000084.1:0-600000 GCA_018389105.1 Nautilus pompilius | reverse complement strand
TTCAGCTAGGTTTCATTTGAATCTTCCTACTATATTGAATGCTGCTTTTTTATTTAGCTACATGGTCATTTTAATCATGTAACTATGTTCATTAAATATTTTAAAAATATATAAAATTATAATCATTTTTGAAAATTATATATATATGAAAAGATATATTTGTGTATGTATTGCTGAGTATATATTTGAAAAAATTGTTTGCCTACTTTCTGATGTAAATATGTTTTAAATATTTTTGAAAGAGAGAAGTGGATATGGATAGAATGATGGAGTGAAGAGATAGAGAATAATATATACTCCATTTAGGGAAGTAAAAGACAGGAGGGGAAAGATGAAGTGAGAGTATGACATTTTAATTTATTTCTCCTTTTAGGGGGCTGCTAACTGAGGGAGGACAAATGACAGCAGACTGAATTAAAATTTTCTTTTTGGAAAAATACCTGTAATTAAGGTAAGAATCTAATGGAATTTTTTTTTTGTCTATTTCTTGGTACAACATGACCAAAATCTCTATCTGAATGCACACATAAATACATGTGAATACTGTCTCCACAATAGAGTCCCTTATTTGAATAAAAATCAAACAAACAAGAGTAGTCTCCAAAAGAATGAGGAAATGTTTATAAGTAAAATGCTCTGGGAGCATATTTTAATTCAGCAGTTTGAGATGTATTTGCTGCATGAATCATTGATGAAAAATCAGACAGTCATCATCTGACAAGTAAGCAATAAAATGTGAAAGCAAAGCAATTTTTTTTGTTTGACAGCATGGTGCGTAACTACTATTGTGGAGAAAATATTTTTTTCATCTGATTCCCTGTGTAATTGCAGTCCATGGTTCAGCTGAGAACATATTGTGTCTCATTCATCAGTTCACTTGGTGCAATGGGTAAATTGTACAGAGATTCCGTATCTGCAAGAGTCTTGTATGAAGAAACCATCTCCCACCTGCTTTCTTGTGCAAATAAATTGATTCTATCAGATGTTTTTTCTGTAACAGTTTTCACAATTTTATAAAATTTTGCTAATAGGATTTAGTTATAAAATGAAATTGTAAGTTTGACTGTGGAGAATTAAGTGACACGTGCAAGAGTTAGGTTAATGTGTTGTATTTGGAAAAGTAAGAATGTCCCCAAATGTCACAGTCTTATGTTGCATAAAAAATTTTGCCATTTATGGTTATTTTATTTTAAAAGGTGCTTTTATGCTGTTTTATTTTAAAATATTTTTTATAGTTTTATTTCTCCTGGGTCTGGGAGTTTGTAAACATTTAGCATCTTGAATATATATTGCCTGACAAGTTTAAGATAATGGATACTTAGGCATCTTGCTGGGTTTATTTATGTCAGCTTGCCATAGGCAGCCACTTAAGTGGAATAGCTGGTATTGCCTGTTTAGTTCTGGTATGTGTGCAGGCATAGGCAGAAATCCTGTTCTAATTTTATTTGTGCTACATAGAACTTAAAAACAGATATAGGCTAACTTCATTCTCATAACTTGAGAGTGGTAGTTAATTTTCAAAACAACAGTGGAGAGGAAGCTTTCACAATAAAAAATAAAGGGTTTTATAATGGAAATAAAGGTGCAGAATAAAATATAAATGTTTATAATGGTAAGAAGAGTTTGGAACACCAGTTCAGGCTTTTATAAGGGAAGGAAATTTTGGTACAACAATTCACTCATTGTTCCAGACTTTACTTATCTGTTTCTGGTGTTATGAAGAAAACTGTACAATTGGTATGAAGAACTACAGCATATTACAGAAAATGTGTTAGCTGTGCATTTTTTGACTTAAATATTAACAGAATGCAATATGATACAGGTGTTTATAATGCAAGGACGGGTTAGAAGGAAAAAAACAGGCTTTCATAAGGGAGGAAAAAGTTGAGAGAGAGAGAGAAACTTTGAAAGACAATTTATTTATGACTTACTAAGCACTTGGATACATTTTAAATATGTATACATATCTACCAGATATGGTACATTCTTGGGGATTTCAATTAAACGTTTAACTTCAAGTTTTTTTAAAACTGATTATCTTTATTTAAAAAATAGTGTTAAATTTTCTGAAAATCTGAGTGTCAAAGGAATTGTTTTCTAACAATTCTAAAACTGCTGCTGTCACCACTAAATTGCATCAGACAAAAATTAAAAAGAAATTTTTCAGCTTTGAAGATATGGTGACCTTAGAATATCTCCATCCTTTTTGTTTTTGCCTGGTGTCATTATTTCAGTATTAAGTTTGTGACTTATATATTATTTTGTTGATTTCCATTCTTTATTTCCATTTATGTTCTGTGTCAGTAACATAAATCGGTGAAGTGTATTCAACATTAATACTGGGAATCCATCACTGACAATCATGCTATTTGGTATGTGGGTATCATCTTCAATTTTATCCAAGAAATCAGATTTACTCCCAGGTAATCAGATTTATTAATTACTAGTTATTTTTTGTTTCCACAAAAAATACCAAAAGACAAATTAAATAAGTTTACTATAAAGATTAAATGTATATATATATATATGTATTTTTTTTCTTTCCTTATAAATACATTTTTGAAGTGTTGTTGATCCTATGATAAGTTATTTCTTTTAGACTTTGCTTAGGGAAAGTTAGGAGCCAGAGTAAAATGCATAAAATAACAACAAAAAAACATATTTATGTAGTTTAGTAACATTTTTGTAATTTCATCTTTGAGAGTTTTAGAACAATGAAGTAAATCGAATTCTTTGGAAATTCATTTAGCAGGATTTTAAAACTCATTGAATGGGAACAGTATTTTAATCTTCAGCATCAGGTGTTTGTGAAAGAGGAAAGCATTTAACTGATGAAACAAGAAGCACCCAGTCATTCCTAACTGACCAATCCTGTGTCCAGAGAAATGGCCCTCAATCATAATGCTGCTACCACCCCCTTGAACAGTCAAAAGAATACATTTCTGATCAAACTATTCACCAATTCTGCATCAGATATATTGCACACCATTGGAACCAAACAAACTGAACTTGCATTTGTTTGACCAGACGACTTTGGACCACATTTCTAGGGTCCAGTCGATGTGCTCCAAAGTGAACTTGAGACAGCACAAGCAGTTCTTTTGGGAAATGAATGGCTTCTTCTTGGCAACCCTCCCATTCAGTCCAAACTCATGCAGTCAGTTCCTGACACTCTGAACATAAATTCCTCACTGCAGAATTTCCCTATCCTTGTCCACAGCCATCTTCATACAATCAGCTTCAGATAGCCTATGGATGCACCAGTCCAATCTTTGGGTAGTTTTTCTAGGCTGTCCGGAATGCAGATGATCGTTATACTGTCCAGTGGCTTGGTAGAGATTCCAGGCCTGTCTGCAGGCTGCTTGGATTCTTCTGACTTCCTTGGAGATTCGGGAATAAGGAAATTTCAGGTCTCTAAGTTCAACAATTCTTGAACAAGTGGTTGGAGAAAGACTAGGCTTCCTACCAATTCTAAGAAAATAATAATTAATTATATATTAGCCACACAAGTGATAAATTATCACTAGGTCTGTAAAATCATATTATCATATCAAATTATTTAACTATTCAAAATCCACTGGTAATTTTTGCCACCACTGTATGTATGTATGTATGTATAGTAGTTTGTGTACTGCTTGATTAGTTATAGACCTCTGTCTATTATTGCATCTATTTTATGTTGTTTGTTTCTGTATTGTATTGTATGTATATATGTATGTGCACATACATTAAGTTACAAAGGATGCAGTTAGATGCAGTACTGGTTTTGTTGAGGAGCAGTAAGCAGCCTTATATAACCTTACATAAAGTACTATCTTATCACAACATTGGTAGAGCAATGTTTTGAATAAATGTAGGTGGGGGGAATGGCAGTGTCACTGTGACTTCCTGAATATACTTATGTAGATTTTCTTGGTTAGGGCACCAAATAAATCTAAGTATTAAACAGGAGGAATTTAAGAGGTCGGAGGAATGAAAGAAAATTTGGAGCACAAATCGAGTGTAGGTAGCCATACAGGTTCTTGCAACTTGCAGTTGTTACTGGCTGACAAAAGTGTTTTTTGTTTGTTTGTGTTTTGCTGAAAGAATGTACACACTAGTGCCAAATTTTCGCTATGGTGTATTTATTTCTCCTCCAGTAAAGGGGAGATGGTGCTGAGTTCTGAATCACTGTCCCAACCAGGTTTCACTCACCCGCATTTCATAAATTTATATAAATGAGCAAACTAGTAGTGAAAAATATTCTGAAATATTTCAAAAGATTTTTGATCTTGTAATTTTATTGCTTCTTCTCCCCCCCTTCTCACTATGTACCCTGTAAACACGAGCTGAAAAGGAGTTTCAGTACATAACCAGAATTTGTTTTCTGTCCAACTTTCAATGGCAATGCTAACACAGCAGAAACGTCAAGAGCTTTCAAATGACATACACATTTAACTTTGCTGGAAATACTTTTGTTTTTTTTTTGGTGCATGCGTACCATGTGCGCCCTCATAGGCTTTACTTTGCTCGGAGTCATCTGCAATTACCAAGTGGTGAACCATGACCAGTTGCTGTATGTGTAGAGAAAGTATGGAGCAGCTTATTGATTTCCAGAACTCTCTGGATTGTTCATCTGTTGTGAACTTCCAGGGTTGTGCATCAAAGTGGAAAAAAGAAAATGCTGGCATCTTCTATGGAACACATCAAGTGGCAGTAGGTAACCAATAATCTGCAGTTTGTTGTTGAAGAAAATTGATTCACTTTTCTGCCCCCCCCCCTTCAACCATCAGTAATGAGATATGTCTACATCTTGGCTTTTCCATTTTATGACATTATTTGCTCCCTCTCGGTTGGTCTGTCTGTCTCTGTTGGTAATGTGCTTTGAGAAAGTAGACCTTGAAAATCTTTGTTTACTCTGAAACCTCTCCAACATTTTACATATTATAAAGTTGCCAGTAAGAAACAGCTGGGTTTATTTTTTAAAAATTTGATTTTATATTTTATTACAATTTGCACTCATAATAATTACTAACAGTATTTTCTTCATTAAATTACAAAAAAATATTAGTTAGAAAATATGCTTGTTTATAACAATACTATCAATTTTATTTTCCATTTTTTTTGGAATTTCAATCCCATGGATCTTTAAATTAAAAAAGAAATTTTAATACCATGTTAAATGCTATTTAATTCAATGTTGTTGAAAGGGTATTAGCACAAAAACAATAGTCAGTGTATTGTATTTATTTAGAAATCAATTAAAGCAGATAATTAAATTATATCATGTATGGGATACTACTGAATTGTTGGTAATTTTAATATTTAAAATGGGATATTTAAAAATTTTAATAGAAATGAATTCAGATTTGTTATGAAATGTGAAAATAAACAAACAAAAAAAATTCAAATATTAAAAAAGATTACTTATTGTTTGAATTAACAATGCATGGCATCTGTTATGTTAGGGGCATTTAAATCAAACCCGGACAACCACAATTATGGCGGCTCTGCTGCTTGAATGTGCCTAGCATAATTGGTATTTTAATGAATTATTTAAAGATGAACTTATAAATTCATTTAAAACATTTTTAAAGTTAATTTTGTAGTTAATAGTATTTCTGTTTAATAATTTGCCATATTTCTGTTTTGTTTTTTTAAAAGAAATCTGTATTTAAGCATAATATAATTACTTATTTAATAACATGGGACCATTAACAGAAGATTTTAAAGAATATGAATTTCTTCTTTTAATTAACAAATTTTTGTATGCTTGTAATTTTTTTCCTTTATAATTAAAATTTAGAAATAAAAGAAATGAAATTGGTTCTTTGAAATACCCATGAGGGTGAACCATTATTGAAAGTAAAAGGACAAACAAACCCCTTTACACAGAGGGCTTTGTCAATTTTTGAATTTATTGACTCCTAAAAGGGAGTCTGCTGGTTCTGGAAGCTGTAATTGCTACAGGGAGCCTAAAAAATAAAAAAAAAAAAATGCTTTTAAGTTGTAATTTAATATACTGCAACTGGTTAATTAAAAAATTTTCTTCTAAAAATATTTCATGTGTGTGTGCACTACTTGCAGTAAATATAGTAAATAAATAAATTTGAAATTCCTTCAAATTTTGTATTAATTTGCTGTTTTTAAATGGTTGAGAGAACCCTTCATATGAATGTGTAAGTTTAGTTAAAGCCTGAATAATGGCTGATTGGCTGTATAGAGTTGGTAGTGCACTGAACGGCACATCTTGACAACGGGGAAACTAACTCCTCTGTTTGAGGCAACAATTTTGGTGAGGGAGCGTAGTGGTCCACCTGAGGGCATCTGTGCCATGAGGAACCTGGAAAATCTGGGTTTTTTTGACAGGAAAATCCCCACTAAAACTTTTCATTTTTATATGTGGAAGGAAATTGGTGAGCGCCTGTTAAAAGAGAGAACTTGCATAAGTAAAACAGAAAAGTTAAATAAATAAATAACCGAAGCACTGAAGCTTTGCAGCTACTAAGGTTTATATTTTAAGTGTTTTAAAAATGTGTGGGGGGGTACATTATTATAGGTGGGGACAGTAAACTGGAAAATATAGTTTTAGAAAAAGTTTAATTGGTTAATAATACCAGAAATTTTAACTATGAAGAGCCCTGGCTTCCAATGAAGCTTATAGAAGTAATTAGATGAATTATCAAACATAAACCTAAAGGATTTTAGTTCCATTATATACTTCCTTAGTTCATGTATATGTTGTTGACAGGAGTCAGTATCTCAGCAGAGTTATTACAAAAAAAAAATTGTTCAATGTAAATTCTTCAGAATGTTCTCAGGTTTCCAGATTAGAAGTTTTTACATTTATGAAAAACTAACAGGTATGTTATTATGTGTGCATTACCTGTCCTCAGCTGTGATCGAGGGAAATGGTATGCGGGAGGAGAAATTAAAGATAAAGAACTTAAGGTTGGAGAATGTAAGAAATTTGGATAGATGTGGTCACCGTGTTTATTATTTGAATATTTGCGGATGAAGAACGCATAAGAAACATTTAAATACATGATAAAAAGCTAAAATTTACACTAACCTAGTTTGGATTGCAAATGGGAGATCTGATGGGATTTTTGATCTAATCAAGCATTTTGAGGATGGTTACAGATCATTTTGTTAATGGCTCAAATTGGAGCATCTTGATAGAGGAAAATAAAATAATATTTTGTACTCACAAAATTGTAAATGATTGCAATCATTTTCTGGCATTGGTGATTAGAGTAAATGAATTTAAAAAAAATTGTATTGCTAGACATTACTTTACCATGGGAGACTTTTGTATTAAAAGCCAGCCAGCCAGCCATTGGTTCCTGCCTCTGTGTAACAGTTAAACTTTATACTAGGTATGCTTGAAAATAGTATTTAAAGTTATTGTTTTTTTGTTTTTAAATACCTGAAACATGGACACAGATAATTTTGAAAGTATTAGCATTTAAAAAAAAAGAAAAGCTAATGCAAGAATTATTTTAAACTAGAGAAAATAACAAAAATATGTGTATAGTGCAAACTTATTTGAAATTTCTTTCAGTATTATTCGTCTGCAGTATGCCAGAATCAATATGTAAATAAGATGGTAGACAAATGCAGGTACTGAATCAATTACAATAATTGTTTTTTCTTCCCTTTATGATGGCTGAAGTCAGGTCTCATCAGAGTTTTATTTAGGAGAAGGTAACTGCATAGAATTCATTTGTGTTAATGGAAATGGAGACATCAATTCTGTATCCATACTTCTACTCCCTGAAGAGAAATGGTTCTTGTAGAAAGTTTTTAGGCTTTCAATCATGATGCTTTTGCATCCAATAACATTTATTTTTCGCTATTGTCAACAACACGTCCTTTTTTAACATATTGTTGATAATTTATTATTATTTTTTTTTAAAAATTTGTTTAAATTAAATTTTAGATGAGGTCAGGGTTATCAGCAGGAGATTTTGTTGTGGGATGTTAGCTCAAATGAAACTGGCTCATAGTGCTGCACGGGAAGGCAGCACATCCGCTGTTCTCTATCCGTTGGAAATGGATGGGAGTTCTTGACATTTTTGTTAATTTTGTAACGAAATGAAAGGGGACTGGAGTCTGATGAAAGAAAAGAAAAAAAAAGGTGACCATCATTAAAATGCTATTTGCAACTGGATGTGACAAAAACAAGCAAGCCATTTTTTTAAAAAAAAACTTTTTTATTGCAGCTTGGCACAGATGATAGCTATGGTACATTTTCTATTTTGATTTAATTCTACCACCTGGAGAGATACATATTTAAGGTTGTTAAAAATGTTAAAGTCTAATGCAGTACCAAAGGCAAAAATTATAGTGAATCTTTATAATTGTGTGTGGATCAGCTAGCAGAAGGAAAAGGAAGGATACTAATTAAAACTAGGGCGCAATTTAAATTAGAGGAAAGATACAGGCTACAGAGAGATTCATATAGGACTATGCTTAATAAATTAAATATGTAACCATAATATTTTGTGCTATTTACAATCCTCTTTCATAAATTGTGTAAGCTGTTTTTTGGGTCTTAGTCATCGCTGCAAGGCATTCTGTGACAAGACCAGGTGTGACTTTAACAAGCGAATACCACTAGAGTTACAAAAAGGTTAAGGTGCAGCTCTTTGCTAATAATGTCCACTAAAGTAGTCAAAACTCTACATCCAGATCGGCAGGGTCAGACGTTTTTAAAACTTACAGAAAGTCCACATCTGGTTTCTTTGAAAGATTCATGATTTATGCTATTGCTGCCTGGATTGGCAAATCATTTAACGCATATATTACATGGTTATTTTTTTAAAAAAAAAATTTTTTTTTTCTAAATGTCTAATTGAGAAAGTTTCATACACTTGTGACACTTGGCAATGCATAAGTTGGCACTAGCTTTAAAAAACCTGTCAGAATTTTGCACGTTTCTTTCCGATTAAAACAGGTTATAGAAACTTTAATCATGTGATTATAAGAACATCTACAAGGCCCCAAAAATAGGCAGCCGAGCCCACCCGCCCCTACACTACACCCTGACAGCTGGGGTTATATATCATAACAGTAAATCTTCCCTGAACTTTTGTCAAGGTATGTTTCAGAATGTTTTCACATATGGAGCCATTTTGACTGCATGCTTGAGAAATCATTGTGTTCAAAACTGCATATTTGTTTTTGAAATGTCAGAGAAAGAAAACAAAGGCAAAAATATTCTTTTGAAATTAGTTCCATTCTTTTGGTTAATCGAGTTTAGTTTATCCAGTCAGTCTGTAAATCAGTTGCCTTTGATCACCAAGCATGTGCAATACATAAAAAGAACATGGCATAATCTTTGTGTAGGTCATTTTTTTAGCAACATTAGATTTTGTTCTGTTTTCTCTTTTGCACTGAGATTCTATGAGAATCAAAATCATCTTGCCTTTTTGAAACAACTGCAAACATTTAACTTTACTAAATATTTTGGACCTGTAATCTAGCCTCTCCTATGTGGAAAATTGCATAATTGATGTTAACTCTTTACCTCCAAGTAATATGAAAAGAAATAAGCTCAGATATTTGCATTCCTCTTAAATTGAAGCACATAATGTTAAAGAAAAATATTGATTGGTATTATTACAAAATTCAGGTTTGTGAAAATATTTGTAATATTATGAATACTAATGTATTTGTTTATATATATATATATATAGCATGCTCTTGATAATGCAAAGTTGCAGACATTTCCCCAGAATACTTTGAAATATCCAAAGTTTGACTTATCTGAAGTGGAAATTTTAATATAAGTGACTGGTTTCTACTTTTTGGCCATGATGGCTACATCAAACCCTGTGGTAAACATGAACTGCAGTTCTTTACAAGAATGAATTTAACTCATTATGCATATAAAATCCAATTTATCGAAACATTTTTTTATAATCACATGTCACATAAACACCCTTCCATTATCTTATGATAAATTAGTAAAGTAATTAGTATCATTGATGATCAGAGACTTATGAAAAGAAATTAACTTGTAATTGCACTTCAAGGAACTAAAAAAATGCCTCAACTTATTTGACTTTTCAACTTAGGGCAGGTCTGAGTTATCCTTAATTTTTGTAATGGGAGAGAAGGGAACTTTGCTGAGACCTCTCTGTCACTTTAAGTTAAAAATTATATTTGAGTTATCTGACATCAAGTTATTAAGAGTCTACTGTGTATACATTTAAATGAAAGCTGTCTGGGTTTCATTTGAATCTCCCTAGTATATATATACATTTTTCACAAAAGAAAATTAACAGTCTACCTCACTTGGTAGCAACAAGTACAGGCTCTGTGGAATTTAAATAATTTTTATCTCAACATAATTAGGAAACTACCAACAGAAGAAGAAAAAAAAGTTTAACTTAGTGAAAAGATGGGAATTTCATGGTGGAAATGATTTGTTAATTATCAATGGAGGGAAATCAAACCTTCATTCAAATTTTTTTTTAAAAAATTTTTTTAAGGAAAAAATTGTATGGTTAAAAATGTTAAACTCTAGTTTTAGGGGTTGTCATTGTGCCCACTCTAAAAGGAGGTTTCTGCCTTCTTAAAAATGGACTTTTCCAAATTCCACTATACAGCATAAATAGCCAACTAACTGACCCATTCATATCATTTGGCATTCACTGGAATCACGGCTGACTAAAGTTGTCAGAAATAGTAAACTGCAAAAAGCCACTTTAAATACTTTCTTCACTTTTTTAAAATTTGAAATAATTTTTTTATCCTTTTAAGGTGCAATAGTTAAAGTATGTCTACAAAGTTTTTCTGATCTAGTTTAGTCACTAGAATAAGTACAGTACAATGGAAATGTGACCTTGTAATGACTTTAATGATGTTACTGGTTGCCGTAAACTGCCCGGGACTCGGGAACTAATCTTCGGCACAGTTCAGCATTTCACAAAGTCATCTATCTGCTAACCCTGGGGTTTTTTTTTTTTGTTGTTGTTGTTGTTTCGTTCTCTTTCCTACATTTAAAATGTACACCATTCTGGGTCAAGAAGCTATCAGAATTATTTGTTGGCCATCTGCATGAATATTTGACAGAAAATTAAAATAACAGGAGCTTAAGAAAACAAACAAGTGTTTTTTTACGTGCAGAAATGGCGATCTATTCAATGAGGTACATTTGTGTAACATGGCCCTAGAGGAGGAGATGGTGATGATGAATAGTCATGTCTGCAAAAGCTTTAAGCTGCGCTCTTTGTGTTACCACTGAAAACTGTTTAACCTTAAGAGTGACTGCTGACATGATGATTGAATTTCCATCAGATTTGCATGTTCAGATCTACCTCAGTTGATTTGATTGGGAAAGAACAGATTTTTTGCTTCATGCACTTTGAGAGAGAGAGAAAGAGAGATTTTCACTTTCAATTTTTTACATCTTTACATTATATACTTTGTTCACAGCGTATAGCAGTTTACCTCATTCTTCCTTCCTCCCAAAGGAGAATGCAAGTGGGCAGGTAGATAGAATATTTTTTTTATGCATGTAAGGAAAAAAAAATGTTATTTAAAAAAAATAGATCCTTTGAAGCTTATTAAGTGTTTTAATTTTTAGAAATCTATTATGCTAGGGATGCTTTTCAAATGGAATCTTGTCAGATATGCTTACAGCAGTTTTAGTTTGGCTGGGGTAAAGAAATGAAATATATTAACTCCCCTAAGAAGAAGAAAAGATTTGCATTTTATAATTAATCATTTTTAAAATGGTTAAGCTACAGCTATAATTTATTTTAGACTGCATGAACATTGGAAAAATGATCAAGAATGAGTAATGTTGAGATTATGAAATTATTTGTCAACCTGTTAAAAAATTAAACAATGCATTGAAAAGCTATTTGTGTTGTATCATTTATGGTGTGGAGGATTAGTTCAGATATTTCCTCATCTTAGTAGTAAGTGAACTAACTGATGAAAATTACATCAGAACTTTAGCAACTAACAGACCATGGGTTCAAGGCCAGCTGAGGTTACTTGTACTGCCCATGAAAAATAGAAACACCTAGTACAGGATATGTATTGCAACTTGTTGCATTGCCAATGTGGCTATCCTCACGGCTAAACTTTGATATTGGCAATTGGGGATATTGGGGATGAATGATTACCAAAATTCAGGTCTCCAGTAATAAAGTGCTAAAAATGCATCAGCTAGTTTTGGAATTTCTGTAATGTATCCCATCTTCAGCAGATATTAAGCAAGGTTGACTATACAGTCAAATCTGTTTTAGCAGTTGGCCACACAAAACTACCTGCACTGAAAATCCATGTAGAATATCTTTACACAGCAGCCACCTGTCTAATGCAGGCAGCAGCTATGCAAATTCTTTCCATAACAATCTTTGCTGCCGTACATAACGGCCATTGTTTCTCTAAAATGCAAAATCGGTTGTCAAACTGACATTCTGGGCAGTTAAAAACCTACACGATTTTCCTATAAGAAACTTCTGAAACTGTCTGTCATTGCAATACAAAAGACTGAACATTAATAAATAGTTCAAGTTTGATTACTACACAAAATGGTGTACACATGCTTACAAAAAAGCTTGCACAGATTATTCATATAATCAGTCAGCTAATTAGATCAGTGTATGATTTAATGCAAAAAGCACTTTTTTCATAAATTAATTTTTATTGCAATCGTATCAACAAAAATTTATTTTGACTTTAAAAAAAGATATATATATTTTTTTAATTTGGTTCCTGTATCAGTAAATAAATTGAAGATAAAAAAAATTGTTCAATTATCTTTTTCACAACAATCTCTGCCAATATGTCATATGTACACAACTCTCGATCAATTTGCTCATTGATTCTCACCAAAGCAAGCACCTGTATTTACTGCTTTCTGTTCTACTGCTGCTTAAAGTTCAACCATGACTACCAATGTGAATCCTGTCAAGCTGGCTCAGTGTAATTTCTCTCTCTCTCTCTCCTAAATGGATCAAGATGATGATAATACATGAGCAACAAGGGTTAAGCTCATGTGCTATCGCTGAGATGCTAATTTATTACTGTACACTTTAAGAAATAAATTACAAAAAAAAAAAGGTTGTCTTATCATATCTTCCAAAAAGCAATAGTTGTATAGGCAATAATGCAAATTAAATGTGTCATTAAGTGTGTATGTATGTGTAAATTGTGCATCACATTTTAAAGTACATTAGTTATAGAGAAAACAAAATGGCCACCACTTAACTCACACAATAAGGTGTGGCTGGCCATTATATACAGGTTTGACTGTTCACAAGAAGCCGGCAGAATAGATTTTAAATGAGATCACTCAACTTGCAGCATGGATTATTATTTTTTTAAAATAAAAGAACAGGAAGGAAGTTGCAATCATTCATATCAGCTTTCTTGCACATTTTTATCTATAAAACAGAGCAAGTTATGTTTGTCAGTGACTGGAATAAGGGATTTTCACTAATAATTTCTTTGCTAATTAATTAGTTTGGTTATTTGTCACTCCACCCCACACAACCAAATGAATTGAATTTATTAGCGTATTTGAACATTTCAGCATTTTTAGTTTATTACATATCTCAAATTAATTTGTACGCTGAAGCATGCAGTGAAGCCTAATTATCTACAGGCAGCACTGCTGTAGACTCCAGTCAGTACAGAGCAATCATTTGGAACCAAATAAAGTTTCTTTTTTCCAGCTAAAATTCAGATTTACTTTATTTTTATTGCCTATGGTTGTTGAGTTGGATCTTGTCGCTTGCATGCATTTAGTCATTTGAAATAATTTATTTCTTCCTGCAAGCATTAAAGAACAGATTAGGGGGAGATAACCTTGAGATTAAAAACTTAATTTACCTGTGCTGGGTACTTGTCTGTGGGAAACCTATTTATTTATTTCTTGAATGAGCAGTAAAGTCAGTAGGGTGGTTTAGCTAGAGTAATGTCACAGAGACTTACCTTTTTTTTTTTAGCTTATTGTTGTAGTATTGTATCAAAATTTGCATGAAAAAATCCAGGTGCTGTGAAGTCATAGTGATTTAGTTTCCAAGAAAAGGGAAAATAACTTGTGCAGTCTGACGAAGGGAAAAAGATGTCCAAAGTTAGCATATAAACCTGAACAAGCAGTGGTTTATTTCTTTTCACTGGTTGTATAGCAGAAAAAGCATGTTTTTTTTGCTGCTGTTATTTGTCTGTGTATTTATTAAAAACTGTGTTATAGGATCTTCTCAGGTCCTGTCCAACTAAATTAAGATGGCAAAAATAATTATATCCAAGTTCATTTTTGAAGTTCTTGTGATTTTTATCATCCCAATTAACACCTGAACAGAAAACAAACAACAGCCTAACATCTTTATGGCGGTGGTTTTGAGGAAGGATTTTGATTTCAGATTCAAGAATCCATGTAGATTCAGGTGATTAAAACCGCATTGATAGGGCCAGAAAAGATATCTGTACTTTCTTTTGATGTCACCGAGAAAATTGATGTCACTGGATTGCCTAACATAATTGATTTTTTAAAAAAAAATTGGTTATTATTTTATGTTAGAGGGCGAACCATTAATTTTGCACTTTTGAATGAAGTCCAGTGCTGCAACAAAGAATGTATTTGTAATTTAACATTTTAATGAAAAGAATCATTATATATTATATAGGTAATTTTTGTTTTGAAACATTAAAAAAAAAAATTTCTTATTTCTTAACTTCCACAAACTTGGCCTTTGTGCATAGAAACACAAAAAAATAAACTTTATAAAATTTATTTTTCTAAGAGAGCAATTTAAATGTTGCTTTTTCATTTTTCAGGCTTTTAGTGACTAAGATACAAAAAAAATGTATAGCTTTTAGTGAGGTGTTTTGGCAAAAAATAAACAGTAACATAAATATCAAATGTAAACACGTCACAATAGGTATGTTAACTGCATCTCGTGTCAAATAAAGTGGAGAGGGGTGTCAACAACCTTTTAAAACATTGAACTAAAGCTATACCACAGATTGTCAAGATCTCACATCTGCAACAAGCACACAGACCACATCATGGGCATGTTGAATGGGAGATTTCTAATAACGAGATACAGTTTGACTGCATGCCCACCACAAGTTTCTTGTATTCTATCACATAGCTACAGGAAACATCAGAAAAAGGCATACCTTTGGTCAGTCCTGTGATATGATGCAACATCAGGACAGCTACATCATTTACAATGTTAAAATTTTCATGCCTTTTTTTTTTTTTTTGTACATCAATATTTTCATGGGAGACAGTTCTGGTGAAGATGCTTAATCCACAGTTTTCCACTGGAAAGGATCACTAGCCCTACACCATGTGGAATCCCATTTCTGACTTTGAAAGGTAAATCCCCATTAGGACTTTTCAATTTTTAAGATAGGGGAGAAAGCTCATGTTGTTGGCTGCCTGATGAAGAAAAGTGAGAAGATACACCAAACTGTGTTGGTCACTTGCAGAAATCAAAATCTGGCTCTTGACCTTAGCTGTCCAGTAGTCTACCATGTCACCTTATATTTAGTAGTGACAACAGGGACATTATTTACTATTGCATCCAATCATTACCATAATAAAGATGAGATTGGACAGCAGCTATATGAGGATCTAGAATCCATTGGTTCTGACTGAATGGCATCATCACATAGCTGCAATTTGCACAAAGGTATTTTGGACCAATTTCATTTTCCACACTCAAATATTTTTTCTCTATTATAGCAACATGGATTGTACATGGCATTCCAGTTGGATGATGCTTCCTCTCTGACACAAAGTTTCATAAGCCAGAACAGTACTAATGCATTTGACTGGACTTAGAGATCTAATTTCATCTTATCCAGTATGAGCTAAATTCTTGTCTTTACCAACATGCATGTCACAGCACTGCAACAGGAGTGTAAAAATATCCCTGCAGGCAGGATGCAACTTTTATGAAGAAACCATGGAATTTATGCAACTGCCATACCAAGAAGTGGTCATTCCAAGCAGTTACTGACTTCCTGAACCCCTGGTGTCATATGAAATTATATTATTCAGAGGCATAGATATTATATAAGGAACTATTAGTTGTAGATTTTCAATGTTCAAACTCAGTTTCTGCCAATTTCTATCTGTATGTCACCTTTGCTTACCAGCAAAATTTTCATGAATCAGTGGGCACATGTCTATTTTATTAGTTATTTTGATTTATTATTATTGTAAATGTATTATTCTATTTATTCATTAGGATTTTGGATAAAGCAGTCTCCTACTCATTTACCTCCCTTCTGTAGAATTCTCTAAAAAAAAGAAACAAAAAAACAAAAACAAAATCTTTCTGTTTTAATCTTCATAAAATCTTTAGGAAAATTTTAAAACTGTATGAGTTGATTTTCTCAGCTGCCAAAGTATAATGGCAGATGGATTGTTTGGAACTTGCAGAACATTACTCTTTGCCAATAATAAAGGAAACATTCTCACAGCACAACCCACCAAATGGCGTCTTTTCTTCTCTATACCAGATGTGATCACAGGCAGCAACTTTCCATCAGAAATTCAGAAATTGTTCTCTCAGTGCAGTGCAATAAGAGCCCCCTTCTCTGCATAGCAAATATGGTTGCATTCTCACATTTTTAATGGAAAGTTTTATCTCAATTTCAATCTGTAATTATGAATGCTATGGTTTGTTTATTTAGACAATTTTAATCTAAATTCTGACAGTGGTGAATATTTTGCTGGTTTTTATCCTATTGTATTATGGGACTGTTGGTTTTTGTTTTTTTTTTAAATGGCAGATAGATACCAGTATCAGATTCCACATAGCATCTCATTAACTCTCTTCCTCCTGAAGCCACCAGGATAATTTTATTTCAGCCAAACTTTTGTTAAAAACAACAAAACAGCTTTGTATAACCAAAACATGTTTATAGCAGCCATTTTCCTTTAAGATTGAAGTATGAATGTTTAAAGGTTGTGTTTGTGGGAGTCAAGAAAAAAGAGTCAAAATATGGCAACATTTTATTTTTAAAGTGTCTGATTGCAGAATCTTGGACATATTAACTAGAACAGCACATTGCAGATCAATAAATTTTAATAAAGCACATATTACTTGAGATGTGTAATTCATTTATATAAGAAACATGATTAAATGGTAGGTAAAATGAGGCCTGCACAGAGAATTAATTTATCTGTAGCTCTCCTGTGTAATCACAACATTTCTTTGTGGCATGACCTCATAACCAGGCAGCAACTGTAATTTTGACCAATTCCTGAAACCTACAATAGATGACTTAAGTTCAAGGCAGCTGGAGTTATATCAGTAGTTAGATGTCACTAAATTTCTATTTGGATTGTGCAGGTCTCAAACACAAGAATTCCATGACCTTAATCAAGTGTCTTTTAGGCTTCAAGGATTGGCCAGGAAATTATGGTGGGTGCTGAAGTCCCAAGTCCAAATAGAAAATGCCTGTGGTTGATATTTTATTGTTTTTTTTTAAAAGAGGGATTATTAAAGATTTATCTAAGTACTAATCAGGATTTACTTAGTTAAAAAAAAAGCTGACAGAAGAATCCAAATCCTGGATATACTTAGATTAAGCTTCAGTATAAACTAATTAATTTTTTTCTTTTCTGTTTTGACTTTGTTATGCCACTTAGATTTATCAATTAGTGAACTTCATAGTCAAAACTGGGGCTGATCTTCTAACATTCACTGGTTGCAAAATGCCTTTTATAGTGCTTCAACACTATAGTACGAATTAAAATGTCCAGATAAATGCATGATTTGTCAGTCTTATTAGAAGAATGAGAACTTTCTTTTCTTGCTCTATGCTATAGTTATAGCTCTGATTCTGTGCTGGACCCACCCATAGCACAAACGATTACGAAGCTTGGAAAGTAGTATTGCGCAAAAGGCAGGCTATTTGAAATGTAATGGTTGTCATTGGTTTAAGAATTAGTGATAATTCTTGGTCATAAGTTTACAATCACAGTGGCAAAGCCTAATCGATGGCAATAATGGGTCTCATCTGTAACCACTGGGATCATCTTCAGACTGGTCTTATCAGCTCATGACTAACTAATTATGCCTGCTTGGCCACCCAGGCAGCTTTTAGCATTGTTAGGTTCCCTACTGGGTTAGCTAAAGTGATAGCCAGCTGAGTTCAGCTACCATTCAAAACCCACCTGGGTAACATACCTGAAGTAGCACAGGATATATTGTGGTGCTACATAAAAAAAAAAGAAAATTGTTTGAATGACAGCAGAATGTGCAACATGCATGAAGTTACCCAAGCATTTCTCTCAGAAGTTGTAATTGTTTCTGTAATGGTGCTAGCCATCTTATTATTTACATATAGATGGTGAGCCACTACTGGATAATTATTGCAAGAATCATGATCTGAAGATGTAGGTGCCTTGCAGAAAATGAATCAGGGTAGGGTGCAACAAAAACGTGCACTGGAAAACAAGTTAACAGACACAGCAGTTTAATCATGTGAGCATTTTGTTGTTTCATTTAGAGGTATTACATTTGGCTTGAAAAATTTCAGGCATATAATACAGTACTTTAGAGAATGGCTTTTTTTCATGATAAACTGATGCATCTTTCAATAAATGAATCTGGCTTCACTCCCAAATGAGTTTCTAATAGGCTGTTGATAATTTGCCTTAACAATTTCATTACTTCTGAAGTCTGATATCACACACACACACTTGTCTGATTGATATTGGTGAATTAGACTGGTTTACTTTAAAATCATATGGAGTGAGTAAGCTTAAGAAAAAAAAGTGCTGATATTGATGACTTAGGCTGCATAAAATTTGAAACATATTTCTGTTGACCCTCTTTTTTTTTTGTTGTGCCAATCCTAATTTTTTTTGATTTTTAACGTGACAGGATATTAGAAAAAAAACTAGCAAATATACTGTTGTTGTTCAAATGAAGTTTGGCTGGAGTTCATTATGACAATCCACTTTTAAAAACAATTTAACATAGTTAACCCCTTCAAAAGTATGGATTGCATTGTGATATTTAAAACAGCTATATATACAACCTGAATCTGGAGTCTATTTGCTATAATTCAGAAAACCACCTTCTAATGCAACACTTTGAAAACTTACCATTGCCTATGAGTAGAAGTCAGTAAAATGTTTTCCAGTCTTCAAAAAGCAGATCCAATTTGTTTGCTGCTATACCTTTTTTGACTAAGCCTTTTTAGTGCGATAAGCTGTGTATTTTCTTTCTTTCTTTTTTTTTGAATGCTTCACTTTATCTGCCATATTGACTTGACCACTGAAAATTAGGAAGGAAACAGTCAGCATTGATCAGAGCCTAACCTTGAGTGTTTGTAGCATGGCATTGTGGAGATCTTTGCTAAATTATCGGCATATTCAGATTGGGTGTTCAAGGCATTTTAAGAAAATCCTTATAATTTAGAGCTATGAAAACAAATGAATGTTGTTTTGTAAACCTCGGCTGACTTCTGTAAAACATGATGGTGTTTATGGCCTGGGCCCTGGATACTGCAGTCATAATAACACTTGTGGTTAAAATGGCAAGAAAAGTGGATTCTGGCCACATTTAGTACAGGGTCAGATTTTGATGCATTGCATCATGGGAATGCTTTTGTCAAATTATCAGATTCCCTACTTGGAAAAAATCACATACAGACTTTTTTTTATTATTAAGAAACCATTGAAAATCAGAGAAATGGTAAAAGCTCTGTTATCTGGCATGTGCCAGATCTAGGCAATACTAGTTAATAAAAAATCCCTGTTGCATCATGAAAATTATCACTTACACAGTACTAACTAAAAAACTACTCTACTCTAAGATTATGGTGAATTGTCACTACTATATTATACTTTACTAATTTTCTGTAGGAAATTCAGGAGACATCTGGCATGTTCAGGTGCTGATTTGGAAGATGTTACTGAATTGGCACTTACTGCCACAGGCCTTGGAAGTTTTTCTTAGAGAAAATTCAGATGTCAGCCTGCTTAGTTGCATTCTTTCTTTTTTTTCCTACAAAAAAAAAGAAGATGAATGCATTATATTCAGCTACATAATCTCTTGAGTAAAATAGGAAGCATCCCTTTCAACAAATTTTAAGTGAGTTTTTAAAACCTGAAGTGGTATTATCCCAGGTCACTTTCTCTTCTTTAGTAAAAATCATCTTCTGCAGTCTCTCTCTCTTTTTTTTTTTGTCTGTTTCCTTGGCCTTATTAGGATTAGCAATGTGCTCGATTTTTACATCACAAAAAAATATGGGCTACTTCAACTTCCTTCCAACTTCAGTTTGTTTATTGGTTTAATATTAGGAGTATTTTTCGCATTGTCAAGAATCTGTGCAACTGTAGATTTCTGGTGCTCAGTGTCAGAGCCTTCAAATTCATCATCAGCAATCAACACCAGTGCCACAACTTTCTCCATCCTTACCTTAAAACTTTTACATTTTTTACAGATCTCCACAACAGGCCACATTGAAAAACTGCATCTTTAATATTATAGAGACATTGAAACCACTGTATTTTGCTGGCGTGATTTATTAATTTTCCTAGAAAACCTTTTCTTTGGTAACATCTCCTATTTTGGACGATGCCCTGATCCATTGGTTAAATCAATGAGGCAACATTGGCAAGCAGATAAGTGGTAAAATGTTACCTGACACTAACTCTGCTTCACAAGGATGAGCCTTATAATTATCTAATAAGAAAATAGCTTTACTATCTTTAGGCTTTTCAATTTTCTTAAAATGTTCTTTCACTTCAGGTATAAAATGATCATGAAGCCAATCAAGAAAATTCTCTTTATCTACTCATGCATAACTTCAGGCTTTGTAAGTCACAAGAAAATGAGTAATATCTATGAATTCTTTAGGGCCGTGATACTGACCTATCACTAATAATTTAACCCTATGTGTGCCTGCAGCATTTGCACAATGAATCACAGGAAGGGTCATTACCAGCATGCAACAGAAAACAAAAAAATATATTGAGAGATGCTGGAAATTCTGGATACTTTAGTTTTCCAGTTGGTAAAGTGCCGGATAACATAGCTTTTATTTTATTCCAAAGAAAAACATCAATTTGCTTTGATATTTCCAAATATTTTATAGTCTGATTCTGTTTTACTTTGGGAAGTAGGTGTGTACCAGAGTGGGCATAACTGCATGAATAAATATTTATTGAAGGTGATAGCATCTCAAGAAAATTATCTTTATACTGAATCAAGGCAGGAAAAAATGACTGTCATCTCTTCAGTGTAAGGATTTTCTTCCACCAAAACATACCAGTCTATGCAGTATATGTTTTCATTAATGTTAATGCATGTCAAAGTTTTGTTTTAGATGCATCAAAATTAAGTAATCCATGTATAGTGTGTGGGCTCCGCCAAGTGGTAGAATGCCCTAGACACACCTCTCAAGGTGCCCCAATGACCTGTGGGTTATGGAGCAAATGAAGAGCATACCAACAACTTGCTATTTGTACATTTTGACCAGAAGTTTTGGGAATGCATTCAGAATGAATTAGCTATTAAAAACTAACATCAGTTTAGCAACAATAGTTTGATAGTGAGATTATTTTGAAAATGTTGGCATATCTTCACTAAGATCTGATTTATTTATCTTTTTTAAGAAAATTGCCCACTTTCTGAAATTTGTATGGCTTAGCTAATCAGGTTAAACAAAATCTCATCTCAAATACATTAGCAAATGTAAAGAACATTTTTAATGACTTAGTAAATATGAAATTTTGTTGAGACCTTGTAATCAGAAAGTAAACAGGTAGAGTGATTTGTTCCATTAATCCTTCAAGCTGATCATTTTGATCAAAGCTAGATCTCTTTAAAATTCTATAGAAATGCATTATCCTGGCTGGCATTATTGATGGATAGAATACAGTATACAGAAGACCAGATGCACCAAAAGATGGCAAATTATGGGAGATAAAAACAGTGATACAATCCTACTTAAGTATATAAAAGTACATTCATAGTCCCAAGGATTATCAATAGAAAACTGTTTTTTTTTCCTGCTGTAATTTCCACTCTTTTTGCACCATTTTATCCACAACGATATAGAAAAAACATCAGCCTGGCTAACAAAGAAAGTTTGTGTGCTGGAGCCTTTAATGAAAGGACTTTTCTTAAAATGGGTTTGTGAAATGAGGATTCCATTGGAGGTGGATGGTAGGAATTTTGGCCAACTCTCGTGCTGTACTGGCGCACATCTGTCCAAGGATGGCCTATTAGAGCAGATGATCTGAATTACAGAGATGATATCATTGTGGGGCAGAATGTAATCTCCATTCATTTCTGCTGCTTACCAGCCAGAGACAAGAGGAAAATAATTAGTTAATAACCATGATAATTGATATGTGTCTGATTGCAGGCTGAAAATAGTTTTCTTCAAGACAGACAGTTAAAAAAACACAAACATATGTGCCTTTTTTTTGGAAAAAATCAATGCCTAAAGCAGTAACATACGATGGAGATAGAGAACGGAAAATATATTAGTTTTATGTCAAACATCCATGCTCTTTTGAAATTGTATTGATTTCATGGATGAATGAACTAATTAAGAAATGATTATGAATATACTGCAAATGATTCACTAATCTGAAATTCACTAATGAAGAAGCCTAGAATTTTAGTTGAAGCTTCCTTCTCTGCTGTTTTGCTTCTATGGAAGTGACATGTTGGTGATCAATGATTTATTCCATAACCAAAGGGTTTTTTTTTTTAAAAAAAAGAAAGAGAACTTAAGGATATCATTAATTTTACATTAATAAATTTAACGTTTAATACTTTTAAAATGTGTATGGACAGTAGAACTCTCCTGTTAAGAAGATAGGTCGCATGCATCATAATTATGTGCATGTATGCCTTTTGGTTGTGCATCATAGTTGTGTAGGATGTATGACATTAATATGCATTCTGATGTTACTGCTTCTATCCTCACTTCAAAAGCGTTTAGGAACACGGAGTGGTGGTCTTTTGATCTTTGAAGTGCTGATATGAGATCATGTGATTAATAAATTATTATCTGTGACTATTAGCACAGAAACTTAGGAAATAAATAGTAGTGATATGTGTTAACTTTTGTGGACTTCGATGTTCTTTAATAAGAAACTAACCATCAAAAAAGCCTTTTGATACTTTAGTTTTTGGAAATACTTCATATGATATAGAGAAATGTTATTTGTATTTTGCATATTAAGAGAAAAAATATATATATATATTCCTTTTTCTTGAATTCTGATTTATAAAAGAAAATAGATTATTGTAATTTTTAAAATTTTTTTTACTAATATACATATGGATGATTTTGCATTCAGTGATGTGGAGGATAACTGATGAAATTATTAACAGAAAACTCATATTGCATAATTTTTTGTTAACTTAAATCATTGATAGTCTCAGGAATTTCTCTGAACAAAACCAGATGAGACAGGAAGTAAAGGAGATGAAAGTTGAAAATAAAGTAGCAGTTTTTAGCAAATGTATTAATACTGGAAAGGGTTACCTAAATGTTACAGAATGTTTCCAGGTTTAATAAAATAATATGAAAAGAGTTTTAAAATAATAGAATTATAGTTTCAATTTTAGTTGCTTGAGGAGATACCTGATGGAGAGTTTCAGAATAACTTAGGGTTACCTATAGATATCAACACTTATAACTATAAAATGGCATCAGCATGACTTGATGTAACAAAAGAAGGAAAATAACTGTTCAACTTAATCAGAATTTTTTTAAATAAAAGAAAGGAAAAATCTAGTAGTTAACAAAGGAATAATGAAACAAGAAGAACACATTGCTTTTGTGCAGGTGTCCCACCAGATAGAATTTTGTAGATACATTGTTTTTTGTTTGTTTTCTAATATATTAAGGAAAGGCAAGGCTTAACAGAGATAATTACATTTCAGAAAAACCAGCTAACCCTAATTATTTTTTTTTTAGAAATAGGTGTTAGAAAAAAAACAACAAGTATATACTCTTTTTCCATGTTTGTAACAGTTTAGCAGACATCACTTCCCCTAGTTATGTTTTGTATCAGTGACTATTAAAGTGGGGCTCTGTGCATGATCTGAGCCTAGTAAAAATTACCCCTTTCCAACAATGCAACACTATGAAAGCTTATGATTATGGTTAGAAGTCAGTAAGATCTTTCACTGTTGTACCCTTTGCTTAAGATTTTAAGCACAATTTCTTTCCATTGAGGTTGGATTTTTTTTTTTTTTCATCTTTTCTGAGCATTTTACATTATCTGCCATAGTGATTAGGCATTTGAAAGTGAGCAGCAGTGATCAGGAAGTAATCAGGAGTTTTTGTAGCATTGCATTATGGGAAAGTTTTCTAAACTAACAGCAGATGAAAAACAGATTCATATTGCATGAGAAATGCTTTAACTGCAGCATGATGTTTTGATCTCAAGTGTTAAAAAGTAAAAAAAAAAAATGCATAGACATGCAAAAATATTATAAAAACGAAATTTTCATCTCCGGGGCCTAAATTTTTTAAAAGCAAGCTCAGAAACATAATTAAAACTAACAAGTGCAATGTATACCAAAACAACCAGCAAATAACCACCCTGTATATTATAATTTATCTGAAGCCAGAAGTATGTTATTTACTTTTAAATACGTTTTTATTCGTAATTTTTGTCCCCCCAAACTCTCTCCATTGAAATGCATAATTCTGTTTTTTTCTGGTGCTCATCAAACCGGCACAAACCTCATGGCAATCACTTTTCTCAGAAACAAACAAGGGTAAATTAATAGGAAAAAGTGTGGCATTTGTAAAATTCGTTCAGAGGATCGCCCAACCTACATTTATTACAACTGAAATTCAATACATCATTAATCACTTATAAAAGGGAATCCCCACCTCTGACAACAACAGGTGAGAAATGTAAAGGCCTTCTGTTCAACTACTATGAAAGTTGTTTTTTTTTTTTCTTTTAATTTTTTTTGGAAGAAAGAAAAAAAAGGGTTAAAAATAAGGGAGAGAGGGAATTCTTTTAGGCTTTATCATTAGTGTGATTTCGGTCTGATTTGTGTCATCACTGTTGTCAGTCTTTGAAAAGTTGCAGACAATGTCTGGAGAGTAAATGCAAGAAATACTTTTAGCTGTTGCAGTACAACTGTCAGTCAGCCCCGAGCATCTGCCATTTGCTTTCTCCAGATTTATCGATTCATGGATTGTGATGCAGTTTTTCCACTCAAAAAAGAGGGCAAATGGATTACCATTAGACAGCAAAAAGCATTTACTTGATAAACTATTACTGGACTGACTACCTTAAGGGTAGAAGAATTCCTCATTACTTAAGATATTTTGTAACTAATGTAAACTGTTAGCTTTAAATATTTTTATTGTAACATTTTGGCTGCGTCTCTCTCATTTTCAAACTCACAGGCAAAAGTACTTATTATTAGCTAGATTTTCACCTATAAGAGGGTTTATAAATTCCAGATCTGCTTCTGAGGAAGTGAGTTTCATATTTTTAACAAAATCCACTGAAACTTTATATTTTTTGTTTTTTTCAATATAGTTTCATAGATAAGTGAGAACATTTAAAATGATTTGAAAATGGGTGAGCATATGTATATATTTATCAAAAGTTAAAGTAGGTCTATCAGCCATTATTAAGAAATGTTTCTGTGATACAACAATGCAAGGTTGGTATAGCTTTCAACTGTAGTAAGCTGATTGCTTAAAAACACCAAGGTTTATGACAGATTCCAGATGCTAGAACTGCAATAATATTTACTACAAATAAATATACCATGTATAGTTTGAATGAGACAAGCTTTTGTAGTATTGCATTGTGAGAATTTTTTAAGAGAGGAAATTGTTTCAGTTGTATATTCTTTCTTTGCTTTGAGCGGATGTTCCTCCACACTACAACAAACCAGACCAACAGAATAATAGATATACTGTATGTAAATTATAATCCATGATTTAATCATTATGTGATTCTTTGTCAGTAATAACAGTAGTGGCTTGATGAACCAAATAATGTTGGTAGAAAACGAGCAAACAATTTATATAGTTTACAAGTTATACCTTAGTATGTTTTCAACTAAAAAACCAAAAAAAAACAAAACAGACATTAACAAAGAATACTGCGAGGAAAGGAAACCATGTATATAATGCACACATACAATTGGCCATAACTATGGAATCACCAATCACCTGTGAAATATTTCATATTTCTCATAATCATTGCCTTAGTGAACTGCAATAAAATTGGCCATCACTTTGAATGGCCTTAAACATAACCTTAGCTAAATAGTGAAATATTGTGGAATCTGTATGTTTTGGCTTGTTGATAGTGTAAACTGGTTATTTGCCCACATGGATATCAAATACATATAATCACACATGAAATATGTACATTTTTCTCAAATATGTACTTTTGCGAGTGCCAAATTAATATGGCTGAATGTTGCATAAGCATTTATTGGACGGTTGATTGCTTCTATTGGTTGATGTGGGCACACTGTGATCATGTCTGCATCTAAACGGTGCTTACTCTTTCACACTAGACAGTTCACTGTGAACTCATATCCTAATAGTGACCTACTTATTTTTATATACAGTAGTCCAATATCATCGGAAAAAATTTTCATTTGGTTATAAACTCTTCTTGAAAGATTTACATTTTTTAAGTAGTTTATTACTGATTTTCCTCCCCTTTCCAGTAAAGCATCAAGCATTTGTGTATGTGTGTGTGTGTGTGCATGTGCATGTCCTGTAACAAAAAGTACTTGGAAATTCTCTTGATTACAGCTTAATTTTGAGCTAAGAATCATGGGAATTACAAGAATTTCTGCACTCATCACTAAATGAAGTAACAATATCTAACACTTTAACTGAACAATATGGTTAGAGTTGTAACGTTCAATGGAATGTGCTGTTATTAAATGTATAGAAATTTTAAAAAATAGTAGTGATGAAATTATGTTGTAATTTTGTACAATTTTTTAATGAACTGCTATTTGTCATCTAGTTTTTCGGTATTTAATTCACAGGCACATGTGATATCACATTTAAACTTGTGAATCATTTCTTTAATTTTGAGCAATATCTTTGCAACTTCAAACACAATTACCTTTTTTAGTAGCTTAGAAGTGGTCAGCTGATTAAGATCTCATTTTTTATTTATTAATTTTTTTAAGCAACAATTCATAGGCTAAAAATAGGCAATTCATAAAATTAAATGCCAAACTGTCCTTATCAGCAGGCATTTGGGAAAATTTGGTTTTGTTGTAACCTTCCTATGGTAGATAATATAAAAGATTCAGAGAGTGAACTTTTGCCAAACTATTTATTATTATTATAAACTAGTTATACCTATCTCGAGTGGATTGCAAATATAGCTATCTGCCTTGCACTTAGTGGAAAATTAGAGCAAATGGCCAAACCTATAACTCTGCTCCACTCGTGCCTGTTTAATTCGATTTTCTACATCGGTTAAGCACAACAAATCTACTGTTGATGTTCACAATTTACATTCACAGGGCATTCAGATGCATTCTCCTTGTATGTTCTTTGCTGCTGAATTACTTTATAGGTTTTTCCATGTCCAGGTTTCAGCACTGAGGTTTGCAATTAGATCATTTAATTTTCACTGTGTTGGTGAAAGGATGTAGGTTTTGGCATTTACCTATCCGGTGTTGTCAGGGAATCTCTTCTTCTTTGTGTGTGTGGTAAATAACCAGGTGGCCTTATTCAAATTCTTTTCATCTGACACTGTGCAAGTTTAATATAAATTTTGTTTGTATTAATATTTTTATTTTAAAAATCTTTATAGGTGCACACAGGTTTTCCTTATTTAACCATTTAAGATAAAGTGAAATCAGACAGGTGCATCAAATTGTTTAAATTTTTTAACAACTTAAAAAGCTACATGTTATTCTGTGGATACAACAGTATGATAAGAAAGAACAGATGAACTCAAAAGATTACAGTTGTCCCCCGGTATTCATGGGGGTTACGTTCCTAGAGCATCTGCGAAGAATGAAAAACCGTGAATATTGGACGTGGTCCATAAAAATGTCTATAAATGCTTATAAACATCAAAATATAACGTAAAATATAATAAAAAATATATAAGTAAATATATAATAATAATTTAATAAAAAACACAACACTCAGAGAAACACTCAGCGAAACACTTGAGATAGCTACACACGGTAAACTGGGATGATGCGGGGCTGCTGGGCTGCATCTGCCTGAGACAGCGCCTCGTGGGCAGCAGCCAATCAGCAGCAAGGAGAAATAAATGACGCTCTCGGATTGGCTACTTTAAAACCTCAGCCAATAGCGTTTATTTTATATTGATATTTTGCTGAATTTACGTTAGTATTTATATTACAAAATTAGTAAATTATATTGTTGTTAATAATTTAGCGTTAAAAGCGTGAAAAAAAATATATTGCCACGAAAAAAGCCATAAAAAATCGCGGAAGATATTTGCGATTCCGCGAATATGCGGGGGTTTCCACGAACAATTATTAGTTAGGTTCTAAGGAAAATTCCGTGAATAACCGGGGCCGCAAATGCCGAACTGCGATTACGCGTGGGTCGACTGTATTATTATCATTATTATACAACATTATTGATGCACTTTTGGCCTTTCAGCAATTTGAATATAACTTTCCATTATTTTGTTGTTTGTTTATTTTTCTTTGTGTACACTTCAGTTAATCCTCAATAATTACAGACGTGTTAGTTTAACAGAATGTTAATTAGTCAAAAATGTACTTAACGATGTGTAATGTAAGATAGTTTTATTTGAATGTGCAGTTTACTTGTGGAAAGGTGGTGATAATATTGTGTTTGACCTGATTTTTGGGCTCATCACGATTTACATTGATCTTAGTTTCTATTGACATTTCAATGAAAAAAGAACCCTTTTCTGTTGCCATCTTCAAGATAGTGTTTGGATTGGAAGGCTAAACCTTTTTTTTAATTCTGCTAAATGGCACAAAGTATTTTTAACTGTCATATGAATCATTATTTATTTATTTTTACTATTATATATTAAGATGATGAAGATTAATATTTCTTATTCATTCTGGTTACAATAAATTCTTGCATAGTAAAATCAAGACAGGATACATTCTTTTTTACTGATGTAGTTTTTCTATACAACTGTACTTGGTCTGTATAAAGTTTTTATCCTTTGTCAAATGGGAATTTTTTTCCTATCTTTACATTCTTGCATAATTTAACACTAATTATGAGCAGGTGTAGCTATTTATTACAACACTACTTGTTTTCTCATTCATACCTATGCACCTGGAGTCATTTTATTTTAGTGGAAGCACCAGACTGATTTTCTTTTGAAAGATAAACTGCCTTTTATATTTATTTTTCTATATGTGTACATTGATTAATTTAGCTTATTGATGCTTTTATCCTAATTATCTTTTTCACATGGTTATTACTGTGTCAAGTTTTTTCTACATTGCATGAGATTGCATGAAAAACTGGCTTGTTTGTTTGTGTCATGTCATCACAATTTAAAGCTTTGTATCATGGAATATTGACCTTTTCTAATTTTCTATTAGTGTGATTCAGAATTGTAGTGCCTTTATTCTTGTTGTTCTTATTTAAGTAAGCACCTGCCTACTTTACCATGTATCTTTTTCTAAATACATGTTTTTTTATCTTACACTTTCAAACCATTACAAAAGACCGACAGTAATATATAAGCATTTTGAAAACATTGTCATCTAGTTGGTTATCTATTGGCCATAATATGGTAGGTACCAGCAAAATACAAGAGAAAAACTGAGTTGTAATATAAATGATAAGACAATTTCTTGTTTGATATCCATATCTCAAAACCGTGTAACAACACAGGAGACCAAGGTTCTGGAAAGTCAAGAATTAGTATGGTCACCTCTTTTTTATTGTTCTTGCATAAAATCTGTCTATACATTATGGACTACTATATACATTACATCCTGGTTGCTGGGATACTAGTTAGATTTGTGTGCAATGCTTTGTATTGTTGTGATGAAGAGATATGGATGGCTAGTCGAGCACACTGATGTTGGTTTTCTCTAGATTGCTGTCATAGTCTTACTAAAATGTTTGATATTGATGTCATTGAAGGCAAAAAACTTAGCAAGTCAGATCCTGATTCAGATACACCAGTTGAATATATGAGTTAGTTTTCACAGCAACTCTTACCATCATACTGTAGCTGCCAAAATGGTTGTGCTATCTGATGCAGTATTTTTTAAACTGTTTATGTAAATGGCAGTAACTCAGTCCCCATCATTAGCAAATGACAGATTGAAGGATTATTTATCTCAGAAAATAAAAGTACAAAAATCTACAATGCTCACTATATACAGGGTGCGGCAAAATGATCTGACACATTTGTATTTTTAATAAAAGCCAAATAGAGTAAAGAACAAAAATTTTGTTTTTATTTTCAAAATGTACATAGAATGCCATTTTGTTTCATTTGGTTTTTAAAAATTAAATCACTCAAGTGGTACCGTTATTGTTCAAACAGTGTCCGAGGTGTTCACGAAAGTTGTCCATAACCCAGCTGGTCATTCATGTGGAATGGCAGCAGTTTCTTGGCGAATGACATCTTTTAATCGCTCAATAGATCATGGGCGATGAGTGTATACCTTTGATTTCAGATATCCCCACAGAAAAAATCACACGGGTTCAAATCAGGTGATCGGGCGGGCCAACCGATGTCACTACGCAATGAAATCAAATGACCGGGGAACATCTCCCTCAAAATTCCCATCGCACGTCGAGAAGTGTGGGCTGTTGCCCCATCCTGTTGAAACCAAACATTGTCCTTATGTCAAGTTCATTCAATTTGGGTTTCAGAAAAGTCTCTAGCATCACACAATATCGATCAGAGTTCACAGTCACTGTAACATCGTCTTCTTCGAAGAAGTAAGGACCCCAAATGCCAATTCTGCTACCACACACCATACGGTTACCAGAGGACAATGCAAAGGTCGTTGGTGCAATTCACAAGGGTTGTTCTCGGTCCAGTATCAGAAGTTTTGCTTATTCACGCTGCCACACAGGTGAAAATGCGCTTCGTCACTGAACAACACAACAACTGCACAGGGGACATGTTGTTGAATTTCCAAACACAATGCTCTGCGAGTTTTAAAGTCTCTTTCACTGAGTTGTTGTGCCAACATCATTTTGTACGGATGCATTTGCAGTTCCATGTGAAGAATTCTTCGCAAACTTCTATCGGAAAGGCTAAGAGCAGCGGCGTGTTTCCGTGCCGAACGTCGTGGAGACTGTTGAACTGAACCTCTTACCGCTGCCACATTTTCCGGAGTTCTGGCAGTCCGAGGTCGGCCGGTTGATTTTTGTTTCAATGCTGATCCACTAGCTCTAAAGTTGGTAACCCATAACAAAATCGTGTTTCGAGTAGGTACAGGATCATGTCTACCAAGCCTGAAGTGTACACGGAATGCTCTTTGTGTTGCAATTATGGATTCGTTGTTTTTGATAAAGGTTTCAACGATGAAAGCGCGACCCGTCCAATTCATGTCGGCAACTGAAAACGAAATGGCATTCTATGTACATTTTGAAAATAAAAACAAAATTTTTCGTTCTTTACTCTATTTGGCTTTTATTAAAAATACAAATGTGTCAGATCATTTTGCCGCACCCTGTACCTTTGCAAATTGCTAATATATACAGTGATGCCATTAAGTCAGGTTCTATTTATGTTTTCTCCTAAGCATATTGTCTGATCTTTTTTCCTCTTTTTGTGGTGAATGCGTAAGTGGTGCATGTAAAAGTTTGTTTATGCATGTGTATCTCCAAGGAGAAGGGATTGGGGTTGGTGGCCAAAGCCATGTAGGGTCCGAAGCCCAGTATGGAGCAAGCTCCCGGTAAGGCCTAAAAGGCCGGGTTGAGGCACCAAAGTACCTTGTGTAACTGGCCGCCAAGGCAGCCAGGGTTGGGGGCACAAATGCCCCACGTTAGAGTGACCACTTCTCCAGCCAAAAATCAATCTTGGGAAAAAAGGCCTCAGCACGTCAAGTCTGAAACCGGTCTCAATGCACCTAACCTTCCCAGCCAGATTGGCAGGCCAAAGGCAAAAAGCGCCCCTCGCCTCTACTCTTTTCGGGCAGAGGACTTTCGGTCTACAAAAGCCACTAAGGAGAATACTCGCCTCCCCACCCCCATAAGGTTGACCCCGTGACCTTGCCCAAAGGGCGTGGTCCTTGGTGCCCACCCCAAGTGGTAGGTTGAGTGATCTTAGCCTTTTTTTGGTTGTCATTAGTATATTTCATATTCCCACACTTGCTAACATGCTTTGACCATTCATATACCACCTCATTTTTTTACTTATACCATCTGAGATACATTGCATTTATAGATTTTTCATTACAAAGGGTATATTAGTGAGAAAATACTGTTTCATAACCCCTATGGTTTAGTCTGTACTGTGCAATGCAGATTTAAGGGGTAGTTGGGTGCAAATGTATCCAGGTGGTATACAGAGGGTTGAATCAGTGTCAAGTATTAATTTTAGATGTTGTTGCCACATGTCAGTCTTCATGCTCATGGTAATATTTTGGCTTAGTTCTGTACCTGATGTTACCTGTGGCTTCATGGCACCTTACAAGAGACTCATGAACATGTTCTGTCAAGCTGTGATCCATTATTTAGAAAGCATACATCCAACATGCCCAAGGTGTGGCTTCTGTTGGTTTGTGTTGTGTCATCTTGATACTTTGTGGTCAAGCTCTGAAATGACATTTAAGTTACTGTCATTGATAATCTCCACATGCAAAATTTTATCACTATTTTTCAGGAACAAATTTGCTGTGATGCAGGAAAAAATGAAAAATGAATGAAAAAAAATATGAATATGATGCTCATGTACATACATACACACATTAGATATCATAATCAAATATATAATTTCAGTAGTATCATATTAGGCATTTTATTCTTAAAAATTGTGCTACATTTTTACTTAATTAAGCATGTTTATGTCTTTTATGTATGCATAAATGCCATATTAATTTTTTCACTCCAAAAGATGAATGTAAATTAGCAAATGTGCATATTTTAGAGGTGTTTATGTATCGGATGCCTATGTGGGAAGATCTGCACTACCATCTTGCCAAAACAGGAAGATCTCACATTATTGTTCCATTGGCCAGAGTCAATAACGAGCTACCAGAAATTTTGACATTTCCTGATGGATATGTCCAATGTCATTACAAGATAAGCAAAGTAATGTGGAACGCTTTCAACAGTAACACTATGATCAGGATGTTTTATTACTTTTCACATCTACCTCACCATCAAGATTTCCATGCAGGTATCACCCATGCATCAGAAATGAGCCAAATGAATGGTCCAATATCATGTCCACTGATTTAGTGGGATTGTATCACAAAAGAAACCACTTGTGCCCAATAAGATTCAAATGCTTCAAAGGGTTGGGGGCATAGTATATATCTGAAAAGAAAAAAAAGATTATTAGTAGGATTACTCTTTTCTGATGAGTCATGGTACTAGTCTTTTACATCTAGTGGAGATCTAACAAAGACCTTCAACCCCTTATGTTTTTAGCCCACAGTCAAGTATGGATGTGCAAATGTTATGATATCGGCTACAATCTGGCATGGTAAAAAGACAGAATTGGAGTTTGTTGAAGGATGTCTCATTTGTGCTGTGTACATTGCCATTTTAAAGATGTATCTTTTGTAATGACAAGCCTTATTGAGATTCCTTGCCGATATTCTTTAGGAGGATGGCACTTAATGTCACATCCTTTCTGTGTACATAACCTGGAAAAAGAATCAAGGCATTCAACTTTTCTTCCTGGTACCTCACACTTGTGGGAGCATCTGGATTATCAGATGAAAGTAACCAACCTCTTAATGGATAAAAAGGAACCAGAATCAGATTTATTGCAAAACAAGCAAAAGATCTTTGTGCTTCAAAAGGTGGCTTAGCCAAGTACTAACATAAAGATCTTTATTCTATTTGCCATTTTGTGATTCAAGCAAATGTATGTAACATTATCAGGTGGTTCCGAAATGTTATGATAAGATACATATGGTTATTTCCCTTAAAAATCTAAAATTAAAAGAAGAAAATAAACAGTATAATACTGTATATAGATTGCAAGATGGCAGGAAGACATTACCGTCTTTATGAGGCTTCTGGTTCTTAAGACTTAAATCTGATTCAGGCAAAAAGTGATCGTAAGTGATGCAATAATCTCATGTTTGAGAAATACACATAAACAGTATAGTATAGTATGATTATTGACAAGGAGTGGGGGAACAGGAAGCAATTACAAATTATACATGCTTTCCCCTGGCTTTGAGCCATGTGCATTTACTCAGTTTTTACAATTCTCTTGCTGCTACAGGTTGAGAATTCCTTATCTAAAATCCTTGGGGCCGAATGTTTTTCGGATTCTGAAATTTGTAGGATTTTTTAATATAGATATACTGGCATAATTTGGTAGCTAACCCACTGGGGAGTGGGGACTGGGCACAAGTTCATTTACAACATTATAACTGCATATGGATACACACAGCCTACTGGTAGTTTTATGCAATATTTTAAAATCATTTTAGTGCATGAAACCATAAGAAAAAGATTTACATTTAACAATCAGAATGGAAAGCTATCACTACAGTAGGCCTACTGGTATTGAAGGGGTATTTGCAGGCCTTTTCAACATTTCCAAAGTATATTCATACCAAAAACAAAGCACAGAAATAGCACAAAAATTAAGGTGAATAATGTGCATATGTCAAGCATGTCAGGACCCACACATCTCCAAGGAACCTTCTAGAGCCTTCTGGAATTTTCCACTGAAGGCTCTCCAAAAATATTTTGGATTTTGGAACTTTTCAGTTTTCAGAATTTCGGATAAGAGATTCTCGACTGTTAGTATATTTCACATTAGCATTTCTCTGACAAAAAGATACTTTCTAATATTGAAGGCTTTTGATAGACTTATCAAATTAGAATCATGATTTGTTGTTATTTGATAAAATTTTCTTCTTATTATTATTTATTTAATTTACACACACACACTGTCATTCAGAATGATGAACCAAGATATATAAACCATTAATTGTGATGTTATCACTTCAGGCTGTCAAAAAATCAAAATAGCATGTTTCTTTAAATAACTGTTGCATATATACTAGGGACAATCACATGAAACCCAGCCGAAATATAATTCTTGTAATTGTATCTGACCGGGTCTCATTTGAATATCCCTTATATTTTTGGCATAGTAAACTTTCAAAATATTTCTTTATAAATAACCTCATTGTTTTGTTTTTTTTAGGTTGTTCCATATCTGATTGACATTGGTTGAACTTTCTCCTTTGACTTAACATCCTGCAAAAGTTCAATGTGGCTTAGATCTGAAGATTGAGGGGGCCCAAATCATGGTTTTAAGAAATTTTTTCATTCTTTTTCAGTTTGCTTCAAATCACTATCTTGTTGTAGTATAAATCTGTCACTTATCATTTCATTCCATGATAGAACTTAGAATTGCATGGTGTTACAAATTATTATGATATCACTCTTTCTCTCTCTCTCTCATGAGATCTCATAAATTTTTACCAGCCAAATAGCCCCATACTTTTGCTTTTCTGTGGGTTTTTTCTTAATTTACTGTCATTGGTTAGAACCAAATTTTCAAACCTCACAATTGACCAGAATGTAATGCATCATTGCTCTAACATGTAATTCTGATGTAATTTAGCCTGTTTGAGTTGTTGTTCCTTTTTATCATATCTAAGCCCTTCTAACTACAGTTACAGTCAATCAATTTAACCTCTCATAATTGTTTTTTGGTGATAGAAGTTAAGATGCTGACTATTGTGCAGGTAATTGACTGTCTGTCACGAAAGGGTTTGCTCTAGGCTTTCAAACCAGCAACTTAGCATCCCTTTTGCTTAGTTTTTCAATTTCCTACTTAGCCCTTTATTTAATGGTTGAGTCAGTTGGGTTCTTTTCATAAATGGTTGTTTACACACTATATGTAACTGCAACTTCCTCAACTATTTTTCTATGTAGAATTACATTATTAGATGCTATTATTATCTTTGAAACAAAGCAATATTGATCATCAGTTATGAGGTCCATTAACATTTATGCAAAAGCATAGCACTAGCTAATGATTATTCAAATTACTAGTAAGAAATAATATCAGATAAACATGATAACATTGTGTTTTGGTATGAACTAAATTTAACTTCCATAGAAATAGCTTGTTAGGTCTGTAATTATGCAAGAAAACATGAAGTGATAATAATATCACAATTAATTGTTTATGCTCTGACACATGGTTTATTGAAATTTTAATGTTTTATTATTGGGATTATGAATTTTCATTTACAATTATCTGTTGAAATAGTAGAAAATTGTTTTAATATGGCAGGCTCATAATTTTGAAAATTAGTGTATGTGTATCATCTGGAATATTCTATGTAAAATGCAAGAAACATGGAATTATACACTGACTGGACTCTTTATTAGGACTTGTGTGCTCTTGAAGATTTGGGTCTGATTTGAGATGCAGATGCAAATTAGGTTGGCCACATGATGTGAAAGATGGTTTATACAGCACTATATGTGAGTATGACATGGAAAGAAAATACTTGTAGTCTAACAGATATGGAGAATGGAAGAAAATATTACAGCATCTGAAAGAATCATGACAGTGGCTGCACATTTAACAGGTATTACAAATGGTTGAGATAGTTTTGTTGGTAGGGTGCTTTGGGACATTAGTTGTTCAAATTTATCATAAATGCCAAGAAGATGAAGAAAACATCTGATTTGAGGGTAAATTGTGGCTTCAAACAATGATAGAAAGAGGAGAAATGCAGTTTAGCAGAAGTAGAACCATCACCAAACAATAAACCAAGTGATGGACATGTGTAGAGCTACCTACACCAATCTCCAGCCATACCTTGTGAAGAATGTTTCAGTGAATGGACTCTGGCACTAGGAGACATTGAATAAACCACTAATCAAGTTACAAAGATGAAAATTTGTCTTGTTTAGTGTAACAAGTTTAGACATTCAACTAAGGAAGACTGGTGAAAAGTAATGTCTGTTGAATCACATTTTACCATTTTTTGCACAAATGAGAGAAATAAAATTTGGATAAAGCCACAGTAATCACTCAACTTCACTTGAGTGGTCCCATACTGTCCAGGCCTCTGGTAGTGAAGTCATGGTTTTTTTTTTTAGAAGGCAAAATAAATGCCAAAGTTTACCACAGCATCATTTCCAATTCAATGTATCTAGTGATACTTTATGTGTACCATGCTGGAGATGGCTGCTTCTAAGACAACAATGTTCCCATCCATTAAGCCTCCATTTTGTCTTCATGGTTTGAGGAGTAGCATGAAGATTTTAGGCATCTTCTATGTCCTGTACAATCTTTGGATCTCAATCCATTTTAACATCTGTGTGGTGGACTTTAGAGATGCATTTTCCATCCTGATCTTCCATCTACCTTGCTTCATATATTGGATCCAATATTAATTAATAACTAAATGGGGAAATATCCCTTAGGACACTATCCATCACTTCATGATTCTATGCCACATTGCTGTCATGGCCAGCCATTGTTTTTTTTTTACATCATGTAAAATTGATAATATATCATGTATTGCCATTTAAAATCATGTATCATGTTGATTTGAAACAGAAGGGTAAATATTAAACAAAATATGTCTGATAAGCTTTTTATGTCTTTTAATGAAAGTCAATTTCCAATCTTCAGTCTGTGTATTGTCATGTCGTTTATCCATTTATGTACTCAAGGTCAGTATCCAGAAGCTTTAAAAAAAAATCTGTGAAAACTTTCAAAATGAAATATAAATAAATTTACAAAGAAACTGGAAAAAATGCATTTTTGAGAATAATTCCAATTAAAGATTTGCTTTTATTTCCATATCATATGAATGTCACATTTTACAAGAGGTCATGAAATTCAATCTGCACAAGAATTTGTCTTCACAACATTTGTCAGGCCAGACAGACATTTTCATGAAAAAGATAAAAATAAAATTTTGAAATTGATTCTCACAAGTTCCTCTAATTTGTAAGGTTTATTAACTCATCACTATATATATATATATAAACAAAAGCACTAAAATACTGGAGTTGGTACATTTTCACTTCGGTTTTAGAATTATTTATTTTCAAATCAAAGATTTAAAAAAAGGTTAACTACTAAAGTCAAAGGTATTGTTGCTTTATCATTTGTTGAAGATGACCATTTGGTTTTTCCATTTCCTTTATGCTGTAGAATGGTGCACTTTGTTTTAAATTTTCCATATGAATAGTGAGCAAATTTCTTTTTTTTCAATCCAAATCACACTTTATTACTTAAAAATTAATAATGTACTTGGATTATTATCAGTGTTTCTTTAATAAGTGATAACAAAAGTTTTTTTTACTGGAATTTGAAGAATTAAAGTATGTTTTCTAGTTTCAAAATGCCATAAATGTTTAATTAATGTGTGATTATGGTTAATTCACTTTTTTTAAAATTTCAAACCAAAAAGTAGCCTTATGCCTAACAGTTCTCCAGAATAGCAGTTCACCAGTGACACAATCAGTTTGTTCTGCTGCTCCGTAACTTAGCAGACACACTCCAAACCTTTTTAGCTACTAGTGTATCAGCTGTGCTCCATCTTTTTACTGCTTTATTATAGTAATTAAAGCAGTGCTTGTAATTTCATGATGACTTTTGAATTTCATACCATTCAGAACAGGCTTCCTGCAGTTTGTGGCTGAAGTGAATCAATTACTAAACCTGAAGGGAGCCCTCTTTGTTTTTTTTTGCACTGCCATGTTGGTCTTTGAATGAGGTGAATTTATACAGTATTCTTGAGGTTTCCAAGATGACTGTGTTTTGCGGGTGGTGATTTGTGTTCCTGGAATCTTTTCAAGCCATTTTTATATTGTCTTATATCACTACTTTTATAATCTTGATCGCAACAGGTACTACACTTGTCTTCATCTAACATTTTCTTCTTATTTTCATTTGACTTACATTCCAGGTTATTATTTTTCTGTATCTTTTCTTTTTCTATAAGACGTACATCGTAATCACTGAGAATAGTGCCACCTATTAGTTGGCATGTTTTAATTTCTTTTTTTATTAATGATATTGGATTAATTACATATGACAGGTTCATCTGTATGGACCTATATATTTCATATTATGGTCATGTTCTGCTTGCTTTAATGCCTGCTCTGTTCTTACCTTTTACATGCAGCATCCATCTTGTATACTCTTTTATCGTTTCATTAATATTTTCCTGTCTAAACTGGCTGAGCACTGATGAGGCATTTAATAACCACTTCTGTCTATACCAGAGGTGGGGAACTTTTTCATGTTGGAAGGCTGCATTAAGTTAGCTGTAATCTAATAAGGCCGCATTCAAGAAACTTCAATTAGATATACTTCAAAATGTACATTATTTTGTAAAAATCTAACTACTATGACTATGTACTAACTTCAAAAAATGAAAAAATTTTGTTAATTCTGAAGTTAACTAATAACCTTTTAATGATTTTGTTGTGACTGCGCTTTTTATAGGAAAGTACTTGAATATTTGGTTGCAACATGGAGGCCCGGAGTTTCAGCTGATCCTCTAGATGGGCATCCGTCATTTGTGACTTTAAGGGCGTCTTGATCTGGGTTAGGTAGGAGAATGTAGATTCACTGCAATAAGTGGTTGAAAAGCAAGAAAGCATTTTTCGTGCACGTGGTCGAAGGCGAGGGTATTCTATTGCATTTTTCATTTTAATTGGATCTTTCTTAGCATCAAATAAGGACTTTAAAATGTCATCTTCTGAGAGCTCAATCAGTTCTATCTGTAGTTCTTTAGGAGTCTTTGAGACATCAACTAGGTGAGGTTGAAATGCTAATTTGAGTGTGATGTCATGATTCTCAAAGTCAGTGAACTTTCCATTATATTCTCCAATTAATAAGTCTATAACAGCTGCATATTCTTCAAATGATTCGCATGAATCCCGCGGCTCATCAATGGCCTTTGCTAACTGGGGAAAATGCTCATCTGAAATTTCCTTTTTTGAAGAAGAGTTTTGAAAAAAGATAGCTTTTTTCGAAATTTTTGGATTTTTTGCCACATATCATACAGATTTAGTTTTACCTTGCAAAGAAATATTCAACTCATTTTGGTTTGGCATGATATGTCACAGAAATGCAGCATTTCTATAGAAACTTTCTTTCAATAATTCGCACTGCTGATTCTGTTCTTCATAAAATTTAACTATCTTTTCTCGCAAAGATAAGATTTTTGCTAACATCTGTCCCTGTGATAGACATCGCACTTTGGAATGATATGGCAAATCCACACCGAATACCCCATCATCCGACTTTAGCATGTTACGAAACTGATGATGCTGTGTTGCATTTGCACGAATATAGTTAACAATACTTGCAACTTGTTGCAAAGTGTCACTTAAAATAGTAGATTTAGCACAGAGATTTTGCTGATGTAAGATACAATGAAAAGAAATGAGAGCATCTGGATCTGATAATACTTTTTTTATCTGTGCAATAAATCCTTCACATTTTCCTGGCATGGAAGGTGCACCATCTGTACATACACTCACTAAATTAATCAAATTCAGTCAAACTTCACGACATTTATCTTGAAAGTTGTTGAAGATATCTATTCTTCGTGTTCTACCAGTAAGAATGCCCAAAGTGAGTAACTCCTCGTAGCAAAGAAAATTTTCTGTTATGACCTGAACGAAGTATAAAAACTGCGCCGAGCCAGTAGTATCAGTTGATTCATCCAAAGCAACTGAATAATATATATTTTCCTTTTGGAAGTATTGTGTGAAGTTGTTCTGTTGAGAGCTAATTCATGCTGCTGGTCAGTTATGGTTCTCCTTGAAAGAGGCAGTCAGGGTCTAAACATCCTACAACTTCGACAATGCATTCTTTTAAGATTTCTACATCGCTGAATGGCTTCCCTTTACCCCAAGTATATAAGCTACTTTATAAATTGCTTCAGTGGCATTATTTCCGGGTCTTACTGCTGCTTGAAATAACTGCCTTTGCTTTTGCTTTTTATCTTTTAATTTCTGCAATGCAACCTTTTGCATCTCTCCCTATAATTTGAAATATTTATGGTCTTTATGAGTGGCATAATGCTGATGAGCATTGAGATTTTTCACTGTTGATATTGCAGTATCACAAAGCAAGCAAAATCATCTTATCTTTAGCAGAAATAAGATATTATTGCAGTTCCCAATCTTCATTAAAAACTCTGTTTTCTTCCTTCAGCATTCTCTTGGTCTTTCTTTGATACGATGGACTATTAAGCAGACAGAATTAAAAAAAATACAATCAAACAAATACGCAGATACAGTCAGGCTGTGTGACTATTCTCAAATTCCACTTCAAATGGAAAGCCATGTGCACCATTATCAAAAGTTGATAAGTAGACTGGAGTACTGGACCCCCACGGACTCTCGCCAAGCAGCCTCGGGCGGTAGTGCCGCCAGTCATGTGGGGAAGTTAACGTACATTCTAGAGTCACATTAGAACTAACTCATGAGTGCAACAGGTGTCAAAATAACCCTTATGACTTACTAATGTTTTAATTGTGGTTGTCAGTCGGGTAGGACTATTTTGTTGAATCTCCTTTTACTCTTTGGTATTTTAAATACGCTCATTTTAAGATTAAAATAAAAAAATAAAAGACAAACAAAAACATATTAATAGAAATAAAAGGATTTGTTCAGCAAAATTTGGATTCATTCAAAAGGCTGCACTTAATGGCCTAGAAACCACAGGTTCCCCATCCCTAGTCTGTACCATAGTACATGTAGAAGGATGGTGGTCTATGTTATCACTTCCTATGGCTGTTCATATCATTTTGTTTTTCTCGTGAAAGTGATTTTACTAGTGAAGCAGTTTGTTTATTTACTTGCTACATGATGGAATTTAACAGTGGATCTTTTCCTTTTGGCGATGTGCAGGTCTTGAACGTTCAAAATCTTGGTCATATCAATATTTAGCTGGTTGGAAAGTGATGAAGCATTGAGAAAGAAATGCATTGATGGAGAGCAACAATGGGGAGGAGAGCAAGGCTATTGAATGGTTTGAGTCCTCTGCAGCTGATCAACATGCCAGTGGTTTTTTGCAGTCTATTGGTTAAAAAAAACTGATGTTTCCGATAACATGAGGATCTGTGAGGCCGAGGAGACAAACCACTTTGTTACACAGTCCCAAAGGGAGGTAGGCAGAGCTGACAACACCTGGATAGACATCACCAGAGAGGGAATGAAAGCATTTGTAATAGTGAACTTAATCATAATTCTGTGCCATCTTTTGAGGATTATTAGAGTCAGGACAAGAGACTTAGTATCAAAAGTAATGACAGACTATTGGCTTCTCTGTGATAACAATCAGGTGATTTCGCTGTACCGTTTTTTTTTACTTTCTGCACTATAAATTGAATTTTACCTGTTGTTTTCTGGACACATTTCAGTTGGATTACTGAACTGAGTCATTGGTGCTTTTTGAGTCATCCTATTCACCATTTGAATGTTGTCCATTTTTGCCACATAATTGTACTGGACAGGATATTAGGGCTGTTGTCTTTGTTGGGTACTCAAGCAGCATGAACACTAGATGATGATACTCTTTCATTGCAGCAGATTCTTAATTGTTCATTTGATTTACTTTTTATATCAAACACAAAGGAAAGTGAATAAATAAAACTTTTTTTCCTTAGTTTTACAAATGTGTAAACAAAGCATTGGTATGTAGCATTTTTTCTTGTTTGCTTTCTTCCTCCTTTCACGTATATGAAGCCTAGGATGCTGATGGCTTGTATGTACTTGCATACTTTGAGATGATAGAAAATATGCAAATATTCATCAGGGTTTCTTTCATCTGCTTGCTGATAATAAATGCTGTACTGTTGATTCTTTGTGAAAGCAGCTTTTCAAACGTGATGTAATTTAAAATACACACAGTTCTCAGCTACGACAGGAAGTGATAATGTGCTTAGCGTTTGGCTGCAGACACGTTGTTAATAGAATTTCATTAGTACGCTATTGATCAGGGCTTCACCATTTTGCTATCTGATATTTGGGTGGGGGGAGGAGCCTGCTCTAGTATGTAGCCAGTTTGATTTTGTTCTGGCTTACACTTTGATGATGGCATGGTGGAGCTTCTGGCAGTGGATGTGTGGGACAGGGTTGCTGCAGCCGTGTGCTCACTCCAGATCAGGTATAGCCTGTTGGATGTTGCTGAGATTTCAGTAATGTTCTAAAGTTTTTTTAAAGCCATTTCTGGTGTGCATGCTTATCTCTGTATCATATGGCTGGTTGTCTTTTGAACCATACATGTTTAAGCTTGATATTTTGTTATACATCTAGAACAGTACATGCCTTAATTAGCTTCAGATTAATGAGTTAGTACTCTGAAGTAGGATTAATTTAAAAAAATAAAAGTTTTCTGCTCATTAGTAGAGCTGTGTAGAAATTTTATTTTAAACCTAATTATTTTTAAAAAAGTGTAATGGCTTAGTATCTTTAAAAGTACCTGCATATCTGGAATTTATTCAACAATATCTGTTAGGGAGTTGGATTGCTTATAATAAAGAAATTTTTAAGTGGATTTATGTTAGTTTAGTATTAAAGTTCTTTATTGCATGAATCAACAGGTAAATTAAGATTTTTTTTTTAAAAAATCCTTTAAAATTTCCACCAGCATTGTTACCACTAACAATATGAAAAATATAGAATTGTTTTATTTTTAAATATCTTGTACAAATTAAAAAAATATATTTAGGTTTTTAGTCTTTTTAATCATCAAATTTTATTTTTTTTTAAGATTAATAATTTCTTGCCAACCGTATTAATGCTATAAATAGTTTTATTATTTTTGTGTGTATTGCTCTGGTATCCATTGAATATCTCTGGTTTATTTCCAATCCACTTCCATGGACAGGTTGTCAAGCAGATTTTCTTTTATATATTTATATTACTGACCTTGTCCATCGTGGAGCTCCCCCCAAAACTAAGTCCTAGCTGTTTGATATCTATCCAGTGGCAGCTTTTAAAATTTTCATATCAGCTCACTCACAGTTTCCTCTCATTTCTAAACAGCACAGTTTTAAACTGGTAGTTTCTAGACAGTTCATGGTTCCAACCATACATGTGCACGAAGTAAACAGTGTTGCCTGTTGGTATGCTATGTTTCTGATTATAGTTTCTAGCCACTTTTTTGTATTCTCATTTTCAGGGTAATCATGGGTCTCTATTGGTAGTAACTCAGGAAACCTCTACTTTTTACTTTACATATTTGTTCAAATTCTACTCTGCAGTTTTCTTAATTATTTGACTTAATAATAATAATAATTAATAATAATAATAATAATAATAATAATAATAATAATAATTTTTTTTTTGACCAGGTCTCAACAAAATAACATAAACCTGAATTTTAAATTGGGATCAATTAATTTAGAGATTTCTGAATTTTACTATTACTGTTCACACAATTCCCCCAGTGCCCCTCCATGACATCTAATCAGTGGGCTGTTGCTATTTTTAAAAAGTATTTATATAAAATAACAACAACAAACACCTGATAACATCCGATTAGTAAGTTCACTCGCATCTCTTTTGGTTTACATAGGCAGCTATTATGTGAAGCACCTGTTTTAAAACCGATTTATCAGTAGTTCTTTTTCAGGGTCATATAGATAACCTCTGTATTAGGGCAGTATTCTCATAGTATGGCATTGCCATTTATAAGGATTATCTTGGCCTCTTATTACAATGCATCTTCTAATTCTTTTATTCTTTTTTTGTGTGTTTGTGTACAAAACCCTGGTGAAAGAGCTTAGTACCACAGCTGTCTGCTAGGAAATATTTAAATCCCATGCCTCATGGGGCCTGACACTGCCGACTCCATCAGGGAAATCCCAAATAGAGCTCTTCATTTTTAAATGTGGAAGGAATCAGAGCGCCTAGAGGAAACTCACACAGCTGGCTGGAAACAAGGAGTGAGAAGAATCCATGCGAGAAAGGTTTGCCAAACCAAGCTTTTCGTATGGGAAGCAAAATGGGTTCCATGACAATAGTAAAGTAGACTAACCACTGGCTACCATGCTGCTCACTTTTCTTTATAGACCATTACTTATTTCTTTAGTGCTGGTTCTTTTTATTTCAGAAATTACTTGGGTACAAGAACTTTTTCCTCAAAGAGGAAAATCCTTTTAGTAATGTGTTTACTTGTCACTGTGTGTAAACCTGATTATAGGGTACTACATAGTAGTAGTTCTTTTAAGGTATAGTGAAAATACAAAGAACCTTTTGTTTTCTTCATAGGCCTTTAAAGGAACACTTTTACCGTAAAGATTTTAAAACTAACCATTGTTTAGTAAAATGTAATTAAGTACTATATGTATAATGACTTTTATGAGAATGTTAAAAGAAATAGTTCTATAACCAGGAATCTGTGCAAACACTGTTTTTTAATATTATCCATCCCTTGTTTCAGGTTCTTTGATGATGATAATCTGCACAAGGAGTATACCTGCAATGCATGAAACATTTGACTAAGGGAGTACCTGGATATTTTTAATAAAAGAGATCAAAGAAACTTCTACTTTTCCTGCTGATCCTGGCTCTAGACATGTTGGATTATTTGCAGACATTCTTTGTCAGATGTTGTAACAGCAGCAACCACTTTTTCTTCCAGCAGAAACATTGATATGGTGAAGCTGGCCTTAAGGATCTTTTACCTTTTTCACAACATTTTCAAAATTCCGTTCCTAGCCATTTTCCGCAGCAGCAGCAAGATGGAACCACATCCAATATGGCTGCTGCTGTCACTCAGTGCAATTAACCTGTGTGTTGCCTTTGACCTTCAGGGTTCAAAACCTTCCTATGCTAAATTTAGCCGGTGGGAGCCATGCCAAAATGGTTCCTTGAGTTTTGAGTTCATGACAGACCGGCCAAATGCCTTGCTCTTGTATACTCATGGAGGGAATGACTATGACTTTCTGGAATTAAAACTTGTTCTTGGAACGCTAAAGATGAGACTGGATCTTGGCGGTGGCGCCATTGTGATGTCAGCTGGACATGATCTCAATGACATGGAGTGGCACAAGGTGGATGTTGTACGTAAAGACCAGCATACTAAATTAATAGTGGACAGTATCTTGCATGTCCAGTTTACAAAGGTATTGGAATCTAATTTGGGCCCCTTGCGAGAGAGTTATGTCTTTGTGGGTGGGATGCCTGTGGAATATGGAGCAAAGTTAGATCGTCTTGCTTTGCCATCGGTGATATTCGAACCACAGTTCAAGGGCTCAATACAGAATATACAGTACAGTAACTGTGGGGGACCACTGGAGGTGCCAGAAATGTTAGCTTCAAATGGGATTAGAACCACAGACCAGGACCTGTGTTTGGAGAAAAATCCTTGCTTGAATGGTGGCACTTGCCTCACGTTAGAAGATGGAATTGCTTGTGAATGCACAGGGACAAATTTTGAAGGCGAGTGGTGTGAAAATGGTAAGATTTTTACATATTTATTACTTTAAAGTGGAAGAAATCTCCCATCTTCCTGGTTAAAAATTTTTTTTTTAAGTTTTAAAAGTTCTTTTCAGTTTATGCCAATGAACATAAAAAGTACATTTTGTGGGTTTCACATTGTGTATTAATAATGGTGTCTTGTGCAGGAGCAAAGGTGTTAAGAATTAAGATTTTGTGGGGGAAAAACCAAATATTGTGGATTTCTCTATTTTCTACATTTCTATGGTATTTAAGCTTAACAAAAATAACTTTATTCTTTCATAAACTTGAGTGTCCCAAACTTCCAGCTTTCAGTGCTGACTTTATTATTATTATTATTATTATTATTATTATTATTATTATTATTATTATTATTATTATTATTATTATTATTATTATTATTATGGCACATAGGATAACAAAAAGACAGGTACAGGGCTGTAAACTTCTTTTTTTTTTAAACCAGCATAAAAAGTCAGTATTCAGATCAACACTTTTAGTTTTCATATATTGGTTAAAATAATTATAAATAAAAGAAAATATCTTTCTCTTCATAGTCTGTGGGGGTGACCTTTGCTTCCTCAGCCAGATTTTCCAGTCTTTATTGCGAAATGATGGTATTTTTCTGGTCATGAAGTAGTCAGGAAAAATTGCTCAACCATACATTAGCTTTTGCTCATTTGCTGTATGCTCAGTTTATACCCTGGGTTCACTTTAAGATCCTGAATGATGATTTGGAGAAATGGCAAAGGATTAGAAAAAAGAGAAATTGGTTGCTTGCTTCAAAGCTGCCATTGAAATGAACTCGCAGACCTGGTCATCATTCAGTGTAAAAACAAAAACCTTTTTAAAATTAATTCTTTAAAAATTAAATTCAAATTATTGTCATTGTTTTATTGTTTTTTTTTTGTCAGCCTAATTTTGATTTCAATAAGTATGGTGTGCATAACCAATAATGATGGAGGTTGATGCTCAGTAGCATGTTGTACTGTTTACAGCATGTATTATATTTTAAAAAAAGTTGAATCACGGAAATTGTTTATATTATGCAATTATTGGAGTTTTTCTGGATAATATGGACAGATGTTGAAACCAGGCAAGGCTTGTAAGTTAGCCATTATATCACAGTTTGTCATTCTACTTGTACTACTATACTGTAGCAAGAAAAGCTAATGTTATGTACTATTACTAATGAGCACAAAATATGTTGACAACTTTCAAGTTTCTATTACTCGTATGGATTGAAGCATGGAGCAATGAGTGAGAAAGCATTGGTGGTACAACAGAAGCCATCACTACTGTAAATAATTTAGCGTGGTTTCTACTATTAGACAAACAGCACCAGCTTTGATCACAAAGGATGATGACAGAAAATCATATAGGTAGTGGAGGGAATATGTATTTCTGGAGGTTGTGGCGATTTGGGGGGGGTTGGTGTGAATTAAAATCATCTACTGTTGCTAGATGCTGGGGCACAGAGCTTATCATATCCATTAAACGAAAGAACTGAACCTGTACGTAGTAAGCAGCTCTAGGAATTGTTTTACAATTGTTCATTGAAATGGGTTTTTATATTCAAGATAATCACCCCCCCCCAGATGATATGAAAGTTTTAAAAGAAGAGAGAAAAAATTATGGCTGCCAACCTTGATATTTTTAAAAGATTATTTCCAGAAACAGCTTATTGTGTTGGTTGGGCCTTACGGTAGGGTATTCAACAGATCAGTAAGACTGGAGTTGTTTTGAAAGGAAATGAATACTTTTATAATCAATCAAAAAATTCATTATTTGTGACACACATGCTTGCAGAATTTATCACACATTTGTTTTAATCTCGCATGTACAGGCTTAGAATTTCAAATTGAAATTAGAATATGGTGTCTTCGCCATTACTAGATTTATTTTCTTGAAAACTTGTGAAGAAATATTTCTGGATATTACTGAACCTAAAATGTAGTAAAATACATAAGTACAGTTCAAAATACCATGAATAATCATTCCTTAACTTAGATAAAGTCAGATTTTTCTTCCAAAATATTTGAAGAATAGAAAATAATGTAACAAAGGGGTTGACAACTGCCCATGGTGCAGCGTGTGAAATATCTACAGTAGAATCCTTTCAATTTTTAACTTGCCCTAACAGCTTAATAAAGAAACAGTTTGTCTATTTGTTTTAAATACTTTGAACTTAATTCAGGGTGGCATGTGAAATCAGAGAAGCTTCTATCCATCATTAATGATGAAAATTTTCCCACATTGCATCCTGGTGGTGGTTGTCACATTTCTCTGGAAGAAGACTGCTAGAGTTGGTGACACAAATCCTAAGTGTGACAACAGGGTTAACACAAAATGACAATATCGGAAGGATGAGGATTGCGCTACTGTGTATTTTTGGGAAATTAGCTTTATAGTGTTGCATTGTGGGCACATTTCCTTAATCATTATTAGTGGGGAAACTTATTTCATTTACTATGCCTCCACCCACCAACTTCATTTTTGTATGGAATTTTGCTTGCATGCTGCCTTTGGAAAAAAATTATGACTCATAATCACTTTTTGACTAATTCATTGATTATATCATTAATCATGGTAGTTGTGATATTGACTTGTTGCAAGTGCATGGCTGAGTACTAGCAACTTGAGGAAATCAGTAAGATATAATTTACAGAAATCATTTAAATGTTTTCCTACAGTTTATAGATTGAAAAACAACTTAGAATTAACTAAAAAAACAAATATTCTCAGTCATTCTAACCCACCTCTCTGAACTAGGGGAATTTTTAGAAGTATATTCATTTGAGGCTTTTGGATCTTTGAGGAAATTGCTTATTTTTTATATTGATTGCTAATGTCTAATACTTGTACTGACAGTGATGAAATGGTAATGAACTGGTTTCAGGGCAAGTTCATTGAGTATAAATCAAAGTAAATGTTAATTGTCATGAGCTGAATATCAAAGACTGACAAATTTCTGATGAAGAGTCTTGGGTTTAACTGGTGCAAAGTTTGTTTTAAGGAAGAAAAAAATGGGGTAAAAAGATGATTATTATTTCTTTTGTTTGTTTAAAAATGACTTCGGAAGTCCATATCCTACAATAAGTATACCAAATGAGTGAATAGTGGGCTCTATGGTTTTGGTAATAAGCTTACTGGTTTAAAATTTCTAATAATAATACAAGAGTTTTATCCCTCCAATGCCAACATTATCAGAGTCTGCTGAAGGTAACCAGCTTGTGATAGTTTCCTTTTTATTTATCAACTGAACACTAACTTTCTTCTCCCTGATTTCGGAAAAGCTCCATTAGGTTGGACAGGTTTGTATTGTTGTGCAATAAATGCTGGTACACATTTCTGATATTGCTGAAATTGGTCTTTGTTGATACCAATCAGTAAAATTTCCCGAGAATGGTGATGGTAAATTTGAACATATTTTGTTGCTGGTTACAATTATTTTCTCGTTAAATATCTACTAAAGACAGAGAGAGAGAGAGAGACTCACATACACACGCACTCTCTCTCTCTCTCTCTAGAAATTCTAATTAAACTTTATGTTAAGCTATTCTGATGGAGAGAAAAAATAAAGGTAGGTAAACAGAAAATGGGTTCATTTTTAAATAAATCTTAAAGAGAGAGACCAAAAATAATGTGGAATAAGAAGACAAAATACTATTACTTCTACATTGTTGACCTATACTGACAAAAATAACAAGGAAAAAAATGAAGAAATTAAAGATAATAAGCAGATTACATACAAAAAAGTTTTTTTTTCTTTTTTTAAGAAATGCTTAATTTATGCAATAAACTTTGCATTTTAAAATAACACTGCTACCTTTTCTCAAGCTATAGGGAAGACAGGAAGATACTATCTTTTACCCTAGTTGTCTTGGATGCAAGAAGGTTTTGTGTACTGCCTATATAACACAGTGGTGGACAAAATTATTATTCCTCAAGTTTTAAAACCAAATAATAAGCATTCATTGTGTTTATGTGTTTGTTACAGTGTAAAACTGAATTTTACAATAATAAAGCCAATTAGGCCTTGTTTGATATTTGCAGAACATTTAATCTAAACATCCTTAATGTAGTAATGTCTTATGATGGATGCAGCTATAGAAAAATGAAGCTATAGATGCATGCTTCGTTGTATTGTTTTGACTTAAAAAATGCTGCCTTAATAAAAGAAATGTAAATAGTGAATAGTTACATAATAAAAAATATCAGAATTATTTTTAATGTTACTAATAATTTGCTCCATAATTGTATGCTCCATTTAAGTTACATAAAGGTTTTCTTCATGCTGGCTCAGGTTCTGTTTTGATAACTTCTTGATTAGAAGCTGATGCTAATGATGTTTTTATAAACCACCGTTGGCTTCCAAGACATTATTAGAAATATTTTTGGTTTACAAAAATGTAGGGCTATGTTCTGATAGGTATGGATGGTTAAATAAACTATTATATTTTATTTGTTTTTATTATTTGCTATATGTTGTTTAACATTTTGGCTTTCCATTGAAGTGTTAAGATGTGATGACAATATTCCACCAAGATGCTACCATAAGCTGATAATAAGGGAAGATTCAACAGTAAATTGGGGACCTTCATTGAGTAAAATTGTGCTGGCAAGGTCACTTCACTATTTAACATCAGGCAAGTGACCTTTTACATGCTTTTTAATACCAGTTTTGTGTTTTTGTGTTTGTTGTGTGCTAAGCATTTTCAGATAATGTACACTCAGTACTAATGGGGAAAATAGTGGCAAATACACTTGTTGTTGATAAATTTGTATCAGAAAATATCTGCTTTCTTTTCATGGATTAAAATACTACAATTTTTTACACATCATTGGATTTCTCAGATCAGTGCTTGGTATTTAAAAACCTTTGGTTAACTTGGTAGTTATGGAATATTTTTAGGAAAGAAAAGTAGGTGTCAGTATTTTGAAGTTATATTTTTAGCTCCCCCCACCATATTAGTAGTATTATTAGGGTTTGGTGAGATGTTGTGTCAGAGATAGTACTTTTATCACCAGCCAGTCGTATTCTTTAGGATGGACAACTGCTACTGGTTCGCAACATACACTCAGCTTTCACTAGGGACTTTAAGCAGCTTGCATATGCATGGCAGCAGTCAGATCCCAGTCAACTGCATCAGCCTGTAGGCTAAATCTGGTGAGGATATCATGCAGCTAATCTTCTGCTTGTGATGGATACTGCTTTCTCCATCAAAATGTATGAAGCATGCTCTGGCAAACTCAGTTGACAGATCATTTCATCCCCAGTAGTGATGGCAAAGCAGTAGGATTCATTTATTGGGCCTGAAGGGTGGCAATAAATATGTTACAGCTACTGCTGGCTACACATCCACATATCTATGTAGCCCTGGATCTAGAGAAAAAGGGCCAAGAGGGTGGGGTTAATTTTGTGCAAGCCTCCTTTACTTTAAACACTCCATCATTTGCAAACTTCTGCTTGCTGATGACTGTGCTCTGGTTACCTACACTGAGGCTGATCTACAATACTTGGCAGATTGTTTCCCCATAGCCTCTAGAAAATATGGGCTCATCAACATCAGCTTAAAAAAAAAATCAGGATATGTACTAACTTGCTCTCAGTAGCCCATACAAGAATCCAATATCATTCTAGATTGGGTAGGGCTTAATGTTATTGATGTCTTCATCTACCTTAGCAGCAGTCTCTCCATGACTGTTCCTTTGATAAAGAAAACTCCAACCGCATTGCAAAAGCCAGCACTTCTTTGGTTACTTGAAGTACTCTGATTTGAACAAGCATGGTCGCAGCTGTCCTGCCTTCACTTCTTTACAGCTATGAAATGTAGAGCATCTACAGAAGGCACATCAGGATCCTTGACCAATTTTACGAGATGCCTCAGAAACTTAATGAAAATTTCTTAACAAAATTAAGCACTGAACACAAGTTCTGAAGATGACAGAAGACTGAATGCCAAAGAGATACTCTTCTGCTTAGATCTGGACAGGCCAAGCACTTAAACAATAGGCTAAATTCCTTTCCAAAGTTATGAAGTACTTCCACCAGAGATTGGAAGAAAGAACTGGTTGGAAGGCTGTTTTGTCAACAGGGATAACTAAATTTTGAAGAGCAGCAGATTTTTCTATAGGAAGCAAAGAAACAGGCATGTAAGGAGATCCTCCTAGGTCAAACTAGGGCTTCAGTCTGAGCATCTGCATTTGAACTCACCAGCAATACCACTGAGATGGTCATAGTTGACAACCGTAGGTGATGGAACTAGCTAGCAAATATACATTTTGGCGATTTCCCCCTATCACCATTATCAAAGTTTAGTCTTGTTTTGGTTTACTTTGTTGTTTTGCATTAAATCCTCTGGATTTGGTGTTCTTATTTGTGGATGCTGGTCTCCATCCCATAAACTGTTGACTGTTAAGTTTGTAATGATGTGTAATGCAAACAGTGCATTGACGATATCTTACTTGTTTGGTTAGTAGAGCATTGGTAGGCCACATGTTGATTTGCATACTTTTGGTAGTGTTGGCTTTTGTAAAAAGGCAGCCAGATAAGATGATGGTGTTACTTACAGCAGTATGTTTAGTGGTTTTTTTTTGTTTGTTTCAAGCAACACATTACCACAGAAAATAATGAATTCGGTAGTATATCGACTATAACCTCAGGTTGATTTTTGAGTAATCAATCTTGTTATGAAAATCATCCATTAATTGACCAGAGCGAAATAGTTCAGGAGAATTGTTGGATGTATAAATGGAGGATAATCAACAATTTCATAAGGTTTCTATGATGTGTGATTGCTAGAAACAAACAATCTCTGTTATTAATTTGTAATAATTAATAAACAGGAAGAGATTAAAAGAAAAGTGAATAAATAAGCAATGCCATTTTTGTATTGCAAACTGAAATACATAAGGAAGATCTTAATGGTTAAGCACTACTTCAGTGGAACTAGGTAAAATACGTAGATGTCCTGCTGTAGCCAGATGAATATGATCACCATTATTTTCTAAACAATACCAAATGGCTATAAATTGAAAACATTTTTTCCTGCACAATTAAAAATTAGCCTTGCAATGATGAAACAACTCTCTGATATGAATAAAATCAGATAACCCTCCAGTTATTGATTTCACTGGGTTATCTTACAACATCATGTGATTTTAGCCATTTGGGTCGATATTAATGTGCCTCGGTAGAGTCCCCTTTGTTTGTCAGATGAATACTTTGGTAAATGTGCCGTTGGCCCCACGTATGGAAACTAAGCATTGATTTTTGAAATGGCTTTCGTCTTTAATTGAAAATTTATCTGTTTTTGGTGGAATGATTGGATTATTCTTTACCCCAGAATTAAAATCATCTCATTTTAAAAAAATAATTTTCTTTTGTTTCTTTTTGTGTGCGTGCAATTTTTCTAACTATAAATTATGTTCCAAGCATAAGCCGAAAAGAAATCCAGAGAAAATAGAACTAGGTTGCAAGATATAATTGTCCTGATTATTGCTGGATACTGAGGAATGATGGGGAGATAGACAGCTCTTCTCTTTTGGCTTAACTAATCAGTGCTTAACCAAAATCTGGCTGCTGGAGAAACTTGGAAAAGTTTGGAGTGGCTTTAACAGGAACCTGACTGCTCTGATTGCTGCTGTAATTCCTTACTGACCGACACTAGAACTTAAGTTGTTGTCTTTCTTTGCCACAATAAATGGGAAATGATGCACAGATTTAAAAACAACAACAAAAAACTACTTTTGCATGTGTATATAAACAAAAACAATCAAATTATTAAGTTACACACAACTTAGTTTTGTTTGCCATGTTTTTTTGCATCCATCATGCTCTTATTCCATTAAATTTTATTTTTTCTGATTATTTATCAAGGTTTTGGTGTATTAATTTCAAACTACTATTGTTTCCAGTGAAAGCTTGCAGAAGCTTCTGGTACCACGTGTTTACTCCCCTGACAATGATATCCTTCATTAACAAAACAGTCCTCTAAAAATAATGGTAACACAAAGAATTTTTAAAAAAAATTTGGTATGTCATCGTTTAATATTTCCAAAATAATACTACTAATAATTTTTAAAACAAAAAAGAAGTGCGGAGGTTGGTTACTTACTTCATATCTTCAGGTGAATTGGTGTAGACTGGTGCCCAGTTTGATTAGCAACACATTTTCATGGCTGGAAAAAGCTTTTGTTTAAAAGACTAAAAATGTGCAAATCTAAATGTCTTGAGGATTTTTCATGTCATGTTGTTTCACTAACAGACTAGTTGGTACCAGCTCCTTTCTCACTGTTTCTACCATCTTACTGTTCTTCTCTCCATCTAGAAAAGACTGAGAGCAGTTTTGACAAGTGTTTATTTTTTTTTTTACTTAATTTAAAGTTTATTTTTTGAAAAGAATTCTGAGATTATATGGAATGAGTTGGCAGAGAAAATGAGTAAGATATCAGTAGAAATCAAAGGTGCACTATTTGTTTCTTCATTGTTTAGTTCTTCCTTTTTGCTTTGTATTTTTGTAGAGATTCATTACATTGTTTGTTGTATGTGCTTTCTCTCTCTCTTCTCTCTCTCTCTCTCTCCTCTCTCTCTTCTCATAATTTATTTAGAAATGTGTCACCATATTCTGTAACAGTAAAAAAAAAATGGGTAACTGAAGTACAAGTTCACACTATTAATATGGTATGTGTATATATATTATTTATAGTATTGGAAATAATTAATGGCATACACTCACAGGATATGCACCAATAATGGGCACTTGCAACTGAGATATATATACACAATATAATATTACAGAAAATATACAAAAATAAAATGCACTAGTATTTGGTTTATATAGAGCACGACACTGTTTTAGTGCTACCAAGCAGCTAATCAGTGTATGATCTGGAATGTTGTTCCAAATATTTTGTAGCACTTTCCACAGTTCATCCAAGGTGTTTGGTCTCTCTTTGATTGTAGTAGTCATATAACCCCATATAGTCTTACTGATGTTTATATCAAGATTTTCTGCAAGCCAAAAGCAATTTTGTGAGTGTTCCATCAGCCTCTTTATGTTCCAGATAGTTTTTCATCAAATCCTCTGCCCAATGAGATATCTTCCTGAGGGAATGGCATGATGGAAGAAAACCTGCCTGTACCTGTTGACAGTCAGTGTATCTTCAATTTTATGCAAATTCCGGATATTCTTAACTGTTAAGCATTACCACACTTGTATTGATCCAGAGCTCCATGCTTCACTGTAGCCGTTGTACACTGACTGTTATACTGCTATTTGGTCCATCTTCAAACAAACTACCATTGATTATTTCCAGCAGTTCAATGTTGAACTCATCTGTAAAGGGCACCTTCTTCCAAGTTTGGCCATTCCACTATTTCATTTCTTCTGTCAATTTTAGTCTTGCTGTTTAGTTGCCTCTCCTCAGCAAAGATTTTGGGTAGCTACATATTAATGTGTATCTTACTGTTCTTGAGGAATTACTAATGCTTGTACTTGTAGCTAGGTCATCCACAAGATCTCTTCTCTACTGGCTTGGTGTCTTTCCAATGGAGAACATACCCTGAGGTACATAATGTCATTTTTGGAGAGTTTGGGTTTTCTTCCTCAACCATGTCTATTGTCAACAGTACCAGATTTGTGTATCCTCCTCAGTTTTGCATACAGCTCTTACTAAGACCTAAAGTCAGGTTGCAATCTGTTGCATGGAGTATCCTTCAATAACTAAGACTGACTGATTTCTATATGCTCATCATGTGATATTTTCTTTCCAGGAGCCATAGTATTTACTACACTACAACAATATTACTGCCTATACTTTTATAGTCTTTCTACTGTTTCCATAATTATTTCCAAGACTTTTTGTGAACTTTCTAACTGCAATAGAGCTAATATTGAAATTAATTCAAATGCTTTAAACACTTCTGCTTTAGTCTCACTAACATGCATTACCTAGAAAAAAGACCACATTACTTTTCATTAAATCAGTAAGTGGGTTTATAAATAATTAAAACACAAATTATCGTGCTTACAATGGTGGCTTTCCCAGCTTTCAAGGGCCTCTCAACACATGCACCGCCTCCACAATCAAACTCCTGCTTCTTGTTTTAGATGTTTTGAAAAAAAAAGGTTTTACAGTATTCAATAAAATTTTGGTCATTTCAAATAAAGAGAAAAAAAAAAGGTAAGTAATTCATCTTTATGCTTCTTATTTGATTTCTGAAAGGAAAAACAGAATAGAATAAATCGAGATGTAAAAATGTCTCAGTTGGCATACTGAGTATCTGTGGAACGGGGTGTGTGTAATCAGGGAGTTTCTAATGGGAAATTTTAATTGTAGCACACATGAAGTCAGGATGTACGATTTTTATATAGCAAAAGATAATATAGCTAAATCTTTTTCCATGAGTGAGTAGAATTTACAGGGCATTATCTCAAAATATCTAAAGGTTTCTTAAATATGGTTTTTCTACTAACTTTTGTTTAACTGAGCTTTACATGTTAATGAGATCTTTTAGCAGTTAATTTCCACATACAAAATGTTTTTTTTTTTAAATCCTTAAGTTGTTTAAAGAAAATAAATAAATCATTATTTTACTACAATTCAGGGTATACATTGAGTATGTATATTGGTGCTTTATTACAGGGTGTCCGTAAAGTTACTATACAGTCTTACCAGTTTGATACGATTGACCATTGAATAACTGTCTAAGAATCGTTGAATTGTGTTCCACTTACGGATCTTGTTACGGAGAAAGGTACCTGGGAGAATGATACCGGCATTGAAACAATGACCAAATGTAAGACTGTATAGGAATAATATAATGGAAGTATTACACAAATTGTAAGGAAAAAATGAATGATAAATAACAGGTTAGGGAAATATAAATTGTGAATAAAGTTCCTTTGGTTATTTAAAATATGCATATCTCAACTTTAATCTTTAGGTAAAGATGCCTTTAAATGCACAATTTAAGTGGACAGTGCTTGCATCTTCAACATACTGTCCGACAACACAGTCAGCAGGTATTGGTGATTAAGGAGGATTGGAGTGTGTATGTAGTTTAGGTGCACAATACATATACAGAATTTTTTGAAATAGGCTAATGTCGAGCTAGGCTGAAAAGCATGAATTAATGAGGTAGAAGTGCACTGACCTTGTGGTAAGTGGCTCTTAAGCAGCTATCCCCTACTAGATTCTTAAATATGTGATGGTTATAGCGAGTGGTGGATACCCTTGATCTTGATTTGGTTATCTGGTGGATCTGTGTGGTGTGATGATAAACTACTGCTGGATACCACTTTATAGTGACTTAGTGTCATGGTAATTAGCTTTTGGTGCATTATTGTGAGTTCTCTTAAACACCTACAGGACTGAACTGTGGTTGCCATCATCATAAGTGAATATGTTGTGATATGCTTACCCACCTCTCAGTTTTTATTCTGTGAAAGTAACTTAGTAGGTTTCATTTTGCATGCACATCTATGCATATTTTTCTTCACTTTTAATAGGCTGGTTTTATCGTCACTGGCGATGTACAAAAGATTTCAGACGTATATAAAAATGGCTTTGGCTATGTTCTATTTGCATTCAGTATCATGTTTCATTGCAAAATTTGATGATGATAACTCTAGAATGATGTAAATAATTTTTTTAGAAAATCATATATTGAATTCACTATATATGGAAAACAATGTAAAAAAACAACAACATACCTTACTGTATGATGCCGGAGGAGTCAGGTTATTAAAGCTGTTTAGAATTTATTTCTGTTATATTGTGGGGACCACTGCTTCATTTTAAGTGGACAAAAAGGATTCTTTTATTTACATGCTGGCCTTGTATCATCAGAAATCATCAATATATTACAAAACAGAGCCCTTGTAATAATTAGATTGATCCATTTGTTGAGTAGAATTCTTTTGATAAATGTTTTAAAAAAAATTGTAAAATGTTGCATTTTGTTGCTTTTAAGAAAAATATTTTCCAAGGAAATCTTCACAATGAAATAATAATATTAATGGTATTAATTAGATGAATTATTTCATAGAAGTATTGAGGAAAATCTGGTTTCTATGTTACAAGTTTAGCTGCATAAGAATTATTTCCTGTTGTTTTTTTTTTTCATGTAAAGAATATGCAGATCTGTAGGAATATAGCTCTCATTTAAATGTATTTGATGATGCATAATGTTTTTTTCAAGTTGCTGAATAATTTGTGGTCATTTTGACCTCTGACAAAAAATGCCTTATTTAGAAGAAGAATTGACCCAGAATGAATACTACAGATACATTTATTAAAGAATTCAGTTGTCGTTTAGGAGCCTTACTTATCTATTTCATTTATTCTGCTGGTTTCATAAGTTTGTAGATCTTGGAACCTTTTTAGAAGTCTGACAACCTGTGGAATCTGCTTTTCAGCTGCACAAACTTGTTCTAAGAAGAAATGCTAAATAGAAAACGATTCCAGATAAATACAAAATCTACCTCCCTTTTTCCAAAAGTGTTGTATTAAATATCAGTCTTTTAGTATGATTTCAGATGTCAGAAAAAATTGCCCACAACTTGTTTGTCTGTCTGAACAGGTTTAAAAATAACTATTGCTCTCTTACATGGAGATGATTTGAAGGTATCTGTGAGAATGTTGAAATGTACATTGGGCTTAGTTTATATTTTTGGGTCCTTTTTGTAAAATTTCTTGATCCCTGTTAATCTGCCTATCCCTTAGTGGCAAGTGAGACAACTTTACCACTGCTCACCTTCTCAACTCATTCTTTAAATTAACTAGAAATTTTTCATGCTGGTAAAGTAAACAAATTTCACATCAAAAGAGTTTTTCAGTAGCTAAAGCTCACCTGACTTATCTGTTTGTATTGATTTTATCTCTTTGTCCTGATAGCTATTTGATGCTCTAAACAAAAGAAAGCCATCAGATATCATGCAATGTGCACACAGATGCTGAAGACTCTTATTTGATGATCGCTGAGTACAAATTAATAAGTAAAATTGCTAAGACCTTTGCACATGGCAATCAGTTTCACCTGATAGAGGAGTTTGTGTTTACTTTGAGTTGTTTGAACTGGTAATATGCAATGTAACCCTCATACCTTTTATTGAACAGCCATTTCGTTTTCTATTTATTGGGTGATTTGATCTGACTCTTATGATCAGATCAATTATTTGCATTACACAGATTTATGAGTGGTTGCAGAGAAGTTTAGTGCACCACATGACCTTACAGATTTACCTGATGAGAGAGATGAATGCACAAACAAGGTAACATGTTCACAATGACTAATAATCTGAGAGAAAATCATCACTTCCCTGTAGAATAATTGCTTGTTTCTCTTGTGCTGGAAGATCAGTATTCACATACTTGTATCCACATTTGGTCTCACATTACAATTTTCTTAAAATAATTTTATCTGAATACATTTTACTTTAGTTATTTATTGATTGATTAATTTGAAATATGAAGTAAAACTGGACTTTGCTTTAGGTAATGCTTTTGCAAGCTCATGGCTTAATACCAAATAAAATACAAGCTCTTGCTTTATCTCAACAAACTTCTACTTTTTCAGATGAATTTTAAATTAATCTTCACCTTAATTTATGTGATTTTTGCATATTTTCTAAGTCATTATTCTTTGAATTGTTTATTATAACTAATATTTGGAACAAGCCAGATAAATTGCTTGTATGATGGTTTGCTGACCCTGCTTTCTCTTTCTTTCTCTGTATATAGTTATGTAGATTTGGTTGAGATTTGTTTAAAGGGGAAGAGATAATAGGCAATTTCTTTTAGACAAGTTGCCTCATATATGCATTGAGCACACATTTTCAGACTTTAACCCTTGTTTAAGCCTTTCACTGAAACATCAATAAAAGGTGAATTTCCAGATAGATAAATATACAGCTGGCTTTCATATAATTTCCAGAACTCTTTAATATGGCTAATGTTTGTTATTTCAGGTTTTGTTCTCATTTCAATAGAAAGTTGTTGATTTTCTTTTATTTTTAAACAGTGTAGAAGATGTTGCTATAATCAGTTATTTTACACCTGCATATTTATTTGGTACAGAGGTGGGTGGAGCATCTTTATTTATTTATTTCTTTCTTTTAGCAGAATCCAAATAATGAATTTCTAAATTAGATATATGTACAATTTTAAATATTAATAATTAAAATTTTAGTTCATTATTATTATTCTTTGCCATCTTTGAACTTACATGGAAACTTCTGGCTTCAGTTTCCAATGCAAAAAGCTCCTACTTGAACCCTTCATTATTTAGATGTGGGAGAAAACCTATGAAGTCATTATATTGTAATTTTTAAAGTTTTTTTTTTAAATAAATATCGATACTAAATATTAATTGCATTTTTATATAGTTTCAAATGATGATTTAAAAATGAGTGGAATTCTCTTATTATTCAGGAAATGTTGTAATTTGAAGAAACTGGCTTCCTTATTGCATTATTTTTGTTCTATTGCTTTAAATAGTTCATTTCCGTATGGGCAAACATTAGGATTTAACTCTGATTCTGCATTGAGAGATATTGGAAATGGTCAAATGAAACACGGGGGCCTGGATGCCATTTGTGGTGATGGGTTCCATTTTAACACCGTTAGTAAGTTACACCAAAACTTTTATAAATGATGGTTTTATATGTCTAATTGATGTCATGGTGTTTAACAAAGAAAGGGGAAGTTGCTTTTGGGGTTAATGTAAAAGATTAAAAATAATTTTATTTATTTTTAGTGAATGAATGGAGTAAATAGCAAATATCAATGCCTAACACCTGCAAAGTGGAACAGTTTCTTTCCAACAAATGGAAAATATTTATGTTACTTTAGATACATTTATAAGAAATAAGTCAAACTTCTGTGTGAAAGGCAACAATGAAAACAACAACAACAAAGAAGAAATTTATTTATAAAGATTAACTGGTACAAACTCTACCAATAAAGGAACTAATCTGAAAGTGTCACTACTACCACTTCTTCTCCTGTTACCTTAATGAGGAAGAATTGTAGATGTTTCGAATGTTAATATTGTTGCTGTCCACCAGTCTGTACAAGGAGTACAACCAACCCTGAGCAGGTATTGAACTTGGATAACCAACCTTTGGCAGTCTTATAGCCTAACCACTGGCTGCCCAAATTATTAACTTGAAGGTCAGTGGGCTAAATTTTATCAGCCAAATTATAAATTTAGATTATAGTTAAATGGCCAAATATCAAACTGTGTTCATTACTTTATGAACAAAAGTTATCCTTTATAGATTTACTTTGTGGAATTGATGAAACTGTCAAGAACTATTTACAAATGTCTGACTTGGTTATGTATAAATATATTAATGTTTCTCTTACTAGTGCAGCAAGGACCTACTTTTTTAGGTGAAAATATACAGAACCACTACTTTTCTGTAGACGACTTCTGGCATTAGCATTCTTTATGGTATGGAAGTCTTTGTTAGGGCAGACTTTTTGTGATTAATTATTGTTTCCCCACCTTTTTATTTATTTTTGTGATATTGTTAACATTTGACTGTTAGTCCATTTTATGTGAGTTTCTTCTGGATAAACAAGTTTCCTCTTCCTATTAATGGAAAGTTTTAATACATTTTTCTCCCCTTTCTCACTGGTGTAGTGGAAGGGTTTGGGCTGTTTTTATCTTTGGGGGCTTAATAAGACCACCATTCCAAGTTTAGACATCCACCTTAGTTAACTCACCTGGTCAGCCAGATTAAAATTCTACATCATCATCTGTCATTAGTGTTTTGATCTGCACAAGGCATCCTCAAAGCCTCTAAGGTCAGCAGAAAAAAGGAAGAAATTCTCCATTTTGATATTTCCCTTCCTATAATAAATATTGTAAAATATTCTGTAGTGGGGAGTTAACAGGCTGGAGTGCATTAACAGAAGTACATCCAATGGAATCTGAAATTTGCTACAGTGCACTTTTTTATACTATGCACACACCACACACACACACACACATACATACACACACACTAAAATAGTTTCCTAATATTCCAATTTTTGCAGCAATTTACATTAATTATCTTGATGGCACCTTGCTTTCCCTTAGTCTTTACACCTCATAACTGTGAATGGCCTTTTTGTTTAACAAGATTGGAACCATTAGTGCAAATCAGTCCCCTAATGGGCCACACTGTTTGTGTAAATATGTTAGGCAATGGACAGCATTCGAAGGAGTGCCTCACTAATGGTTGGACAATCATGGATTTTATCAGTTTGGTGATATATTGTTATGGACCTAATAGATGGGAGGAATCTGATACACTGTAGCCACAAACTTTGAAGTCTAAATTGCTATTATGGAAGGGAATTTTACTAAATGGCAGCTGTTTCATTTTGTTTATATTACTTCCTTGCTTGATTCTGACATTCACATGTTTAAAGTAAACAAGTATTAAAAATATATCTTGTATGTTTGTCTACATTGCATATTACGTTAATGATTACCATTTTTTCTGCCATTTTGTTTCAGTGTTTGAGTAAGCACAGAATACAATAAGTAAAAAATGGGTGACTAACAAAATCAAATGTTAATAGTTTTTAAAAAAATTTTTAAAAAATTATTTCTTCTTTGGAACATAACTTACTAAAGCAGTGTTTTTATATAATTGTTTAAAAAATTTTTCAGCAAGCTAGAATTTTAGAACTTTTCATTAAAGCATAATTATTTTTAGAGCAGTACATTTTATGAGTTACTTCCTTTAACATATTTAATGAACTTAGGTTAATGTAAAGATGTTTTCTTTTTTTTTTAAGGCTACACTGAGGGTGGGAGAGGTTGCAATTTCATGTGCTATTTCCCTTCCTTTAGTAGGTGTTTGTGGACTGGAGGGATATTTAGTGGGATGGGTTTTGTGTGTGAGTGTAAGAGAGAAGCAACAAGGGAGTCCTGAAGCAGATCTGTTCCTTGTAAAGGCAAAACATTATCCCATCAGAGGTAGTACTGAGTTAAGAACTCTCCACCTGCCTGGCTGCACAGAGATACTGGGGCTTCTGTGTTTCAGCTGAAGCTTCCATGTAAATGTTTTAACTGTTCACATAACTCGGCACCCCCCCCCCTTAAAAAAATCCGTAACCCCTTATCGGTTCATCTTATGCAGGGCAATTTTCTGGAATTCATGGGTTTCTTGAATATATATCATTTTATTTTAAAGTTACCATATTTTTGCTATGCTTTTGCATCATCGTTAATTTTTTTCTTTTTTTTCAATTGCACCCTATTCCCCTCATCTTAATATGTGTCAACAAGAAGGCAGGTGTAAAATTCCATTGTTGTTTTGATGTGCAGGTGTTATGGCTGCCAACTCAGCGGCAGTGCTGTCTAGGGACATGAACTCATCGCGGGTTGTTTGATGAAGAAAGTTGTTTTCTTGCTATACCACTTAGTTTGCATGTTAGTTGTCTGTTTAAAGGAGTAAAAACCATTAAATATTCAGTATTACAAAGTATCTTAAGAGAATGATGAAAGAATATTTGTAGACATAACTAAATTAATTATAAGTCAGTACTGGTATGAACAGTGACATCAAATAAGATGTTTCAAATTCAAACGTATTTTTGGTAATTTTCCTTTTATACTTTTCCTCTGTGATGAATCAATCCATGTAAAAGTTCACATGGACTGTGTTGAGGACTATGACTAGGCTGAAGTTGATAAACAGTTTAGCTTTAAAAAAACGGTAACTTTTATTTTGGGTAATTAAACATTTTTTCCTACTTTATCTTCACAGTTTCTACAAAAAAACAAACTTTGCACTATATTCTTTATTTTTTTAGAAAAATTACATTTTTAATTCTCAATTATTTATACATGATTTTTTGTTGCTAATGCATACTGTGAATCACCAAGGAAACTCCATATCATCTTTACTCCCTCTAGCATGATGATGGTTGTCTACCAGGACTAAGGATATATAGCTGACTTTTGTTGGATCACAGTCACTCTTGTCATTATATGGTAACTCTTTTAGATTTACCTTTGTCTGATTGCTTTCCTGAAAAACATTTCACCAAGGTGTCAGTTATTCAAATCTTTTTTCAGCTGAAATTGGCTCTCTCTCTCTCTCTTTTTGTGGCTGTTGTTTGTACCATCCGCCGCCTTTTTTCTTTGCTTTTTATCGGTAAGATCATCTTCTCAAAGATTGGATTGATTGGGGTTTTTTTTTATTTTATTGCTGTGAAGCTGGTCATTTCTCAGATACTCTGGCAAAAATCAAGATTGTATGCACCACTGGCAAAACCTAAACTAAGTAATCTTTGTTTCCTTATTTTCCTATAGAGTTGTTGTACATTTTATTATTCACATTCAGTAACCCTGAGAACAATTATGATATTTATTACAACTCATTCGTGGCATTACTATTGTGACAGGTAGCTTTTACAAGGAAGACAACCCTAGTGGGGTGGAGCATAGTGCTACAGTTGTCCACTAGGTGTCGGTGACCCTGTGCCATGAGGGGCCTGAACTATTTTCAATGAAAAGCAATTTCAAAAAGTTGTTTTTTTTTTTTTTAATTTTTTGCTTCTACTGTTATCTTCAGCATAATCTTGATGGTTAATTTTACATTGACTGTGCTGTGTGATATGGCATATCTTGATGAAGAGAAAGATGACTAAAATATAGATGGGATATCACTTTCACTTTGTAACAATATACATAGCTCCCCAAAAAATTATGTTTAAAGAAGCAACGATATGCAAAAACCAGATAGGTGATTTGTGTGCTCCTAAGACTGGTGCATAATAATTTTTTTTTTTTTTTATTGAATAGTATTGACTGCTTAAAGAATGTAGAGTTACGTAAGAGTTGGAATGATGCAATGAGATGATGAATAAAAAATCTGTAGACTTGAAATGATGAAAACAGGCAAATGAGGCATGGTTGTCTTTTTTACAAACTTCCTTGTTGGTTTTATTACCAGTGGTTTTGCACTGTATATTTGCTTTACATGTGTTGCTTTTGTCACAGACTTTTAAATCTTCATAATTCCAGTGCATAGTTTGACATCTGCTTTTGGTCAGTTTTGTTAGATGGCCGATATTTTCATTGTTGCCCTGCTGATGATTGAACACCAAAGATATTGAGCTGGCCATTCTATTTACTCCTTGTTGTTGAAAACCAAGTCCAGCACCCAGAGGGTAGGGGTTCCAAAAGCCAGGTACATACGGGACCTACACAATAACAGTGCCATCTGGATATTAGAAGAGCACTTAACTCAAAGGTACTGTTATGTTGTTGCTTTCAAAGGCAAAAAATAGATCTTAATTGGTTGTGCAAAATCTCTGCTAATTTGTGTCTCATATATATATATATATATATGCCCCAGCCACTTTTTTGTGCTTTAGATGTGTACATACATGTGATGCTTGGTGGGATTTCACTATAGAAGTATTTATTAATTTTTACTGTGTTGCTGTGAACAGACTGATCCGATGAAGAAATCAGTTTAGCATGTCCACTTATCCAAAGGTCAGCATCTCGGTGCATTCATCCATAGTTGATAAGCAACATTTATTTACTTTTTTCTTGTTTCTTATCATCCGACGGCAGTGCGTAAACACAGACAGATAGAACCAAAACCTTTCCAAAACAGAAAACCACTCACCTTTTAATGCATTAACCCTTAACCAGCTGTTTAGGGTTGAAAATCCCATCACCATGTGGCCCCCCCCAAATCAAAGAATTCTTTTATGAAATGATAGATTTGGATGCAAAATTAAATATATGAAATCAGCGTAGAAATGCAAAAAAACACCATACAAGCTACCTCTGTTTTGGCCTGGTGGAGTGAAGAGTAAGATGTAGTAGAGGGTGGTACCAATAAGTCTGGAGCAGTCTTTCCTGACCCTGGCATTAAGAGGGGCGGGCCTGGTTGGTTTGCTTACCTCTAGCAAAAACAGGCAAAGTTGGTATGAACCCATCATGGGACCATACAAAGGCTGAACACTTGGATGGAGTGCATGTAACTGATGCTAATGTCCCATGCTGTCCACCACCCTCTTCATTGGTCACACTCTGAGACAGTCATATCAGCTCTTACCTGATTCTTCATTTTCCTCACCAAATTACGTATCTAATGTATGTTTTCCTTTTTAACACTTAGATCATCCAACTTTCTCAAAACTTTCTACAAAGTCGATGTGCGCTCACCACGTGAGGTATTAACCTGAGAGGTCGACAGACATGCATAATCCATAATGATTAGCCGGGTGTTGAGTACTGGGAAATTTTCCCCGCACCTGGCAGGTGATGGTAGTAATCTCCATAGATCTCTATTGTTACCATAAATTAGTTTAGAATTTAAACAGAGGCAGGTCAAATTAAATTGTCATTGTGATAATGCCACCGTTCTCTGTCAGGTGATGTTGGCTGTTGTTTAAGGGTTAAATCAGTGGCCAGAATGGCTGTCTTAGATAAGCAGAAACTGTGATGGCCTAACATGAAATGGATGGAAATGCATTCTATTTCCCTGCTAAGTTAGAACAGTATCATGTTTAACAAGGCAGATAATAATGGTGTGAATTAATATTAACAAAGCTAAGAAACATACCTATAGTGGATTGGTCGGTTTGATTTCTTTCTTTTTTTATTTTTATGAAAAATTAGGAAATAGGTATATTTATTTATATGCTTTACAGGGCAAAGACAAATTTGGTACACTTAGATAGTGTATACATTGCTCCTTGGGTTATACACTTTGTAGTATCAGCAAATGCCAAAAGTATCTGCACTGACTGATTGATTTACATAGCCAGAGAGTACCGCAATAGGATTGCTTGCTTGCCATTACTGGGCGACTTGCCAGCATTTTCAGCACAAAGCTTAGCAGAATGACAGATTAGGTATTGGCCTTCATCATAATAATGCAATATAGCGACAAGGATGAAAGGTTAGCGAAATTCTTTCACAGTGGGACAAATCACATTATATGATGCTTTCTAGGCAGAGGTGAGAGAAGGGGAGCTAACTTCAGAAGGGTGTTGAGTTGAATTGTATCCAAGAAAACTAAGCAATGTGCTAGCTCTTTCTCCTCCTAAAGGAAAAAGATGAAGAGAGAGAAATATTAGTGACGTGAAACTACTTATTGTTTTTTGCTAGAAACTGGTAAACTTATAACTGTGTTATGTCCTGGATTATTGATTACTCCTTTTTTTATTATTAATGCTAGTGGGAATCATGCCAAAACTAGTGAATGCCCAGAAGAACCAGGAAAAAGAAATCCAGGACTGTTCAGTTTGCATTTCTCTACTAACTTAATAAGATGAAGATAGAGATGGAACTATTAAGTTTATTAACAAACTAAGTAAATGCTAAGTGGAACTTGGAGTTAAGATCAGTGAGATTTATGAATTACAGATTCAGTTTGGTTGGTATTTCTGTCTTCTGATTCAGAATTCTTCACCATAAATGCATTGTTGAGTCAACTAAAGAGAGCAGTTCATTACTGGTATTGCAATATTGAATGCTAATTAGGATGCTGTTAAATATTCAGAGAATAGGAAGTAACTTGGGATTTGATTGGAAAAGAAATTTAAAAAGAAGAAAATTGTTTCATCTTCCTAGAATGCTTTATTTAAAAATAATTTATAATTATCTTAAATTGTTGATTGTCCCCTTCCCTCAGCCAGTAGTAGATGCAAATATAACAACAGAATAACCTACAAGATAAAATAATGGCATTGTCTTAAATAAACATTCTAAACATTATCCTCTGAGAGAGAGAGAGAGAGAGATCATTTTTACTTTTTCTTAGGTGATTGACATTAAGAACCAAAAAGACCATAGTTACATGGCATTAAATATTAAAGATAGTCATTATGGTGTAAATATCATGTAGGTTTCCTCCCACATCTGAAGGATGAAGGGTTCTAGTAAGGCCTTTCCTGCCAAACTCAGAAGTGCTGGGCCTCTTGTGCAGGACTGGCATTTCTTTCTGGTGGACATTGGCAGCACTACATTCCTCTACCAGGGTTGTCTTCCCTGTAATCATTGGTATACAGCACAGCAATACCATATGAAGAATACTCTGATAAAAAAAGACTAGATCTTGAAGACAAGCAATGTTATTGTTGATGGCTTTTTGATTGACTGCCTTTAACAAAAGTGAATATATTTTTGTATCACATTTGTACTGCTTTAATTAAAGATGTGTAGGCATACAGAATTAAATATCTTATGTGGAAAAACGATAGTGGGAAGGAGAAATTATCTTTATTTTTTGTGCTGAATTTTTCTTTGGTGTGTGGTTAAAGTTCTTCAACCAGTGATGTTTCTTGATTTATTCTACTTGAAATGAGTGCCTACTCATTGAAGAAGAATAAAACTAAGTGCTCGCAAATGGAGTATTATCAACCATGGAACAGTATTGGTATTTATATAAGACACATGTTCTACATCCACTGGTAAGAGATTAGAGATGGTAGTTTTCATAGACAGGCACAGGTATTTGAGGCATGCAGTGGACCACGAATAAAATCTCTAGTGATGTGAGCTGTGCATCATTGAATAATGAAGCACATTCTTAACTATCTGAGGTAATCCACCAGACTTTCTGTTACAGTGTATGGCTTTCTTGTGTGCAGGCTGGTTTAAGAAAAGGTGGAGTGATTTGTTCAGGTGCCCCTTGTATTTCAAGTACATGTCCATGTAACACTTCAAGCATATAGCCAGATTCTTTTGGCTATCAGTATTTTAAAATACTAGGACTGGTAGTTAGTTACAAGTAGGCTAAAGTATCAGCAAGTATTAAAGATATTAATAATAAAATGTTAATGGCATTTAATAAATAACCAAAGGTTGAAAGGGACAATCAAGACTGGCTCTTCTGTTTTGTATGGGTGCTTTAAGTCATGATGGCCTTTTGCCAACTAAACTAGGTATTTCGTATGTCATCTCTGAGTTAAGCTTAGTCACACTTCTGCACAACCCTTTTTTTTCGCATCACTTTGTAGATTGGAGGGCTTGTGAAATCTTTTCCATTGTATACTTATTTTTAAGTCAGGAAAATCTAAATCATGCAAAAAAAAAAAAAAAAAAAACAAAATAAAGTAACAGAACAACTTATTTCGTATTAATGTAATATTTATTACTACCCGTGTAGTAATTTTTTTAGAAAGCCAACCAAACTTTATAATTTAGTTTTGTAACTTAGGGTTCTGTTTTTACTGTCATAATTAACATTATGGATTTTCATATTAATCAGTGTAATCTCTTCTGAGAATTTTTTTGATAAGCACTTGATTATGTAAAAAACCTGCATGTTTTGCTTAATCAGTGGTATGGCCAAAAAGGGGGGGGATAAGAGAGTGTTGGAATCAGACAACCTTGAACAGCCATTTCTGGATAGTTATCAGTTTGTCATCATAAAAGGATGCGTGCGTTTAACCTACCAAACTTCAGGAAACATGGCGCACACCCTTGTTTACCGAGGATATGATCAGATAAGATCCAGAACATGTTAATGATTTATCTTCAGATTGCAATTTTTTTCTGAAACTTTTTTTTTTTTAAATTATCATTTGTTGTGTAATAATGAGTGTAACTGTTTTGGAATAATTTTACACCTGTGAGTAGTAAACTTTATTTGCTACTGTAAAATAATAATATGGTTTAGTTTATTTATATTTTTCATGCAATCAAAAATTCAGACAGACCAGAAATCTTAAGAGAAAAGAAAAGCAGCTGGTTAATGTATTTCAGAGTTTAGCACATCTATGGTTGATTTACATTTTTATAGAATTATAGACTTAAAGAAAACAAACCTTGGGGAAACTTTTAGATCTGTGGATTATTGAAGTTAGAATAATGAATGGCATTTATTATCTGTCTGTTTTTATATTACTTTGGTGATTGCTTTTCTGAAAACCATTTGAATTTTTGTGGCAGTAAGCATATGGATAGATCCCTGAAGAGACAGCTTAAGATTGATTTATATTTGCCCTTCATCTGCTGTTTATCATAGTTTATCCTTTCCCTGTTTTGTCAAATGAAAGAAATATAAATTTGTATTTTTTTAATTTTGAAATGATGCAGAATAGTATTATTGTCCCTAGTATTAGTCTTGAATTTTACCAAAATAAGACGCCATTACTGTTGTCGTAGGTGGATGGTTTACAGGAGATAATTTGTTACAAAAATTTGCTTAGCAATTGGAAAAAAAAACAAACTGTGTAGCATTTTCACAACAGCATAATGCCATCTATGAAGAAATAATAATAATGAAGAAGTTCTTGCTCTGTCAAGTATATATATCCCAAATGAATTCATTGATTCTTTTCTAAATTAACAAATGAAAATGTTCTTACTCTGCATATATGCAATGCCTGTTAGTTTATTAACTCTGGTGGTTTTCCTCTCTATACTAGAGCACAACCTGGTGGGTTTTCAGAGTAATGCTCAGTGGTTATTAATGATCTTTTGCAGTTGCCCTAATAGGTTGTTCACTTAAGGAAGTTTTATTGTCTTTAGGGACACTAATCTCAATGAATTAGTGGCTTAGAGAAATTGCAAGAGTAATTAATCTTATCTTCATAAGTAAGTATAGTTCACGATGAGCCTCCACTACTACATTTCCTTCAGCTTTACATCAAAGCTACTACTCCATGTGTTTGTTGTGTTCTGCAGTCCATTTTCTTGATGTGGTCCCTGACAGCATATTTGCAGGTAAACTTTTTTCTTTATTGTTATCATTAAATTATAAATACTGTGACAGGAAGTTTCTTGACTCAGAAGACAGATGTGCAGTTATAATTTTAGTGTCTATACACTAAGTATGTAAAAAAGTCAAAATTACCAATGCACAGGCATTTATCTTGTCAATAAACATCCACTTATGATTTTCTAAGTATGAGTATATTAACTTAAATAATGAAACATAGTTATGAAAAGAGTGCATCACAGTTTTATGTGATACAAGCTCAAAATGAATGCAAACAAGGCTGATATTAAACAAATTATTTCCTGGGTGCGACATTTTTGGATGCTAACTTTAGGGTGACTTTGGGTATTGCTTCAAAAGTTACAACCATTGTTTAATCATATGTAGTTAGAAAAAAAAACTTGTTGTTTGTGAATAACAGTTCAAGAACATTCACTGAGGGGGTTATTGTTCACAGGAAGTTAAGAAAATTGTGGAAAATATGCATCAAAGTAAATTGTTTAATGTGCTGTATGTTGAATGCATGTTTCTGTGTTAGTGAGCATTGGCTGGTTTTGTTCTCTCGTGAGCGTAGTGAAGAAGACTATTCGCAGTTCTTAGAAAAGGTGAAACAAAATGGTGCTCTGGATGAAACCAAGCAATCAAAGTGCTTTGAATCACATAGTAAGAGTTGAAGAACAAGTGTCCTAAAGAAAGTAATTGTGTTGTGGTAACATGTTAAAATTTTCAACAAATAAAGATTTTTTTTTTTGATTTTTTTTTCTTGTTTCAGTACTCAAAAGTTTTTTTTATAAGATTTATTGACAATTGCTGTTAGGTAATTTACAGCCAGTTTGTTTTTCTAAAAGAATGGTTTCTAACCTCTTATGTGCTGAATGCTTGGAGGTTTGGTGTGGGATTGCTGTGTTCATACCAGGTCTGGAACTGTCTTGGTGACTTCTCATCCCTCTTATCTGACACTCTGATCAAGAACTGCACATGGACTGCACATATTGTGTAGAAGTGCCCAAGCTACTTGTTCCAAAATGCTTCTGGCCTATAGAAAAGAAGCTAGATTATTGGCCAAAACTGTCTTTAACATCTTTAGCTTATTTGAAGATTTTCACCTGATTCAATAAATGCTGCTTTTTTTATGGGGGGGAATGAATAGTTATTATTACCATTGTCTTTATAAACCTGGGTATAAGTGAAGGGAGACTTTGGCAGAGACAAAGGGTATAACTCCTTTTTCTGACCAATAAACTTTGATAATTTTAAAGTGATTTCCTACATCATCCTTTAATTATTTTCAAAGGTGATTAAATAAGCTAAAGGCAGACTTCTGTTTTTTTCATCTATTTTCTGTGTGAATTTCTTAAGACACTGGAGGTTTATGAAAACCCTCTCAGAATTGAGAAAATGTTGTAGGATACAGAAAACATTCCCACTACCTAGCCATACTCAGAATGAAATCCTAGAATAACAACAGTAAAATGTAATACTTTTGGAAAATATTTATCAACTGATACTTCTGAAACAATCTGGTTTCTTTCCTCTGGAGTGATTTTCAAAGACACCAAGAATTTGGTTTTGCTTTAACATGCATTTGCAATCAGTCATAATTAAATCATTTCTTAGTCTCAACTATGAAATTGAATTAACTTCATCCAAAGTGATGAGAAACTTAGTTATATATGCCTACATGCATATATCTTCTTTGAACCTGGGTGCTGACATCATGTACAGTGATGCCTACCACTGGTCACTGTACAAAGATAGACAGACATGCATTCACGTGCATGCGCGCACACACACACACACACACACTCTCTCTCTCTCTTGCCATCTCTCACTATCTGTCTAAGTATACATTTTGTATGAGCTTCACAAAGCACATGTATTTTTTAATTAACATTTGCTTATCTCCTAAATTAGACAACTTCTAATCCCTTCAAGCAAGATTAGCTCATTTGATTTGATGCACTAAATTATCAGAAGTATTTGCTTTTTGAGGTTTTAAACCCTGGTTGAGATATCAAAAATGATTTGATGATCTGAAAATTTTGTTTTTGTGTTGCCTTTGAACATTTCAGCTGCTCAAATTAAAAGTTAATTTATTTTAGCTTAGGTATCAATAGGTTATAAAAAAATTGCTTTTGGAATAGTTGCCATATTGGTGGTTAGTAGTTTCTTATTAACAAAACCAACTAAAAATAATGGTATTTTTGTATTCATGCAAGGAGCTTATAGCATCTATGGACACACATTTCTGAGGCCTTTGTGTAACACTGCATGAAAATTTATCAATACTTAATCTTTAATGACTGACACAAAGGAGTATCTTTTACATTGTACTTATAGTGAATTTAATGGCATAATAATTATTTAAAGATGATCTTTTATTTAATTTGTTAGTCATTAAAGTTGTTTAGATTATGGAAATGGAGAGTGGATGCTGTTGACTTTTGACAGGGAGAAGAAGACTTATTAGAACTCTTTTTTGATTAGTAATGGGGAAGGTAACAGAGAGACCAATGCAGAATAGATTGGTACAGAAAAATAATAAGAAATCAACTACTGGCTAGGCATCAGAATACCCCTAATCCATTGGAAACCAAACAGGTGGTGGTTGCTGCCATGGTAACTGAGCACTTACTACTACACTAACACAGTTCCATTGTTGGAACGTAAAGCTAACATACCCAGTTTTCTAAAAAAGAAAGGATAGCAAATTGGGAGACTTTTTAAATACCCATGTCTATCTTCTTTTCCCTCTAGTGTTCAGAGAATTGAAATATGAAATAAATGGAGCGAGTTCTCCGGGATTCAAAATATTTATTGATCTGTTACCTTTTGACCCTGCTAGAAATTGCTATTGATGGTGCTGATGGAATCATAGGCTATGTATCTTTTAACATTTAGGAGGAAAAGATCGATCGATTGATCTATCTCACTCTCTCTTTCTCACATAGAGAGAGAGAGACAGACAGACAGACAGGTTTATGACCAGAAGGAGACTTTATGACAGCTTTTCTTTTGAGGTTATATCCTTTCCATGATTCTGGAGTGCTGCCAACTCATGTTGACATGATTCAACCTGTAAGAAAATGAAAAAGAAAAAAAACCTTGATTCTAAGTTTTTATGCATAAATGCTTGAGAATTTTCTTGTCAAAAACACAGGAGCACACACGAAAGAAAGAAAATATGCCACCAACAAGAAGTGGGTTAAATCTTTAAATCATTGAAATGCGAAACACAGTATACACCACTTGCTGACTCTGTGGATGGGCCATGATAAATATTTCCTAGAAATTCTCTTTAGCTGCTACAGCTTTTCTTTGGAGTAGGGAATTCACAGGAAATGCAAAACATCATAGTAATCATCCATACTCATTAGTATGTTTAAATTTAATGCAGAAGTTCAAACATTTAAATCCTTGCTTCCTTTAAAATAATGAAAATTTGTTGTTTTTCTTTAAAAAAAAATAAAAGAGAGAGAGACGTTCAAGTGAGACCCGGCTGGATGCAGTTATGTGAGATTTCATTTTCAGCCGGGTTTCATCTGAACATCATTACTGTTTAACTCTAGCAAATACGAAACCCTCCCCACAAAGCATAATAATCTGACACTTTGAAAAGGTCATCTTAGAAGTAATTCCAACAGACAGCTACATGTAATAGATATAACTGAAGTTTAGTGGACAGGCTACTGGACAGCTCTCACAGGGGACCAACTCGGTTTGACATGCCTCCCTCTCCAGCACAATTTATACTTCCTCTTTGCCAGCCAGTTGCGTGGATTTTTTTTTTTTTTTTGGGCTCCCTGCTTTCCTCCCACATCTAGGGAAAAAAAAAGAATAATTTTAGTAGGGATATTTGTGCATGATTGGCAGTGCTTTCTAACAGACATCTCTGGTACTATGGTCCCTCATCAAAGTTGTCTTCCATGCAGGAATTGGTTTAAATAATAGAGAATACATTCTGGAAAAACAGAAATATGGGTAAATGAAAACATTGCTTTAATAAGCATATTATTATTATTACTATAGCAGTAAGAAATGAACAATGTGAATAAATGACATTTACTTGGGCATTTTTATGGCAGTGTGCCATTAATTTGTTTTCTTTCTTCCATTATGCTTCCTTAAAACGTATCTTATCTTCTCTCTGTCATCTGGTACATCTGTTTGCTGTTCTCACTTCTCAAGTCTGATAATGTTTCTTAATAGAAGTTCACAGTGTCCTCAAAACCCCATGGGATTTGTGAAAGATATACCAAGTTATTAATGGAATCTTTTTTTGTGTGTGTCTGAGTATTTGATATTATATTTTTTGAAAAATACTTAACTGCTTCATAATGTGCAGTTTTTAAATTTTTTTTTTTAAATGTAATTCCCTCTCCATTCAGCCAGTGCTACATTTGATGAGAACTAACTCAGCAGATCTCAAGTTCTGAAAATATTTTAAAACAGATTTTGAAGTGCAGTAATTTATGAACTCAAGTAGAAGAGAAAAAAAAAACTAATAATCTGGATATGCTAATGCTTTAGAATTTATCAATATAACCTTTTCCGTAATATTCCTTGATGTATGCAAAATGGCTGTCTTTCTCTCTTGGTGTTTTGGACATAATCATTTGAAGTAGTTGAATTGACTTCGAATAATTTAAAATTTATCAATCAATAATTCTGCAGTTTGAAAAATTAAATCTTGTTCAGAATGATTTAATGAAAAGATTAGGTAAAACTAGTCTGGTTTAATTTCCTTTAAATTGAATAAGCTTATTATTTTCATATGTGCTCCCTTTTATTATATTGCAGTTAAATCTGTTTCTGACTTTTGCAGTGTGCCAAGGGAGTATGAAGTAATGTAGGCTGGTGGCGGTTTTAGAATTTACTTTTAAAGGGAGATAACTGGCATCAAAGACATAACTATTTAATAAGCAAAACACTTAAAAACACAAGAAATAAAAGAGAAATAAATTATATTTAAAAGATAAGGAACAAAGTGAAGATTTTCATTATTGAATAACAGTACAAATTTTTGTATCTGTTTTTATGGTAATTTATGAGTAATCGGGACTGGCTAAGCCAATGAAGCAACATCAGTAGCATCTCCAACAATTCTCAGATTCACGCTGTATTCTCAAGTCTAAATGATGGAGAATCTTCATTATCATTTTGTTTTAAGATTACTGTGCATGTTTAAATTTTAAGATTGTTTTATACAGAATCTCACTATATTAACTGTTTCATTTTTTTTTTACATGTTTCAAAGCTTAAAAAATTACTTTTGAGTATTTTTATGCTGAGCAGGTTCTTGGGCTCAGATCAAAATCCTTGTCTATTCTTGAAATGCTTTAGATCTAAATTATATAGAGCAAATGCGTAGTATGAAATAAAAAATATGTAAAGTTCTAATTTGTTCCATTGGTAAAGCCCAAATTAATCCTTTTGTCAATCATCTTATTGTAGTAATAGTAGTATACTAAAATTGTGATTCAATAGTCAAATAATACATTGCCTTTTTTGTTGTTTTCATGATGTACTACTAATTCACAGTTGCTTGAAAAAATATGTAGTTTGTAGTGGAAATAATGTATTTTGTTTAAAAAATATAAAATATTAATCTACATGTACATTACTGAATATATCATCTTGCAAATGCATATATACAGCATATTCTTGATAACACAAAGTTGCAGGTACCTCATCCTTCCAAGATACTTGAAGTTATCCAAAGATTGACGTATCAGAAGTTGACTTTTTAATCTAAGTTACTAGTTTCTATTCTTTGCACTTCCACTGTTCAGGGAAGTGCTTTTGGTCTTAAAGATATTTTAAGCCATGTGGAAAGAGCATTTGGAGGAATGTTGAATTGCTTTGCTATCTCTGTTTTACTTTTTGGTATGCTTTCATCTTCAAGAATCAGCCGATACTTTGTTTCAAGATTGCAAGTTTGTGTTTTTGTGAAGCCATAATGATGTGAGCATTGTTATCAATGAGTTGTTGCTGCAGTGGCATGTCAAAAGACAAGTGATACGAGGAGTGAGCTGTGCATCTTTGTATCATTAGGAGAATAAACTGTGATTTCTTATTTCTTTTAATTGTACACCAAATGTTTACAAGTCACAAAATGCTGCAGTAAACACCCTTTCATTGTCTGAAAATTAATTAGCTAAGTAATTAGTGTCATTGATGATCAGTGACATGAAAATAAATTCACGGTTTTTTAACAAACGCTAGGAAAATTGCACTCAAAATCAATAATCCAATGTCAGCTGACAAGCTTCAAGTTATAAAGAAAAATTAACTTGTAATTGCACTTCAAGAAACTAAAAAAAAATTGCTTCAATTTATTCGACTTAGAGCCAGTTCAAGATGTTCAAAGTCTTTTTAATGGAGGCGATGTGCCTTTTGCCAGGACATCCATATGTCACTTTTTGTTAAGCAGTATATTGCAGTTATCCAACATTAAGTTATCGAGAGTCTTCTGTGCATTTTGATAAAAAAGATAACTTTGATAAAAATACTTCTATTGTGATCAGAGTTTTAACATGAACTTACTGTAACACGTTTTTGTCATTTATATGTTTCCCAACAGTCATATGCTAACATAAATTTAATTATATGCACTAATAAATGAATTTGCTTGTAATATGGAATATTTTGTTAGTCAGTTCACCATCATAGCTATAGTTATATATTACAAGGAACCTGGCTGAAAATAGTAATGCCATAATCATATTTGGATAGGTTTCATTTGAATGTCCCTGGTGTACAGGTATAAATTAAATCAGCAAAGTATTGAAAGGTGGGTAAAGTTTTTTTGTTTGTTTGTTTTCAAAACAATATTTGCAGATGATGGAAATTTTGTTTACTGTTTTTAAAAATGTTGTACAACAATACAAGGAATTATAGTTTCTGTTACAGACATGCATGTATACCAAAAATTAGATGTCTTTCTTTAAAGTCCAGCTGTCATCTTTTTATGCATATCTATGTCATCAAAACCATCATTACTATAGACCCTGCTGAATCTTTTCATTTCTCAAAAATAAATAATATTGATTTCATGCTTTAAAAAAAAGAAGAAATATTTTTTTCTGTTTTCAGGTGTTAGAAAACTGCGCACAAAATTTAATACATAAAATCAGACAGCTAATATTAATATTCATTTGGCTCAAATTGTGTAAATTTTTGTGACATTGCAAACAGTAAATTGATTTCTAAACCTGAAAGATTCTCGCCATCTCACCACAAGTTCTATCCTTTTTATGTTTTGCTAATCTGCATTCTAAGTTGATATTTAATACATTGAATAGGTTGTAATTACTACCCCCAGGCTGTTACTCAACTTTATTAAAGCAAGTTTAACCTTTAATTTAGATTCAGCTTACACTCGTAAAGCTGATGATTGGCTCTGACAGTTTTAACTAAAAGAAATGTATTGAATTTTTGCTGGAGATACTTTTAATGTAATTTTTCAAATATGTTACTGGTGCCTCTAAAGGTTATAATTGCGGAAGAATTTGTTATTTAATAAAATGGCATTCAGTTGTAAATTTAATAAATGTTTCAATTTGTAGAAAACCTCTTTTTTTATCATTCTAATGCATTGGCTCTCAATATCATCACTATTAATCTTTAACCAACTCATCTGGTGCTGTGTGTCACCTTAATTATTCATTCATTGACATAAATTACAGAAAAGCAACAACATACAAATACCACTTTTATTGGAGATCGTGGGTTATAAGGCTGACATTTTGATGAATTAGTTTAGTATAGCAAATAAGACTTGGAATAAGTGTACCTTATCCTTACCTCTATTTTTATTGTTTTCAAATGAAAAATAATGTCATCATCTGCTTACTGAATAATTTTGTTACAAATTAGTTGAAATTTGTAAAAAAAAAAAAAGCTTTAGTACATTAATTAATTAGGGTTTTTTATTATTATAATGAACGAGGATAATTTAGAAAATCAAGGTAATATCAGTGCTTTTTATATTTGACTAAGCGCTAAATACCATACTGTCAGGTGACACTGATGTGTTCGTACCTGAACACATCCTCTTGTCCACGTATTATTTCACAAAAGCTTGCCTTCCTTGTCAAAGAAGCATACTTTTTGTATTAGATCAGTAAGTATAATTAAAAATAAGATGTCGGAATTGATTTCGGCAAATTCTTTTTAAGTGGTGATTGGAAAGGGAATGTTTCTTGTGACTCCTAGTGATATGCAGTATGCCACTTATATTAAAGGACCCATCTGTTTTTGTTTTTATTTTTCTTTTCCAAAAGAGATTTGAAAAATGTCATTCATGTTATCACAAAAATAACTATAGACCAAAATAGGTAACAAAAATATGTTTAGTTTTTCTCCTTAACTGAGTCCATTTATATTAATAATCATCTAGTCAATTTTCTTATAACCACTTTCAACACATCCATACCCTGTGGGCCGAACCACATATTCTAAGATAATGGTACATATACATGAACCAGAATTGTTGAGGTTTTAATAACATTAATATAGTTTAATACTTAGTCTTGAGATACACTTTCGCATTAAATTTCAATTTCTAAGATGTTACATATTTTGTATCTTATATACTTTTCTTCTAACCTCACAAACGTGCTGCACCACAGTTCTTATGAGAGATTTATTTTAATCTGTCCATAATTAATATATTTACATTTGAAAACACTATTTTTCATTTGTTTGTTCAGTGTGCTGAATACTTGAATAAGATTGCATGGCCTTAATGTGAACCTTAACCTGCAAATTTTAAAATATTGTTAGAAATTTCCATGACAATGTCATTTATATAAAGAAAGAAAGAAAAAAAAAAGAATAGGCCCAACAACTGAACATTGAGGTATGCCAGTGTTGACATTTAGGATAATGTCCTTCATAATAACTCTCTCACAAGTGTGTAATTTTCAATCTAGATTAAACATTTACCACCTTTTGGCAAAGCTGTTATTTCTATTTACTTATTGTTAATGGAGAACCGTATTATGAAAATCAAGATAAAGATATTACCTTTGACACATCAGAGAAGGAAACTTTGAAAATTGGTTAAGCCATATTTTCCCTGACATAACATAAGGAAGCTGACTATTTTTAAGCAAGTTAGCATCATCTGGAAGAGCAAAAACTTTATTTCATTTTGATCGTCTGTCTTACAATCACTGTTATGCCAACTGACCTATTGCACCTTGGGTTCTCAGTAACTAAGTAATAATTGATGATGTTGCTTTTTACTGACCTCAGATTTTCCTCTGATATTATGAACAATTGCCTCAAAATAAACAGGGCACAGTGCTTTGCTCCTACATTTAGAATCTGCACTGTCAATTCTAATGGTCAGTGACCACGAGTGTTGCATTGTGGGAGCAATCTCTTAATTGATTTAGATTTTATTCCATACACACCAACATGTTTTCAGATGATTTAATAATAGAAGGTATAGATATTTTGACAAATACAGATAGAAGAGCAGACTTTTATTTCCAGACAGTGTTTTAAAAGTCAGTTATTGGATACAAGTGGAAGTTGTACAATTTCCATTGCATAAAAATTTTAAAATGTGCTTTTGCTTTCAGATTCTGTGAGCAATGAAATAGACTGCATAGAGTATTCATCTTTTTCACTAACAATACCCACAAATAAAATTCTCAATAGGTCCAAAGAATGTGGTATATTTTATCTTAAATTTTTTTCAATTTTGGCCTTTTCCATCACCTTATTAGTAGTAACTGAATCAACAAATCTACATTTCATTGATCCTTCCTTGTTGCCATCAACAAATTTAAAACTTTTGCTGCGAATTAACTTCATTGCACCATAAAATGGTCTTCATGGCTAAACTCTGATGATGGTGATAGAAAGATTGTGAAACTATAAGTTCTAATGATTAATGCATAAACTAATCTGTCTACTTTCTGCAAATAACATATTACCAATAACTTTCCATTCTTTTCTCTTTATTTAAATATTCCTCTTTGCTTAACTTAATGATGTATATAAGTCTGCTTTTGCTAACAAAAATTTTCATTAATTGATTTGGTTAATTCCATTTGATATATTCAGATCAGGATGCATACATATGAAAGCTATCACTTAGTGCATTAGTGTATGTTGTAAATTACTTTCAAACACAGACTAGTGACCAATTTTTATATGTATTTCTTTATATATATATATTTTGAATGGTATAGGCAAATTTTTAATATTTCATCTCCAAGGATGTTGTTTGCTTATCAGATAATAGGGATCACAATATTGGATTTGTTGACAGCTTTGTCAGAAAGTCACATTAAGCTTTTATCCTTCCACAGTAACTTGCCATTGTATAAAAGGTTTATTTTTCAGCTTTATAGGCATAGTATCTGGCACAAGTCTCGTACATGTTGTTAATTTTTTTTGTTTTTTATTGTCATGACTACAAGGCTTCTCGGTTCATTAGCTATTGGTGGATAGTTTATATCTTTCGACTTATTGACCTTATAAAGAAAAAAAAATAATGGAAACGTCTCCATAGTAGTGAGTTAGTAGTGGCATTAATTCTTCAATTGACATCTTATTGGTGCAAGTTTTATTATGCGTAATGATTCAAAGCTAACATCTAACAGCAAAACAGAGTTTGTGGGGTAATCTAGCTGATGGTTTAGATGCTTTCGATGTGATGGAGTGGCTAGCAAGTCCTTATGTGAACTTTGTTGAGTAAATATGATGATATATGGCTAACAACATTTGAAGAGAGTTCAAATGACTGCCATTAAGATGTGTGGAAGAATATACTGCTAAATTAATTCAGTAACTCTAACAACAAAATATTTCAGTCACTGTACCGAGTAAAGAAGTTATACAAAAAGTACTTATTTCATCATGATAAAAAGAACCTTTGGAAAACAAAGGAAATGTAAAATGTAGTGAGAGGTGGTCCCGTGTGTATGTTTTTGTACCAAATAATTTTCATTTTACCAGATTCATTAAAATAAAAAATAAAGAAAATTAGAAAACTTGGGGAAAAAAAGTTTGATAGTCTGTTTGGCAGATAAAATATCAAATCAGCTTTGTTTTTTATTAATCATTTCAGATTTTAAAAGTCACATGTTTTTGTTATTCAAACTATGAAATTAATATAATAAATAAATGTAGTGAATCAAAGAAAGAACTATGAGTTGAATTTACAGTAAAGATTTTATAACATTTAATTGATAAGAGTAAACCAAGAGAAAATGAAAAATAGTAAATAGTCTCAAGCTTTTAAACGAAGTGTGCAATAGCTATGATGTCTGTATATATATATAAATAAATTTGTTTGGCTGGTACATGAATGATTGTTGTTTGCACAAAATAAAAATTTATTAGCTGTTAAGTGATGGATTAAATCTTATTTTTCAGAAAGTAGAAGGTTGGTTTGGGCATTTCTTATATGAACCCGTGTCTCAGTTATCTTTACCTGTCACCATCATCAGGGTTTCTATTCCAAAACAGATCTTAAGACTAAGCCCTGAGGATGGTGACAGGAAAAGATAACTGATACACAGGTTCATTAGTAAATTCAGTTCTTAATGACGAACTTATGGGAAATGCTCAAAATGTGTTCTTTCTGTATTGTCAATAACTTTCTGTTTTTATCATGGTAGTTAACTAAGTTGGTCCAGAAGTGTGTCAGATTCACCACCTATAGATTTCAGAATTAAAAAAAAAAAAAATTTTAAATAGTTAATTTAACTGTTATTGTATGCATTTTTATTGATTCATTCATTTATATATTTTATTTATTTTGTATAAAGTTTTGCCATAAATTTAGATTTATTCTAATGTTTACTAAATCTGTGCACCGAGCCTTTGTTTCAGTAATGTTTTTTTGCACATCTGTGACTTGTGTTATGCTATATTCAACTTTTTGTTTTCTTTCATATTTATTCAGCATTTTAGTTAGAACCTGATGTCAAAATAACAACTCATAGGAAAGAAGTGTAAACAGTATTAAAGCAGCATAAAGTATAGAATGTGAAGCAAGTTCCTATTTGGTGGTAATTTAGAAACGTTTCCAGCAATGCCTCATCACTCTTAGTAGAACACTGCTAAAAATTGGCTGCTGAACATACCCATGAGTTTATGCTCCCAGTGATGCAATAATAGTCTTTTGATACAAGTAGGTTGAAGCAGATTGTTGAGATGACCCACTGTAAGCAGTCATCCTTATTCTTAATGTGTATGGTGCTTATGCATCATGATAGGCCTAGTACTTCAACCAAATGCAATGATGTCATAATCACTTTGATGTTTTATAGGAAAGCTAGCAATTAAAGTTTATTGCATATAAAGTATCCATGCATGATGCTACTTGAAAGTAGCACATGATACTGAATTTTTAAGTATCTAAAAGGCAATTTTGCATGAACTCATCTATACTGTTATAAAAAGACATGCTTCAACTGATGTCTTTATTTCTGCTTTGTGGTTTTTCTGAAATCCTGACATCTGTCTGTTTTGTTTTTTGTAGCAGAGACTGTGCTGAAATTAAAATACCAAGTTTGCAATGATGGAGCGGAACAGAAGTAATCCACGCTTTTCGCTATCTGTAAACATGTGTATATTACACTAATAATGTTCTTTCAACTGTGTGGAAGCAGCACACACATGCAAGAGAACGAAGCAAACCTAACAGTCTGCCATTCAGAGTTCGGTCACACAGCTGCTAGGCATCAATCATAGAGTAATCAATCTTAGATCATGTTGTTTTTGATAAGCAATTATAATGTGGCCCCCAACTGTGAAATTTTTTTTTCTTTTTTTTTTTTTAACAAGTTGGTGCCCATGGGCTCTATGATGCTCTATGTGGCTGCATTTGCGAAAGGACTGCTCTGCTATAAGTTATGCCTGAATCCTCATGTCACTATTTTCTTGTGACCCAGCGAGAGGAAATAAATATAGAACATTACTTAGTCAAGGTAAAGTCAGGGCATTTGTTTCTTGTTGGTGATGAATCAGCTCATGACTTTTTTTTTGTAATGCTAAAGCTCAGCATGCAAGTTTTTAAAAATTATTTACTTTTCTTATCACATTTGGTTGAAATACAATAACTTTTTTCCTTAATACCGTACCGAATGAGAAAAGAAAACAAACAAATTTGCTTTTAGAGTTGGGGAAAAAAGACAAAAAGAAATACAAATTATTAAAACAGAAAGAGAGGAGTAGAACATGGAGTCTTTTTAATGAATAATAACTCTTGTATTTGTAGTTTGAAATCTAAACAAAATGTAGCCAGTACCTTGTGGTCAAAATTAAGAAAAATAAGGATGAATTTTTGCTTTAAATATGAATGAATTCAGATGAATTTGAAATGATCTTTTAGGTGTATTTTTTTTTTTTTTACCACACTTTAGGTGTCGTTTGTTTGTGATTTTGGTTAAAATTAAAGTTTCTAGCCGCCTTTGTGTATGTGTGCGTGTGCGTGCGCGCGCATCCTGGTTATAACACTGTTGCTTATACCGTAGATCCTCCCCTTAGATTCTACATTAAACTCACCCAGCAAGGAGCTTTTTCACTGTAATCTGCTGTTTTTTTCTGACTCTAGTTCAGTCTTTAGTAGCGTCTTAGTATTGTGATTATTTGATTACTGTGCAAGGTTTACAGATGTAGAATTTTGTCTTGCATTTATAATTGAACCAGCTGGCAGAGACCTACGAAACACCTGCAATCAACGGTTTGTGATGACATCGCTGATACATGCTGTGTGCACATTTTTCCAAACAGACACAGAAACTGTATATTACCATATCAGATGTTTTTGTTATGGGTAACGGTGGATGTAAATAAGAAAAATCCATACCTCATTCATTAAGGAAAAACTGATAGTTATTGAAATGATAGAAGTGGGGTTTTCAAAATCACAAATTAAAAAGGGGGGGGTGGGTATCCCAGAGGGTACAATACACAGATGAATAGCAAGAGGAAGACTACGTTTTGGAAGTTGGACAAAAATCTAAGGCTGGAAGCTCTGCCAGAATTGTGGCAGTGGATGGCTGTTTATGCACATACTTTGTTCAGAACTGCTGTTTATGGTTGCTAGTGTCAGGATCTGCTCTGAAAATGCAAACTGAGAAATCTTTCCAGCAGCAAAAACTAGGTGAATTTTGTGCCATTGATGAATGGCTTTGGCACTAGCAAAAGGCATCCTAGTATTGGGAAATAATTGTTGGTGATTAGAATTATGTGATACTGAAAGTGCTCTAGAGTTTCCCAAAGAGCTCCATTTTGTCATTGAAAGGAAAGGTTACTGTGATGAATCTCTCCATTTTTATAGGATGCTACCTATCAAATCTTTGGACCTGAAATTAGTTCTGAACAAAGTAGGTTTGAAGTTAAGTAAAGACAGAATCTTGCTTTGTTTTGTTTAAACAAAGCAGGAACACACAAGCTGCCACTTTTTTGTATTGGAAAAAGTAAGACTGTGATACTTTAAATTTGTAAATCTAAAAAACCTTCCTACAAAATATATGAGCAGCTTAAACATCTGGCTGACTGCCAATTTATTTTTGATCTGGTTTCATTACAGTTTTGTTCCACTGATGCACCAGCATTTGAAAAAGAAACACCTGGAATCAAAGGCATTGCTGCTTTTAGATAACTGTCCAGCTCACACATATACTGACTGTCTCATATTCAAGGATGGAAAAATAAAGGCTTTGTATCCCCCTCAAAATACCCTGGCCCTAATCCAGTCCCTTTATCAAGGAATTATTGATGTTTTCAAAGTAAACTACGTATGGTTGTTATTGTTAGCTTTACTCTCTACAGAAAGTGAACTTTCAGAATTTCTAAAACACTTACCTTTGAAGGAAGTGACAGACAAAATTGGTTTTGCATGGAACTTTATTTTAAAGGATATGATATGAAATTGCTGGCAAAAGTGTTGTTTGTTGTGAGCAGAAGAGGAGGCGATTCTAGAAGAGAATGATAATGGGGTAGTAAACAGACCCACTTCATACTATCAAAAGACATCCCTTTGTCTGCATTCATAGATATTTTAAATAAATGCCCATCCTCTTCTTCCAGCAATAAACAGATTGTTTTATTCAGGATATTTTTTGTTTGTTCACACACACTTCTGTACTTACATTTTGTCTATATATAGGGTTTACTGGATATTGCCTTGTTTGGTAGACTTGACAATGTATTATTTATTTTGGCATGTGATTGTCACATTTCTGATCATGTGATATTTAAAAAGATTTGCATATAATTGTCAGATCATCATCATTTACTGTGTCTTTACCATATTAGATCTTTCTTCTACAGCACCAATTCTTTCCCTTGAATTCACTCATTTATTTGAAATCTCATATTAGGCATCATGTATTGTCTCCATAGAATACCGAAGACAGAAAGCTACATAGTCAAGGTTAAGCTAGATGCTATAAAATACACAACATTAGTAATGTGGCAAGGAAATCTAGTGTGGACAAAAGAATTATTTAAAAGTGGATATCAGAAGCTAAGGAAAGACTAATTATGCTAGTTAGATCCAGTGATATAACAACATAAAACCATGTATAGTTGATTTATATCTATTTGTTTTATTTTCAGTAATTTATTTCCTCCTCTTCCAAGACTGACAGAGCATTTTCAGGACATTCACCCCTTTTGAATCATGTTTATTGCATAATTTTTTCTTCTTATGTGTTACTGACAAAGCAATTGTAAGTAAAATTGCTTTGATAATGTTTTTCTTTTCCATTCTTTTAGTACTCTTAGTTCTATGCTGTATGTCATATAAGCTTGATCTTATTTCACTTCTGCCATTTTAAGATCTGCATAGTGATGCATTGAATGTTGCCAACTGTAGGAAGGTTTGTGCTCCATTTTCAGTTATCAGCAGATTTTGACTCTTTTTTTTTTGGCTTCTGTAATCACCAGCCCACAACATTTGAATTTTTGCTATTCCAAATAAATGCTCAAGTGGCAATTAGATCCAAAATGGTAATTATTGCATTGCATTACATCCATTATGCTGTTGAACATAAGGCATCAAATTCCCATTTCAGGTACAAAACTAATGTAGCAGGAAATTAATTTGACAACATATATATATGCCTACGTATTATTATTTATTTATTTTAACATTTTGATTTTTACATAATGCATTTTTTTTGTAATGTTAATTTTGCAATTCTTAGGTTATCAAGTGAATTATACATTCTACAACCCAAGGTGACAAATGATGGGTTTTTTTTCCTTTCTTATCAATACTCTCTTAGAACGTAGCCTCTTTATTTGAAATGAGTTACGTTTCTTTCAGTATTTTGTGACCAAAGCAAGTGATTTGTCAGTGGTCAAAGTAAGCTAGCTGCATTTAATGGCTGTTGGACTCTAGTGCTGTTGAGTCATTGATATAGCTAGCTTGATAGGCCTGATAGAAAACAGGATCGATAGGAGAAAAGTCAACCAGTATGATTTTGTCAGTCTAACATTGCTAAATTCACTCTTTTCATTGTAGTAAATATTTACTATGAAAACCAAATAATAGATGCTTGCTTCAATGGACACTAATGTTTAACTGATAAATAAAATTAAATCAGAAATGTATTAGCTCTGAGTTTTGCACTCAGCTTAGTAATGTTTGGGCAAATTTTACCAAGATACTTTGAAACTTCAAATAGTAATGCTAATTTTTTTGCCCAATTTTTCCTCATTTTTTGTTATAATTCAATAAAACACATTTGTAAGCCACTGCTATTTAGTAAAGAGAAAATCTCTATGAATATGTGCGTGTATTTTACAGAGGTAGTTCTTCACTATAAAGAACATTTAAAGAGACTAAACAAGATTTTTTGTATTTGATGTTCCTAATTTATATATATATATATTTTGTCAAAAATCTATAAATGACATTAATTAATGACTCTACCTCATTGGTAGAGGGGTGGCCATTTATATGAAGTTAAGAAAAGAGTCTGGTTGACTAGCCTTGAGAAAGAGCTGGATTGTATGCACAGGTGGTCTTTATCAGCAGGTAATTCCTGAGGAATGTTTGACTATCGCTCTAATCTATTGCAAGTGAATTCTGCTATAGTCTTCAGACCAGAATGAAAGACTATTAATGTCATGTTTAGAATATTATAAGTAGTTCTCATTAGGTATAGTTATTAGCAAAGGAGCAGGAAGTCTTTCTACTTGTGGTTCTTTTGAAATTTCTATATCCACATAAGTTGTGGACCAAGTTATTAAAGATAAATGGAGATTTTACTTGACTTAGATAGAGCTCAAAGGATTAAGCTACCTCATTAGTGCTTTTCTTTAGTTTTTATTTCTGTCATAACTGGGTGATTATGAAATTAGTTGGTGGTATTTCTTAGATACATCTCCATTGTGTTTATTTTAGCCTTGTTTTTTTTAATTTACTTTAAAAATTTATTTAATTATATATGCACATATTTTGTCAGAGCTTAACAAAAAGGCTCTTTGTTTGTTTTTTAACATGGGGTCGTTTCTCCAAAAAGGAAAATAGCTTGTTCTTTTGTGAAATTTAGCAGACCGTATGAACTTAATACTGGAATAGTACAGGTGTTAATAATATTTTATAGCAGGTAAGTAAAGATGTTGGAGACATTAATAGTCATGCTTAATGTGCCTTCAACAGAATTTAACCTGAACATGCAGGAAGCACCTCATAAATTAAGGATAACACCTAGATTGAGCAAACTTTCGGCTATTTCTTAATGGTTATATTTACTGTTTTTTTTTTTTTTCATACTTGAAATTATTTAAATGTACTAACAAGTTGGCCAAACTTGAATGCTGCCCTCCAGCCTTTATACTTCACTCCATGTTATCACAGTGTAAACTGATAGTTTTGTTTAGGTTAGTCATGACTGAAAGCTCTCTCATGCCTTATTCAGAACTCCCTTATACAAAGTCCCTTATTTTAGTTTGTATGGTTAGTTTAGTGATTACACTGAAACATGGCCTTACACAATGTTCGAATCCTTTAGGGAACCAACTTGGATTGGTGCAACTTCCTGGCTTGGTTTCTTCTCACCTTTTCTTGCCAGTCAGCTGCATGTGTTTTTTTATTTTTCTAGACAAATCTGGTTTCTACCTACATCTAAAAAAAAAAAAAAATAATAAAAAAATGGACTAGCTTTTTAAAGGTTTTTCCTGCTGAGGTCAGAAGTGTTGGGCCCCAACCTCTTTTACCAGGATTGTCTCTCTCGTAGACATCAACATACAAAATATGTATTTGCAACACTTTCAGCAAAGTGGTAATTACCAATAGAATTTCTAAAACGGTTACACTATCACTAAATAACAGCCACATGTGATTGATTTCTCTTCATTCACATTTATAACTACATTCTATCTTCTGCTTACCCATGCTGATGATTTAGTAATCAGTTTGTGACTATGATTCTCTAACTGTAGAGAACTGAAAGAATATGTTAACTTTTACTTTTTAAAAAAATTTATCAGCTCCTCCCTTAAACTTCTTGAATCTAAACCAGATGAATTAATAATTTTAATGTGTCATTATCTTCTAAATGCTTTAAATCTAAAACTGTTTTGTATTGAACCCTTCCCAATAATTCAATATCTTTCTAAAAAGCCAGACAGCATGAGTGCACAACATATTCAGAATCTGCACCAACCTGGGATGCACATAAAGGAATAAATTGTCTTTGGTTTTATGTATAACAGTTCACTTAGTTATTCCTGGCATCTGTCGCCTCCATCACCAGCTGAAAAAAGAAAAATTACTCTTGTGTATACACAGCTGATGAGTTTTAGTTGTTCTATATTAATGTAATTTTTAAAATATGTGGAATGTTCTGATTTGTTTTGGTTTGTAGTATACAAATATTGTAAGATCATAGTAAAGTTACAGGTGGAAATATCCAAATAAGCAGAATGATTTTGTGAATTAAAGAAATTTTTTGATTAAAAAAAAAAAAAAAAGGGTCTTTTTTGAAGTAAGTAACAGCAACAGTAGATTTAACTGAACTTACCCAGAAATGATTTGGCTGATCATTACTGAATTATCAACAATTTTATCAGCATCCGTGATTCATGAAGGTAAAGAACAAAGTTTTACAGAAAAATCAGGACATTAGGTACTGATAGCTTAGCTTTTACTCAGTAATTTTGGATGCTATTGTACAAGTGGCATTCAGATGAAATAGAAGTGCTGTAATTGTATCTGCCCAGGTTTCATTTGAATACCCTTTACAGTAAAGGGTTTTTTGTTGTTGTTTTTGTTTTTTTAACCAACAGGTGAAGATAAATGAAAAAAAAAGATATTTTGAGGAAAATTTTGCAGGTGTACATGAGCTTAAAAAGGTCATGTATTCATTCTGGATGGGCTTTTTTTTATTTGTCAATAATTCAAAACAGCTTCCCTCAATGCAACACTCCAAAAGATCAGTTTCTGATTATAACTGACTGTTTCCAAATGCTTAGCTATCACATTAGTATGGTAGATTAAAATGCACCAAACAAAAGAAAATTTCTTTTTAAAGAATGTCAGGCATTTTACCTTCTACTAATAGGCAATTGTGAATTTTCATAACATTGCATTGTGGGAAGGTTTTTTTTAAATTAGCAGCAGGTGGAAACTGGATTTAGACTTCATGCAGAGCCTGTTTGAAAATAAATCTGTATAAGCATGAGACAGTAGCAGCTGGCTTACACAATCTCAGCATTGGAAAGAGAAGAATGAAACATTTAATTAATATGATGTAGTCATTATGAACTCACAGCTGATCAGAAAATTTTCTCACATCCTCTGGCAGTAATTTTAAGCCACAAGATTATGACTTCCCTCTCATGCTTCAATCCCTGTTCATGCATGAGAACATTTACCATAGAATGACAATGGGAAAAAATCCTGTGGTTGTATAGTTTTGACTGATGTTTTCCTGCTTCAGACTGTGTGGAACTACATCTCATCTTCACCACCATTCATTAAATTTTGTCCAGTTTTATAGTAGCATCTTCAAGTCTTAACTTTGCACTGCAGCTATTTTGAATTTTCATTGGGAATATATTAAAAAAAACAATACACACACAAGATTTTGAAAACAACTGAACATTTGCTGAACTTATGTTAATCTTCATCAAAGTTTCAGCGGATTTTCTTACCACTTCGATAAAGCTGGGACACATTTAGCTGAGTTTAGTTTTTCAAATGATTTACAGTATATTATTCTTGTCAGGAATTAACTTTCTCACTGTGCAACACTGGAAGGGGGAGAAAATCTTGAGAAATTGTAATTGTCTTACTAAACTAAAGGTTTTAGTTAGCATTGTTATTTAGTATCAATTCTCAAAAAATTTTGTATTTCTTTTCACTCCATACTTGAGAATTTTAAGGATACATTGAAGATCACTGCTTACTATTCATTCGTGTACTTCTGCATATATAAATGAGCAAATATATTGCAGCAAAAGAAATTTCTGGAAAAATTATATGTTTTAAGTTTCATTTCTGCAGTATCTCACTTTTTTTGGTTTTAGCCCCCAACAGGTTGCTACTTGAACAACAGATAAGTCTGATATTGATTACTTGCATTAATGAAATATTAAAGAGATTTCTTCAGACAAAATTAAAAAGAAAAATTTAAGGTACAGCAAGATTTATTTTGGAGACCAGTGGTATTGCTGTTGTTCCATATTATCTGCTACTGGATTGAACACACACTTTGTGATTTTTATCTGCATTTTTTGATATTTTGGTGTTGCCACCTTTAGGACAGGTTCCTGATAAGGCACCTGCATGTCTTTGCAGGAAATTAATAAGTCTTTTAACCTTAGATTTTTTGTGAACATGGTTTGAAATATTTAAATATGCAGAGTGATATGTGTTTTGAGTATTTAAGATTACTAACTAGGTGTTGGGACTATCATGTTTGATAAATTGGTTACCTGTGAAACCAAAAAGTCTATGCCCAGGGCTTTCTTGAAGATGGTGGCAAAGAAAAAAATTTGGTTTCTCTCTCTCTCTCTCTTTGTTTTCTCTAGCAACATCCATACAAAGATAATTTTTTCGGCAGTGATAAAATGCTGGAAATGTATCTCTGATTAAGCAGCAACACCATCAGTAAGATTCCACTTAGCTAGAAACTGTAATTAACAAATAGAACTGCAGATAATACAGACCATTAAAGATAGGGAGGGGGGAGAAAAGACATGTCACCAAACAAAGTAAAGTATATGGAAACTTTTTTTCTCATTGACACCTTTTGAAAATCTGTCAACATTGTTTCCTGCCATGGTTTATGTGACCAATCATTTCTGTGGAAAGGCTTTGTTTGTTTTTTTTTAAAAATTATTCTGCTGGACTACTAGAGATGGACTGAAGGGTGGGAGATAAAGAAACTTGATATATAAAACCATTATTTGTGATTAGTTCACCGTTGAATAGTGGTTATTTTTTTTACATTGTCTAGTAGGATGCATTTATTAGAGTGAATGAATATTAACGTTGAAATTTAGAATGAAAATGCTAGTTTTCTTATTTTTTAGCTGGAGATGTGGGATTGATTTTGATGGAAGAAAAAAACATTCTTAGTGTAATTTATAATTTATATATTAAAGTGATGGTCACAAATATGAAACTTGTAAGCTTGCGAAAAAAGTAGTTTGGTTTTTTTAAGTGCACTCAAAAATATTTTACGATAGATTTTGTGCAAATTTTGTATTTAACTGAATAAGAAATCTTAACAACCTCTTTGAAGAGTAAGACTAGTGGCATGAGAAAAGAATGATTTGAATAATGCAAAGTAACACTTGGTGGATTTATATTTTCATTTTAATATTTTCATCAAAATCAATGGATTTTTTTTATCTGGCAATATGAAATATTTCATATATAATGAAGTTGTCAATTATATGGTAATTTATATAAACCAAAATGTAAAATGTTTTGTAGTTACAGTAAAGAAAGTGATTCAATGAAAGTTTAATTTGGAAGCAATCTGGTGTTTCCTGTCTTGGCTGATCTGGTGCTAGCTGTCTGCTGGGCATAAGCTACAGGGTTTACACATTCAGCATTATGGATCAGCTGAACTGGATATTTAAAGGAATAGTTCATATATCTGACATTGCTGTATGTGCATCACAAGATATTTAAGATAAAATAGAATATGAAGAGAATTAGTCTGGGAAAGCTGTGATATCACTCTTTGCTGGCATTAGCTTCATAAACCATTATCCACCACCAACCAAAAATGTTTTTGTTATGTTATTCCAGTAACTTCTTTTATGATTCACCAAAGAAAAGAAAATTAAGTCACATCTTGAGAAAGAACAGCATGGCCTTGAAGTGTGATAGTATTTTATTATTTAAATACTTTTTTTTGTTTTAATTTTTAAAATGTTAATACTTAATTTACTTAAAAAAAAAAGCTTTAAAGAAAGAAGAGCATGATGGATTTCCTTATGACAGTGATAGCTACTGCTACCAGAAGCAAATTGATGAGGAAGTCTGAAATTGTCCATTAATAAAAGTACTTCCAGTGTGCTCAGAGAAGAAAGTTCTACATTTTTTATTGGTAATTTGGAGTGATACAAACAGTTTATGATGTTTGACGATCAACACTATTTGTATGTGCAAAACATGGAATTGGATTTAGAAAAAAACAGCAAAAAGCAAACTGAACCATATTCTTCCTGTATGGAACTTATTTTAATCACCATTCATACTGATCAATAGTTGAATTTCAGGAAATTTAATAATAAATTTGCATCATCTGACCAAATCCATTTATTTTCTTAAAAGTTTTGGCATCATGCAATTAATTTTTTTCTTCACTGATTCTCAGAACATTTAATATTTTCCTCGATTCCATGCTCCAAGTTCATCTGCATCCAAATGGATTCCTAACAGCTTTGTTCATTACATCATTACTGGAAAGCATTTGAAAAGATTATTTCCCATTTCTCTTTCATCTGTTTCTGTCCAAACTGACTGACCAAAGAAACATCTTTAAGGTTACTCTTGTGGTGTAAAAGGGTGCACTAAATGCTTTTGTCAAATAGAAGGCAGAAAATCAAGTTCTACAAAAGCTAGCATTAGTGGAATGGCAAAGCATCTTAGTAAGCAATGTTTACTTTTATTAAAATACAAAATGCTACACAAAACAAAGTAAAATAAATAAAAGAATGCACATTTTATCATTATTTTTTAATAATTAAATAACTGTAATTTAAAATAACCTCTTGGCAGAAGAAGTAAAAAAAAAAAAAAATAGTGTCTCTATTTGTTAATGTTTGTGTGTGTGGAGAACATTAGTGAGGGGATGTTGTGCCATGGTTGTTGTCACAATGGGCCCAGTAGTTTCAACTCTAGCAGAGAAATCCCAGTGTTTTTCATTTTAGATATAGCAGGAAACTGTAGTACCTGGAAGAAACTTCACATGGCCTCCTGGTGAAGAAGAAACTATATGAAGGAGGTTTGCCAAATCAAGAGCCACCCACACAACTGGAAGCCAACTGGGTTCTTCTTTTGCAATGTGGAATGTTACTTAATTTATTTTGCTTTAGGATTTATGTTATGTGTTAAGTATGATTTAAAGATTATATTTTACGATAGTTATGGTTGTATTTATTTATTATTCTATCTAGCCAAAGTAGCTCATAATTTTTGAGTTCACATACTTTGTGTATACTTGCACCTATAATTGAATGAAAATGATGTTGAATTTTTGAATATTTTCAAGATGGTTGGCAGTTACTCTTTCTTTAGCAGAAAACTTGAAAAATATCTTCACACATCTCCATTTTCTACAAAATTTTTTTTATTTCTGATTCAAAATAGGTATTTTTATAATTGAATGGCTTTTATTTTAATACCAATACATAGTTAAATGAAAATTATTATGGATATATAAATATAAAATTAACTGATCAGCATTCAACTAATCCTCACTGCAATGTTACATTCAGCTGTTTGCCATCTTCAGTTTTGAACAAGCTAGACTTTTTTTCTTTCCATTTTCTCCTTAAAGAATATTACATAGTTATGTAAAATAGTTTTTAAACAAAAAATTTCATGTTGAAATTATGGAATGAAAAATTTAGTATTTTAGAAAAAATTTTCCTTGTATTTTTCAGAAAAAGCTCCATTGGAAATCACTTTCAGTGGAAATGAATATCTCACCTATGACCTGTCCAGTCGTGGAGATGCCTTCACCAGCAGCACTGACCAGCTGGACATGTACTTCAAGACCAGACATTCCAGTGGACTCCTGTTCTACACTGGTATGTGGAAAATTTGATAAATATTCACCCACATTTATGCAAATTTTTTGCAGATTGGAGAGCATTTAATCAAGCAAGTTAGACCCAGTAGTGCCTCATTAAAATGCAGAAGAATCACTTTCTTTAATACGTAGTAGCTTCTCATAAATATTCTTCAACCACTTTGGTGTGGACATCAAAGACAGAATAAATCACTTTTATGTAATTAATTTTTTAACAGAATCCATCTGGTGTCCTGGTTCTAGCAGGTGCACCAATCTGACTTAATAGATGAGACAGCACAGCATTATCAGAGCATTTGTTTGATTGGTAAAACAATAGTGCAGAGGACAACAGCAAAGTAAATCACAGAAAAATTTGACTACATTACTTCAAAAGCCTTTGCTGTTTTATACTTTATAGACTGCATAATCAATATACAATCCATTTAGTCAAATATTTCAAGATCAAACAATTTTTTGGCCACACTAAAAAGAAGAAATCAGGACTTCATTGGTTGTTTTAAATAATCATTAGTTGGCAGAGATCTATGGCATAACAACTTTAGTTCTTTGTTGTTTATTTGTCTTGAATTTTGCCAGTGACTAACAAGCCACTACATTAATTACCGATACGTTTAATTTTCTTAACTTAGCTCAGATAAATACATTGGAAAACCAGTTGTTTATTTATTAGATGTTCATCAAACTTAATTTATATTCATGTTTTCCTTTGACTGTGCAGACTGTCTAACGCTAGTGGTGATAATGTGCAGATTTTCCATAAAGATGAATTCAGCACAAGCATCCAGAAGAATGGTGGACAGAATCTGTTTAGCATCTCCACCTCTCAGGAAAAAAAAAAAAAGTTTGGTTCTTCAGTTTGTTATCCGGTATCGCAGATTAGGAAAAATCTAGAGTTTGATTTCCAATAACAGAATTGTGTTAGTGAAAAAGATGGAAATAATTTATGCAATTAAAAAAAAAAAATGGAAGAAATGTTTTTTCTTTCTTTCAAGTAAATAACAAAAATCTATCATACTGGGGACATTCAAATAAAACCTAGCAAAATACCGTTATGGTGGTGCTAGTTTAGCCATGTTTTAGTTATTGTGCTTTGGAATAGTTAAAGTCTTTTTTGTGATTGCTGAAGTTATTAAATTTACTTGGAATTTTCTTTGTAATATACATTTACAAAGATCCCAGTTATGCAGTTTTGAACTGATGCTGTTGTGATAACTGTTGCCAGTAGTACTTTGAGATGAGGTTCTGGATGCATGCAGTGGCTGCCACAATCAAATTTTTATTTTCTTCAAACCAATGATAATGTTTCACCCCAGGTGGGGGGGGGGGCAGACCATCATTGAACAGGGAAATGGAAGATTAGTTTTGTGCTACATCTCACAGTCAAATCATGGTTTATGATATCAAGTCGGTAATTTTCATGAACATCGAGGCTTCATGCACAGGTGTGGCAAACAATGATTTGGAAATGTTGTAGATCTATGCCCAAAGGTCTGGTGATGATGCTTGCTCAGTTACAAATATAAAAAGTAAATGATAATAGAGTTAGATACTAACTCTCTTAAGTCAGATTTACCATAGCTCTCCTCTCTCAATACATGCAAACAGTAAATCTTCAGTCAACACTGAGGTCATAAATCTGTTAAGACTGAGTGAACCAGAGCACCTTAAAGAAACGGTATTATTCTGGGATGTTGTTTCATAATCATTTTTCTAGCAGCTAATATTGTTTTTCAGGAATTATAAGAATTTCATTTACTTTTTCCATAGTAACCAGTGCTTAAAAAAAAAAAAAATTATTGAAGTTTTGTACTTAATTCTCAATTTATAAACAAAAATGAGAAAAGCAAATTCTATTTACTTGTAGCTTCTTCCAGGTATAAATCAATCAAGACAACTAACAATTATAAGGAATATAAGGTTCTGTTTTGTGGAGAAAAGTTACTTATTTTTTCAATATTTAATATACAAATCCTTAAATTACATTGTTAAGGCTTGTGTTGTTTTCTTTTTTATTTGATTGCAGGCTAAGGCATAGTTTTAAATCTTCTGATTGTTTTCTATCCATATTACGACTGATGTTTTCTTTAAAATCTTTGTTTCAGTTCTTAATTTTCATAATTTGTACTAGCAGGCAGATAGTTCTGAGTACTGACCAATCATTTCTGATATCATCATTGTGTTCTTATGGATAAACCTTCAGATTATCTTTAAAAAAAAAATCATTTGCTTCTTTTAGTCAATAAACATCGTCAGAATTGACATTAAAAAATTAACAATAACAGCAGCAAAAAAAAAAAATTGATTTTTATGCATCTGATTTGTGAAATTAAAAAACAAAACAAAAACAAACATTATTGGGAAGCTGGATACAGATTGGCGATAACTCTTCCCTAATATGCAGTTGTGAGATACTTAGAAAGCAGCATCAATTTGGTGTATGCACATAACATTTGCAGTAAATCTAGCAGATTACTGCTTGGCAGAAGTGCCCATCACTGCAGGGAGTGAGTAAAATGCTGCTGAAGAAACACATTGATACATCACGAGAGTGCATCAGTGTTGGTTCCAGTAAAGGGCAGGACAAGAAGGTATTGTTACTGTTTTTGTCTTTTGGGCTGGAGATGCCCAGTTAGGCATGAAAAACTACATCAAAACGTTGAGCTACTTGAGAAATCTAAAAAATGTTTAAAATGTCCAATGCAAAATAATCTCACTGCATTCCAAAACAATCCTTAATAATAAACACTGATGATGATAGGAAAAGATTGCTAGGATGCAAAGACTTATTTGTTAGTCACGTTTCTACTAATAAAGCAGTGGGAGAAATGTAAATTAGCTGTCTACTTTCTGTAAATAACACATCGCCAATAACTTTCAGTTCTGTTAGTATATTTTAATCTATTATGAAAAGTTAGTACCTATGCTGAAGTTTTTTACTTTCTCTATCAAATGCCTTGTAAAAATTGTGATAAAGAATATTTATATTCTTTCTTCTTCTAAGTTACTGGTGACAACTTTAATAAATTATATTTTGGAACAAAAGCCAGGCTGACTATTTATAAGCAAGATATTTTCATGTTAATAATGAAGTTTCTGCTACATTATACTTTCAAGTAGTTTTTTGCTTACATTACCTGTAATTATTAGTGTCACTGCTGGAATCTTTTAAAATTTATTATGCATATTTACTAAGAGAATTATTATCCATTTAGTAGCTAAATTCACTAGTTGCTGATAACTGCCTTGTAATATATTTTTTAGGAATGGATTTCTCATAAAAGTGTAAGCACAACATGGAAAGTATTCTAATATCTGTTAATATCACCCTTTGCAGGTCATATCATGTCCAAATTTCTTCTTTGAAACTATGTTACAGTGATGGCACATAAGGCATTTGAGGAAACCCTCTGTTATATCCCAATTTGCTGGAGCTAAATACTCTTCCAAAAGTTGCATATCATCATTTATGCTCTATTTTGTAATTTTTTATTTTTATTTATGCTTTTTTGCTTCTTAAATTTATGCACTTATGGCCTATGCTACACAGAAACTCAACAATGTTTTAATCCATTTATCAGACTAGGAACACTAACAAGAATAAGATCTAGTAGAACATTATCCGCTGTTGGTGAATTTGCAACCTGATGAAGAAACTTATCATGCACAACATCAATAAAATGACAGTTTAGAGGCAAATGCTCATCTTCTGAAATCCAATTTATATCTGGATAGTTAAAGTCAGCTCATTATTACATGATTCTGGGTAAGATTGAATTTATTTGTGAACTAGCACTATTGGGACTATGATAAATGACTCCATTAAGAAAATCGATGCAGTTCACTGTTTTCATTTGCATCCTCACTTTTTGATCAGTGAGATCTCGAAGCTCATATGAAATAGCAGATGTAGCACAACACCTCCCATTCTTACCATTTTTACCTTGCCTGTCTTTATGGAATAATAGTGACCATTAAAAAAAAAAAAACAAAAAAAACGTCTACTATCGGCAATGTCTACCCATGCCCATGTTTGGATCATCACCAACAGATAGTGTTCTATTCTTAACTTGTGTATCTTGTACATGATACTTTTAGCATTAGTATAATAAATCATTAAGCTATTAGTACCATGCTATGTTTTGACTAAACTTTATCATGAACATTGTTTCATGTTAAAGTATCATTTGAATGACTCAAGGTGGGAGGGAGTTGAGACCTACTAGTATTTAGGTACCAAGTTTGCTTTGCCCAAACTGTTCTATGATCAATTATAATATTTTTAGACAGATTCACTTAAAATCTTTTTAAAGGGTGATGGCAGAATGGATAAGGTCTTTAAACTGCATACTGTTAACCAAATTTGCTTAATTCCTAACTGTACTAGTATGAAATTAGCATGGAATGTGTTATTTCTACATCCCATAATTATAATTAATGGAACTTCATTTGTAATGGATGCATCTAAAAGAAAACTAAACTGGTACTACCTTTTTTTACTTATACTAAATGATATGCATATAAAACATTGTGGTATTTAAATAAAGAACAGACAAAAATGAAAGGATTGTCTGCAAAAAAATATTTTCATAGAATTTCCCCAAGGGGATGTTTATTTGATATAGTGGAATAGAAATGACAAACATAAGTGGAGGAAGTGTGAGTTTTGTATTATTCGTCTGTCTCAATATTTCTGATGTGTTTTCTTGAGTATGTAGTGTTATCAATCTCTGGAACCCATAAGTTTCTTGTTGTTGTTGTTTTTTTATCTAATATGCCTGTCAAATGCAGTGTGTGGAGGAAAAAGTCTGTTATTTGCAATAGTTGGTAAATGTGCCAAATTGTGTGGTTTTCAAAATTTTAAAAATTAAGAAAATACTTAAAAGAATTAAATAGGATGGGAGGTATGCAAAAACTTCTACCTATGGCACTGCACGTTAACAAGTGTTACCTTCAAATTAAAAAAAAAAAAAGTGTTACTTGCTTTGGTACAGTTTCCTCACTTACTCATCCAGAGCAGTTTCACACATTTATTGAACTAGATGGTTACCATGGCAAACATTTAATGATTTTTGTTTTGTTTTTAATTGTGCAGTGTCTGTCTGGAACTTTTTATCAAACCAGGTCACCATGGAAACAAAGTGCAAAATGCTTTTAAAGAATTATACTAGTCTAGTTTGTTTTTTGGTGTAAGGAGCTTCACATAAGTTTTAAAAAACTTCATCTGATTCTCTGTTCCAGATCCTAATTTTTGTATTTGAATCAGGTAATAACATGCACATCATATTATATAAAACAATCATTCTTCTCTACTGTTTCTAAGCAAACTAAAATTCTAAAAAGAATATCAGACTTATCTACCATTTATAAACATATCCAACAACATATTTAGCCTTTGCTCCACAGTACTATCAGTTATCGTACATCAAAGCTAAGAACTTGTGATTTTAGTATTAATTATACAAATCCTTGGTTTGTCCTCATCTTGAATGTGCTGCACATATTCAGGACTGTTGCATAGTGAAATATTGAAAATAGTGAATTTATGCTGGACTTGTGAGATAAGAGTTTACCCTTTTAAACAAGCATGAAAGTGCAAATAGAATCAGTGGTTTCAAATAGTTTTTTTTTCTTTTTCAGAATCACAATCTAAGTAATGCAAAAATGAAAATAAAAAAAGTAAATAACTTATTTTGTTTAGGTTTCAAGATGGCATCTCTCTAGAATAAGAACAATCTGTTGAGAAATTCTCTCTGTCCGTCTGTAAGAGAGAGAGAGAGAGAGAGAGGAGAGAGAGAGAGAGAGAGAGAGAGAGAAGTTGAAACTTTTTATTTTGTAATACCTTATAGTATATCATATCTCATTTAGTGTGTTTACACTTTCAGTACATCTATCAAGAAGATCACAAACAGCTTTGTTATGCATTATTGTGTATGGTTCTAGTAATACAACTCATTGGTGCTTTACAGGTTCTAATGCCAGTACTTTTCTTTCTCTCACTTCAAAAGAGCTGAAAGTCTTGAGATGATGGTGGCCAATTATTTTTTATTTGCATTGGATAATTTGTGATAATATCAGCATTCAAAACAAATTATAGTGGCAAATGTTAGAGTATTCCTTTAAAGTGTTAGTGGATAGCCATACTTACAAATTGACTTAAATTTTCATAAGGCTTGTTATCAGAAAAATATTACTTTAGTATCGGAATTTTGAATTATTGGGATAAATTTATGGCAGTTGGTATTGTTGTAAGCATTTTCTCACTCCAGGGGCCCTGTTTAAAGCATCATAGCAAAACTAAATTATACTGAATAGCATCATCACCTGGAACCAAGCTCTGATGACAGCTTTTTAAAAGCATATACGAGGTCTGTCGAAAAAGTATCTGACTTTATTTTCTCCCGTGGGAAGTAATGACGTTAGGGAGTCAAAAGTGTGCATAGTGGAGCCGTATGCCTTCATGCGCATGCGTAGTTTTTGTCGGGCTCGCTGGATGCGTCAGTCACTGTCAGGCAGCCAGCGTGTGAGGTGCTGTACTACTTACTCGTCACATTTTCATTTCACCCATGATGACAAAATGTGTGGAGCAACGATCTTGCATCAAGTTTTGACAAAAGCTTGGAGATACCCAAGTGGAAACAATTCGCAAAATTCAACAGGCTTTTGGTGACAATGCCATGGGTGTTACCCAAATAAAAGAATGGTACAACAGGTTCAAAGATGGCCGCACATCGGTGGAGAGTGACCAGCATTCCGGGAGGCCATCAACAAGCCACAATGCAGTTGTTATCAAGAAAATGCGGACCCTGATAATGGAGGATCGTCGTTTGATGGTGTGGGAAATTGATGATGAGGTTGGGATCAGTAAAGATTCTGCACATGCAATTTTAAAGGAGGATTTGGGCTTGTGCAGAGTGGCAGCGAAATTTGTGCCCAAGCTGCTTTCTCAGGAACAACAACAACTTCGTCTTGAGGTTGTGCAAGACCTGCTGGATACTGCCAACAGGGATCCTGAGTTCCAGAATACCATGATAACTGGAGATGAGTCATGCATGTACAGCTACAACCCAGAAACCAAAGCTCAGTCATCACAGTGGAAGCACCCAATGTCGCCAAGGCCCAAAAAAGCACGTCAGGTCCAGAGCAAAATCAAGGTGATGCTGACTGTTTTCTTCGACTACCAAGGCGTTGTGCATCATGAATACGCACCAGAAGGACAAACAGTTACAAAGGAGTACTATCAGGAAGTCCTCAAACGTTTTCGTGATGCAGTTCGGCGCAAGAGACTGGATCTGTGGGCCTCACAAAACTGGCAGCTGCATCATGACAACACCCGGCCTCATTTGTCACAGCTTATCCAAGGTTTCTTGGTAAAGAAAAGCATTTCGCTCATTTTCCAGGCTCCCTACTTTCCAGACATGGCTCCTTCTGACTTCTGGTTGTTCCCAAAAATGAAGATGCCACTGAAAGGCTCCCTCTTTGAGAGCCAAGAGGACATCATGTGGAATGTGACAGTGGAGCTGAGAGGCATTCCAGAAGAAGCATTCCAGACGTGCTTCGAACAGTGGAAAGATCGCTGGGCTAAGTGTGTAGAGGCACAAGGGGCCTACTTTGAAGGGGATTAGCAATTGAACCCCACCAAGTACATAGTTTTTTTTTTCCAGCCTATGGTCAGATACTTTTTCGACAGACCTTGTACACTGTTTTCTAGCTTAAACTAAGAAATGAAAATTAATATTTTATATATATATGTACACATACACTTATGCATGCAAGCATGTACAGTCAATTTCTGGCTATTTCAGTTGAACTTGCATTTTGTCTCATATGAATAGGCTTTTTTTTTTACTGAAGAATTTTAATTAAAAACTTACCTTTCTTATTACTTTGCATACAGTGCTTATCGGACACAATGCTAACTGAGAAATTTCTATTGACCTGTTTCCATTCCTATTTAAAGCTTTTATCAGAAATCTTTGAGACTTTTTTTTTTTCATTTTATTTCAAAATTCAATGCATTAGTTTTCTTTCTTGGATTGATTGTGTGAGAGAGAAAGAGGTAAGTGTATGGTAGGTATCCCATTGCAGTTAATTATTCATGACATTTAAAAAAAACAATTAATATTCATCTTTCTCTATGGTAGCTTTCAAACTGGAACTATTATAAAACTCAAATTCTTTGTTGGAATTTTAAAGTAATGATTTAGATTTCATGAAGATTTTTGATTGATTTATTATTTGTATTTATGCCACTTATTAATTTTTTTCTAGATGGCGACCAAGATTAAAAGTATGGCTATTTTGCATTCTAATATGAATACATAACTAAATTTGGAAGAAATAAGAGACAAGCAAACAAAACAGTTTAAATATTAAAAGTTTTTTGTCTTTTTATGAAAATACATTAAAAATTTGACATTACCTTTTCATTAGTTTTTAATTACCAATTACAAAATCTCAGATAGAGCAGGTGGGAGTTATATGTCCATGTACACATTTTTAAAACATGTCTGCTGTAAGAGATCGAGAAAGTTTTTAATTAAAATGCTGTGAAACTAAAACATTACCTATAATTTTGTTTATTGTTTCTTCAGTGAACAAGAACAGAATTTGGTAAAGATTGCAGCTGAGACACCAAACAAATACAATGATAATTGATACTTTGATGCCCCTAGCTACAAATAAATATAGTTTGGAGGTGAAACTTTCTTTTCATTTGTTAAAATGTCTGTTTATGTTCCTAGATCATGACCTTAAAGCTAAATATGCCAATCTTTTTCTTACTACAGCTATATTCAAATGTTTCTTACATTCACTGGAAATTTAACAGATCTCTCTTGAAGTCATGCTCACAGTTTGACACTGTCTGTACCCATGACCACTACTAAATGTCTGCTTTTGAATACTAAGTTACACTTGCCATTATGCTTTCTTTATCAGGTCTTCTTTGAGTGATGTATTTGGTTGTTTGCTTTCAAATTGTACATTTTAAAGTTACGGTCATTTCCCCTTTTAGTACTTGAAGTGGCACACACTTCAACACATTAACATTATTGTGAAAATTCAACAGATTTAATTTTTACTTTATCAAGAAAAATTAAAACATTCTAGGAAGATGCAGGACCTTTGAACCATGGCTGTACATTTTTTGTGTAGAGGTATAGGAACTTAATGCCTTCTATAAACCAACTTTAATTTTCACTTTAAACAAAACAATTTTTTTGACATCATCATTTTCCTCAAACCCATGTGGCAGTGATGTCACACAGGGCACCTGCCAAACCAGGTGGGGGAGAGCAGTTTGCACAGGTTTAGGTGCAAGCCCACTGAAAGAATTCCTTACAAGAACTTTGCATTTTTGTGGCTGTGGGAGGAAACCATCATAAGGTACACCAAGCTGAGTCGTCATGGCACCCAGCCTTAGCAGTTTATGTCTGCCGCTGAACCACTGTACCATCTTTTTATGGACATCTTAACTATGTTGTTGCTTTTAATGAAATGTCAGTAAATTTAAACTCCATACTTTTCAAATGTGTGTGGATGATGCGGTAAATCGTGTATTTTCTATCAAGACAATTACACGATTTCATGTGCCTAGCTATATCTTATCAATTTCTGCTTTAACAGCACTACTTTTCTACTCTTATTTTAAAAGAGCTTAAAATTAAAACAAGGATGGTGCTCTTCAAAATGTCAGTAAGAGAACGTCTATTTAATTATTTTTACATTCATTTGATTATTTATCCTTTGTAATTTTAGCATTGAAACAATCATAAATAATAGTTATCTTTGAGATTGTGGACTAATAAATTTCTTTTCTTTCTGTAATATATTAAATGATTTGCTCAGTGTTAATCCTAAAAAACAATAACAACAGCAGGTTGTAATGTGTTAGCCTGTGTATGAGAATGCACAGTTAATAAAGCTACATTTTGTACTATTTTGTCATTTAATTTTGCTTAGATCATATTTTTAACTTATCTGGCATTCTGTATTCACTTGATAATATGAAAAGTAGCTCTGACACATTTTTAATCATCTTCATTGTGAAAGACTTAAAATGGCATTGTCATCTTTGCTAGGATCAAATCAGTTTAATACTACTAATTAAGCATTTTTTATCAACAAGCTATTGCTCCCTTGGAGGAGAAAATTTCATGATAGGTTGAACTTCAGGCCAGAAGCATTTGAGTTTGGTCTTTGGTTATCTGACTGACAATCAGCAACCTGCTGAGACTTAAAGGCCAAAACACTGGGTCTTTGAATCTTGATGCTCCAGTAAAAGATTCACCAAAAAGAAAAAGAAGAAATCAATTATTGTAATTTACTGTCTTTTTACTGTAACAGATAAAATCTACTTTGCTTGGCACATGTAGCAGTACATTATTTTTACATTAAGGAGACTATAGGCTTTGTAGAAAATAGAGGGGCTGGCATCAGTGCTGAGCAAATCATCTGTCCAGATTTAGATTTATTCCTTGTGTAACTTAATTTTTACTGGGCCCAAGTTCACTCGGAACAATGACCTAAAATAATAAATAAAATCATTTCAAGTAAACTTTGCCGAAGTCAAGCGATTTAACATTTGTGTGACATAGAGAAGGAAAACTGCAATTAAATGAGAGTGTATGGACTCTATAAATCTTTGTTTGTTTTAATTCTTTTAATTTTTAATTTTATCTCTCTCCAAGTGAAAAAATAGCAGAAGCTTGATTTGGCTTTGTTTTATTAACAAGTAAAGCAGGTGTGAAATATTGTGTGCCTGCCACCATGCCAAACAATCTTCAAAGTCGCTGTGTTCTTTCATTGGCAATCGTCCTCATCATGTGACTTTTTTCTGTCCAAGGAGTGGCTGATTTTCAACAATTAGAGTCACAGTTAAATTTTGTTTTCTTTTTATCCTTTTTTTCCAGTGATGAAGTTTGTTTAAATATTATTATTTATTATATTATCACAATATGTAATCACACAGATTATTTATAACTTTAACTTGTGACTAAGCCTTCTGCTAAGAAAGCAGCAACCATAGACAGGAGTGCTCAGGAAGACAGGAGACAAATGGGAGTAATCCTTGAAGCTAGCATCAATTTAGCTAAATCTCGTGATCCTGTGCATTGTATATATTATTGTTATACTGAAAAAGTAAAGCAATTCTTTGGCACTTTGCGTTAATATAGCTTTGTGTATCCAAATGCCTTCTTGTAGCTATTTCTGGCAACACAGATAGTTGTAGGTTTATTGTTAACATACCTGTCAGCTTGATCAGTTGTTAGACTCCAGTTTCTGTGGTCACAAGTTTAAAACCTTGTGAATACACAAATTATGCATGAGAAAGATATTAATTCTCATCTGCTCTAGGCTGTATTTTTGAAAGTGTTATGCATTTTAATTTCTTTAATCTGGCAGGTACTGGATCACATAAGTGCTGGATTAGGTAAAGTGCTGGTTCATATCCACATAGTTGAATGATAGGCATAATTTACCTATAATACAGGAAATTACAATAACAATAACTCACCTATAATAGTAATGTATAGTAAAGCAAAATAAACAACACTGTAATAAAAACTCACATAAATTCAGTGAAGAATGAATGAACAGTAAGTATGCTGTGTGTGTGTAGCAGACAGTGGCTTTCCTTATGTACAGTTACTGGTAGGACTGAACACAGTATAGCTGTACCATAGTGTTAGCGTTAAAAAAAAAAAGCATTCCACGGCTAGTTTAAGGGCTGTTCTTTGGTGACATTATGGAATAATTCAAATAAATTAATGTCCTTTTTTGGAGAAATAAGTAATCTAAGATGTTTTCACAGATCATTAAATATCCAAGTACATGCACTGCATATGCAGAAGGTGACTGTTCACAATGCCACATAGCTACGGTAAAATACAACGAAACCTCTCATATTGCTTGGGATGCATTCTTGGTAAACAGAGCGCTATACAAACCGGTTCAATGGGAGATGATAATCTGTAGGAATTTTCCTCCAGGATGAAGAGTGAGTGTTATAAAGAAACAGCACTATAAGAGATGTGGCTGTAGTTCAGTCTGGTGCTTGTACATTGAAAGTACTGGATCACAGGTTTCCAGAATAAATGAATTTTACTGTAGATAATATAGACAGGAGAGGATAATTTAAGGCATTTTCCATTGCTTTAGTAGTCTTAGATGAGTTAACCAACAGATCTACCTTTCAGTGATCTTTCCTTGTTGCCATCATCAGGGGTTAGGTTTGTTCAGTGTGCACTGGTGCTATGTTCTAGTAGATGATTTGCTGGCCTGAGCTTTCATGAAACTGCTATGTTTTGGTTGCTACATTTTTTTTTTGTGTTTTTATCATCACCTTAGGTTAATGACATGAAAAAGGTTAGAGAATGGATTAACCTTTTTTTGGAAAACCTGATATAAGGAGCAATGAAGAAGAAAACAACTTAAAAATCAAAGACTTCAGAAGTAGACTTTTATTAATGGCTATGTACAAATACTGAGCAGATCTTTGTCCTGAATGCCCAATGTTTATTGGGCTTTTTTTAATGTAGTAATGATTCAGAATCTTTGTAGATTCTATGTAACTGTCTCTCTGATTTCAGAGCATCAAGCAGTTATTGTGGTTTCCAAAATTAATACCCACCAAATGAAGGTTAAACTTGGTGAACTTAATCTCACTCACCAAAGTTTAAAATTTTACATAATAAAGAACTCTTGAAATGCATGGTACAACACAACTTTTTTTTGTGTGTGTGTGTGTATAACTTGTCATAAAAAATGGTATCTAACATATCAGAAAATACAATAAACAAATTATTTTTTAAAAATATTAATTTGCATATTTTTATGAATACTTCATTTGTTGTAATAATGATAAATTTTTCTTGGATTTTCAACTTATTCTCCTGGCATCACTTGGGGAGAATTTTAATTATTAACCTACTGTTTCTCTATTTTTCGGAAAACTTTGGATAAGCATGGTTCTAGTGTATGAATTTGGTAAAATTTAGTTTCTCTCTCTCTCTGCATAGAAATATACTTTTGAAGGATAATTCTAACAACGTAATTTCAAACTTCCACGATATCTAATACCTTGTTTCGCAGCACCTTGTTTTAAAAAAAGATTGTAGAAAAGGCCCATTTAATTTCATATATTTTCCATAACCATTATATATTCTTTCTGTTGTTTTTAACAGGTGATGCAGGTGAATATTTCAATGTTGCTCTTCGAGATGGGGGAGTCATACTGACAGTCAATCTGGGATCTGGCATTTATGAAACAAAGATAGAGGTGCCAGAGCAAAGGTTTGATGACAATCGGTGGCACCATCTGGTGGTCACAAGGGAATCAAGGGAGGTAAGCGATGTTTTAAAATTTTTCTCTCTCTTCTATGTCATTTAACCCTCAAATGAATACGGAAAAAATTGTTTTTACTAATTAACATTTTACATATATTTCTTGTTAAATTTCAGCACAGCAAATATTAATAACAGTTCTACAAATTAGTATTTAAAATTTAATGTAGTGATTCAAATTTATTAATGTTTGGTCCTTTTTTAAAAATTTTAATTAATTATATTTTTTTCTTTAAAGATTGTAATAATTGTTTTATTGTTTGGTCTCTTTTTTTGTACTACAGGAGTTTTGCTTGATGTTTTCTTTTTATATTCTAGCGGAATTATTTTTTGCTTAGAATTTTTAGAGCAGATGTTTCATTTCATCTTTATTCATCATAATCTTTATTGCAAGACAATGGTATTAATATTCATATATATAACTTTTATGGCTACAAACTTCCGTTCTTGCTGCATTGTGAATTCCAAAGCTGGCTGATTCAAAACTGTTCATGTATTTGAGATTAACGAGTGTATAGTTAAATTTGAAAAAAAGAAAATACAAGAAATAGAGTTATTGATTTATACTTGTATTTACTAGAAGAATGTTGGATTTTTTTTTTTGTTTTTTTTTGGTTTTCTTTAAATATCTTTTTCTTCTTTGATGAAGACAAAGGAAGTTATGAAGAAAGCTTAGCTAAGCAATCTGAATTTTAGAAGATCCCTTCTCTGTTCTTATTAGAACAATGAAAATTTCAGGTGGTCATTAATAGTTTGTTTTTTCTTTAATCTTCCAGAAAAATTAATTATTATTATTTTTCATCATTTTTCTAATATTTAGTAACCTTTTCAAAAGCTTTAAAAAAATTTTTTTTTCCTTGAAGAGAACATTTTAATTCCTAATCTTAAGCCATCTTATCATCATCATCAACTTTATAATTTGGCTTAACTTTCTAGTTTTATTTGTAAAAGACAGAAGAACAAAATTCCAATTACCTACTTACCTGTTAATGTTTGTAATTGTGCAATTAATTCCAGGGTTTTCCTTCTCTTCAGTTTTTTTCTTTTTTTAAAAATTTTTTACCAGCATCTAAGTAAAAACATATATACATATATATGTATATCAAATTGGAGATTACCTGTAATTTCAAAGGATGTTATGAAACCAACTCTGAAAATTAAAAGGTTTGGTAAACCTAAAATATTAATATTTATTGTATATTTATGTTTCATATAAATACTGATTAGCATTATCAGATCTCTCTTTTTTCTTCAAGTATGAAAAAGAATATTAATTAAAGTGCATTTTCTAATTTTTATTGCTTACCATGATGTATAAATCAAGTTTGATATTCATGCAAAATAATTGAAATATTAAGGAAAACCTAAAGCATTTCATGTCTACCCACAGTGGTGAATAAATGTGCCAACTTTCATAAACTTGCTAAAAGAACAAAGATATAGATGGCAACATGACTATTTGGCAGTTAAAGGAAAAGATTTTGTTTTTTTTTTAAAGTTATTAACCTATGTCAACTTAGATTGTCCAAGGGCAGATAATTAAACAAATTTTTAAAACTATAACTCTCCATTGAAAATACCTGGAATCTATGCTGTGTGGAATAATGTTTGACTATTTTAATAGTTGAAAATAAGATATAATTTTAAATAGAATGTGGTCATAAAGAAAGATGATGTACTAGTTATGTTGAAATTAAACTTGACTGAAATAAAATCACCATAAATGGTATTTAGCCAGGATATGTCTACACACCAACCCCCACTACAAATGCTATATTTTATAACTTATGTTAACAGTATATATAAATGAATGTAAATATATTTATACTATTTACAGTAAAATTAATAATGTAAATTAGCATTGAAGCTACTATAAATAGCAGTTGTTCTAGTCTATTTTATTTGATTATTTGCTCACCTATTTTAGAATAAACTAAACTTTTTCTAATGTACATACTGATTTTTGTAAATAGTTCAAGTCTTTGATAAAATACAAACATTAAAAGAAAAAAAATTTGTGGAAAATAAGGAAATCTTGTGAATTTAAGTTGGAAGCAAATGATAGTATGTATCAAAAAACCTGTTACAACCTATTTAAATAAAAAGTTATTTACCTTTTCTAATCCTACTTCTTTTTTGTCCACCGTGCAAATTGATGATACAAAGAAAGGTTTTGTATTTTTGGCTTTGTTTTCTAACTGTAGATAAACGCAGGCTTGTGCAAGGGAATTGTAAAGAATGGATTTTCACTCATTCTGCTACTATGATAACAAGAACATTTGATTGGAGTTTTTGTTTGTCAATTCATTAAATATGTCTTTGCAACACTTAGGAATGATGGTATTGAGGACACCAATGAATTGTACTGGATTATTCCTGCAAACTGCTAATGCTCTGTGGTAGTGGGCTCTCTGGGATCATAGTTCAGGCCAACAAGAGAACTCTTGCTGTTCTCTGCTACTCTTCTTTATAAATAAATGTAAATTAAGCTGAACACCTTCCAAAAAAACCCCACAATAGTAGCCTTGGGATTAGCTGCTCAAGTTTATCAAAACTTTCCATTGTCATTCATTGTGTTTATGACCACAGATTTACCCCAAATATTTATAGATGCTCAACAAAGCTTGTGCATCACAATCAGTTTTGAACCTATATTTATTTATAGAATAAATTTCAACATTACATCCTGATTTTAAATAGTATTTCAATAAATTTTTTTAAAAAATTTAAATATCACCATTTATTTTTGCTTTAATAATTTACGCAAAACCTTTTTTCATGATGGTTTCAAGGAAAAAGTAAAAATGTTACACTCAATAAATGTAACCGTTCTTATTAGATATCATTGAGAGAAATTTCTCCAAATATTTTATAGTACATGGGCTTTTGTTTTGGTTTTGTTTTGTTGCCTTTCTTCTTTTCTAGAATTTACATATTTGGATCTATTGTTTATAGTTTTGTTAATAAATTATCAAAACGGCTGAATCAGTTCAAAACATTTTCAAGAGTCAGGTTTTCTTTGTTTTATGTTTCATTGTTGTGATTTTAAGACTAATTTTTTTTTTTATAAAATCTCAAGAAGACAATCTTTTAAATGCTCTATAAATAAAAGAGAAGGAACTACTCAGATATATTAAATTTGTTTCATTTTTCCTCTTTTAGCTTTAAAGACACAGCTATTGTCAGCTCTGTTTTTGGTGTCATACAAATTCCGATACCTGACTGTCTCAAGGTTATTCTAAAGTTCTGAAGAGCATCATTCCTATTACGTAAGAGGTTTAGGTGATGGAGGTTACTACTGTGATTTTTCATCTGATATGATTGTGGCTTTTCAGCTACATTATTAAACAGTTGTTTTTTAAAGAAATCAAATTGTTCATTTTCAAAGGATCTATGGATGATGTTATGCTGCTACTCGACGAGGCAGCTGCCATTGACATTAATCAAACAATCTCTTAATTTGTTGGATTTTTTTCTTAAGTAAAAAATAATATATATATTATATATATATATTATAATTCACCGACTTCATTGGTGTCAAATGATTGGAAACAAGATAAGGTGAACAGCGATAGCAAGAAGAACAGAATCAGTCAAGCACTTAACGATGACACATGCATTTAAAATCCTTGCTTGATCAATGCGGCATCTCTATACGAGACTTGAGGCGTGTGGGGTGGGGGGGGTGTTCTGCTGTCTGTACCAGCTCTGACAAGGTTGCAAGACACAAAATGGTTATCAATTACATCTGCTAGCTTTTGTAACAAATTCAGCCAAGTTTTGTTTTGTTTTTGTTTTTTTTTTTCTCTCCAGGATTGATTGTTTTTTGTCAGGCCTTTTGTTTAAAAATATAAAACAATTGCACCTTAATCAGAAGCATTTTAAAGGAAAGTAGAGGCAGATAAATATATTCATTTATTAATAACAACTATTTTTGTAGTTTTATTTAATTAAATTCTTTTATTTATTATTTTATTTCATTAGGTAGTAGTGTAGTTTCGCATGTCTCATCCCAGCACCAATTCTGTTACCCTGCACCATATGAATTTTAACCACTTAAAGGGTGAAATAAAGGTTTAAAGGACAAGAGAAAATTATGATAATATGGGGCATACATGCAAAATTAATTATGCATGGCAGTGTTATTTGATGTTGATGAATGAAAAGAGAACATTATGGCATTGCAGCAGGCAGTACCAAAATGTTTAAAACTATGTAAGAAAAGAGAAGAGATTATAGCTAATATCACAATGGGAAAGAAAACAGTAAAATTAATTTTAATGATAAACTATAGCAAGTGAAAAAAAATGCTAATATATATATATATAATTTCTAAAGGAAGGGCTGTTAATAGCGATATTAAAATTTTTTTAAACATTTTCATCAAATTTTTAGAATGTATGAAATATTTTGAATGACTCTCATTCAAAAATTTCAATTCATCAGTTAATATATGACATTTTGAAGTTAATTGTAGTTTATAGCAAACTTTTTAAATGATTGTTTGAATGCTGCAGCAATGATTGTATACTCAAGTCAGAGTTTATCTATTTTTTTTTTTTTGTTAGTGTAGCCATCTGTATGACCTGTTTTGAATATTAAATGACTGCATGAACACATGTTTGATACCGCATATCTTTCACTGCTGGGATCTCTGATATCCTCTTTGGCTTGATTTCCCATCATTCTCTCATGAAATTATGTATATGTGTATACATGTTTTGCATGCCTATATTATTAGTCATTTTTTGTGTTGATTATGCATTTTTTCTGAAAAAAAAACAAATCTTTTCTGTATACATTTATCTATGTGTATGTATATATATATATATATATATGTGTGTGTGTGTGTGATATATATATATATATATACACATATATGTGTGTGTGTGTGTGTGTGTATTTTCAGTTTTTTAATGTGTGTGTGTGTTATATATATATATATATATATATATATATATATATGTGTAACTTTTTTTTAAAACCCTATTGCACCTGAATGCTCTGGTTTGTTTTTATGTTCGGATACATGATATCTGGAGAGACTTGTTTATTTCAGACACACTCACACGTCACTCTGAAATTTGTGTGCACACATTTACAAACTCACGTTTATTGTTTTACTGCACAGCTTACACAGGATAGAGGGTTGTGCGTTGTAAGTAACAGGACCACTCTACGTGGCATGCGGATTCTTGCAGCATGATCTGATATCTAGCCATAGAAATGTCTGACTGATTGTTCTGTGTCATTGCACATATTTATCTATTTTACTGTTTGCTTGAATGGACTGAGGTAGCGGTTGTTGTATATCCAGTGTGTGGGTGTTTGTTTTTCTTTCTGTTTGGCAGTCACTGCTTACATCTGAATTCCTATTGTTATGACCACCTTGCTGTTGGCTGATGTACCTACTGTTTGTTTGAATTGCGGAGTTCAGATTAACTCTTTTCATCTACCTATTATTTCATTTTTTCTCTCTTTTTTTGTAATTGTTTGACCTGCATGACTGTAATGAGTGTAGTGTATAAAGCATGAAAGAATTCTTGATTTGACTGACCAGAGGCTGGATGGATTGAGTGGGAAGAACAAAAACAACAGTAACACAATTAATAAATAAATGATTATAAATGTAGTTTAACCTCAGACTTTTGAGAGTAACTGCTGAAAATTTATAAGCTCCAAAGTTGATTTGGTTAAAGTTAATGAAGACTGCCAAAGGGAGGTAAATGCCACAAATTCTCAATTAGTGATAAACTTCACAAACTTATAGACATCTTAAAGTTTTTAAGAAAGATTAAAGGTGCTGCATTTATGAAAGGCAATAACTTTGTGGTTAAAAATTTAATATCTATAACAAATGGTTATAGATATTAAAATCAGTTTTGCATCACTCAGAGTGTAAATAAATAGAAAATTATTACTATTTAAAATAAATTACATATTTTGTAAAGTTGCATAATTATTGTACATTATGAATTTCTTTAAATATAGAATATTTTAATGATTTTTATTGATCTTCTAAATCATTTTACTAATACTGTCATATCTTCAGGGTTGTATGGTTGATTAATCACATCCCAAAAGTCACACTTGATAAACTTTTTCTCTTTTTTTTTAAATACATTTTATAAATTTTTTCAAAAGTTATCACCACAAAATAAAAATAAATTCTGATAATTTAAAAAAAAATTAATTAACATTAACTGTTTAGTTCATTTTCTTTTTACAAAAAAAAATTATTTACACATTTATACAAAACCAGGTAAGTTGGCATAATGTGAGGAATATTCAATTTTTATTTTTTCCTGATTTCTGTAAATCTATGATTTTTATTTTCAATTTTAATTTCTCTGGTGTAGTTACATTTGTTCCTTTTTTTTTCTTTTCATTTGTCAGTTCTGATATTTCTTTTGAAGGGAAACTAAAGGAGGGTTAGGTTGAGATCCTTTTTTTTTATATGGTTTAAGAAAAGTGATGCAGAATTTGGGTGGGGATTACTGTTGTGATTTTAAAGAGATTCTTTTAACCCCAGACCTACTAAAATCTTTAAAGGGAGATAATCGTTTACCAGAACTATCTTAAGAATGCTTTATACAAAATTGTAACAATAGTTGAATAACGGTTTCCTAGAAGCTAAAAAAAATTAATATGAAAAAATTGCTAATAAGTTAATCTTAAATTACAACAGACACAAGAAATAATTAAACATCTTCACATCAGTATTTCAATGGCTATGAGTAACAATATATACGCAAGGTGAGGTGCCACACCGCAGATTTAATTGTGAAATCTCTCACATTTTATATATGTAATCAGTTTTTTAGTGGATATGATTATTAGTATAATTGCATATGATTAAGAGTTATATACATGGCAGAATGTATTACAGTAAAGTTTTATTGGGACTTAAATCACAAAACATTTTTTTCTATCTTTTTTAAGCTTTTGTGCTGGCATTGACATGTGAGTCATCCACTAGAGGAAGCCCCTTGGTGTCAGTTTTCTAGATTAGATGAATGTTAGCTGTGCCTTTCACAAAAAGTGCATGTTTATTTACACTGGATAAGCCACAGTTATGTGTATGTTACAGTGGAAGCAGTAATTTTATCTAACTCCTTAATCATTCAGTAATTTCATGCTACATCTGAGTACATTAGAAATTTAATATATATACATACATACATATATACATGCATGATTAACAGATCATGGACTGTTTATTTTTTTAGAAACCATATAAACATCATTATTAATATGTTGAAATTCTGATTAATATGCAATTGGTGAGATTGGTACTTTTCAAGATTTATGCTACATGTTGTATGTAAAAATATTGTGATATTCGAATAAAGTGTGTACCAGAAAATACTCAAAATTATTAAATAGTTGAAGAATAAGGTAAAATTTATCTAGTTTGTTTTTTTAATGTAATATGGATGTGCTAAATAAGTAAAGAGCAGATTTAACAGAAGCAACAAAATGAAATCAAATATGAACATTGGGCTAATAATAATAATAATAATAATAATAATAATAATAATAAATGAGACAATTAGGAATCAAAGATCTAAATGTCATCTATTAGGGGAATTTACTTATTACTTAAAACTCAGGTGGAGGCTTGCTTCATTATTTTTTTAAAATTCAAACTGGATTAGATTTATATAAATTTTATTTTCTCCTCATAAGCCAGTGTTTTTAATTATTATACATTTATTTAGTAAATTTTATTATTTTTTTCTATTCATCTAAATATTTTCTAAGTTTTTGCTTGGAGATATTGAAGCAAAACCAACATATATAACTTAACAGGAAAGGATTTAGTTTAATTAGATAAAAATAAATTAAAATCTGCATTATGACAAAGTATCTGGTTTATTTTCAGAATTCTTTCAGATAATTTGTTGAATATTATTTTGTAATGTCATTCATAATAAACTGCCTGTAGTGCTATATTTGCAGTTATGTGATACTTAGTCATTAACTGCTATAGTAGAACTAAGTTTATTTAATAGAAAGTCCACACAGTTTTAGCATCTATTACTAATATTTATTATTCATTTTCAATTCTAAAGTTACTAATAGCAAGTCATCAGAAGCACACACATACAGTTATTAATCACCCTCTTATTGGTACTTTAGAGATGACCTTTTTATGTATTTGTAACTGTTTTGAAGTTGAATTAGAAAACTGCCACAATCAAACACCACAAAGCACACCGTATTGCGTAACTATGGCACATGACCAAACATGATATGGCACTACCAACTTCGATGATAGTTTGCAATGGTGTTTAAAAAGTATCAGAATTTTAATGAACTTAATGGAATTAATAATGGAGATGAATTATACAAAATAAGGTTTTTTATGAGGTAAAATAAGCCAGTTAATTAATAAATTTCAGTTTTCCTGTAAAGAATTTCATAAAAATTTAGAAAAAAATATTTGCAAATAAACTTAAAATGCTACCATTTTTTTGAAGATGAGATTTAATTTCGTAGCCATGAATTAAAAGTTGTTTCCTTTTAAACAAGGCTGTTGGAAAACATTTGAATAAAAAAAGAGAAATTATTAGGGAAAATATTATTATATATTGGTAAAAGTAAACCTAAATTCTGGTATCTTAAATCAGAGGCAATAAATATGTGAAGCATACTAGTAAATTTAATGGTAGATTTTACTTATCCTAAAAGTCTCTGCCAGAAAATTGAATGATAAGTTGAGCCTACTGTTTAAGAAAGAAACTGAACATTTATACTAAATAATTACAGTCAAATTCTTCCATGTGAAATCTTTCTTGTCACAAAATAGAAAACTAATAATAAATGAGATCATGTCATGCAACTTAAATTAATAAAGATGTCAATGGCATAATATAATTCTCCCCAAAACTGTTAGGAAATTGAAAATTAATAACCCCAGATGTAATATTCTCCTGAGATTAAACTTATCTTGCATAAGTGAAAGTTAACAATAACAAATTAAGGATTTCTTAGTTAATTTATATTTATTTAAATATGCATTTTAACATTTTTTCCAAGTTCCTTCCACATGCTAAACTGAAGCTGCATAGTTTCAAGAATAAGATTGGAATGAGTAGGTTTCAGATGCCATCACCACTCCCATCCCTTGAAAGAAAATAGTTTTGTGATTATTTTTTGTTTGTATTTATTGCTAAGAGACCTTAATAACAGCAGCTATAATCTTGTCGCTATAGCAGGCTTGCAGATTTTCACTTGATTCGAAATGACAGTCTGTTGTTCTTAGAGTGAATTTCAGCTAACAGTGCTTTTGGATGTCTCACATTCTGGTTACCATTTACCAATTCTTGCCTTTTATCATGAAGTTGTAGGTAAATTTGGATATTTGAGGAATACAAAAACAAACACGCACACATGCGCGCACACTGTCCATTCTTGAAAAGAATCTAGAATGCCAATATAGTTTATTCATGTTGGGTGGTAGAAACTCAGAAATTTATATAAAAAAACAAACATCAATTTAAAGCAACAACACCAAAAAAAAAGAAATTAAAATAAAAAAAAATTATTTAAAGAAATGACATATTTGTACCTGAGGTTTATTTCTTCTGACCAGTAGGCTGGCAGTGCCAAATGTTATTAGTGGCAGTAGAATATTATGATTGCAATTTGGGGTTTATTACTTAGTGCTATACTTTCATCTAATCATTATGAAGATTCCCCTTCTAAAGAAGAAACAGATTTTTCTTTTAATCTTTTTTTTTTTTTAGAAATGATATTGCAGTTAAGTAGGTTTAGATAGTTGCAGTGAGGCAGTCTCATTTTCTGTTTTACTACTAATTTAGTACATAAAGCACCCTGTGGCTGTTAGATGAGAAACAATGTATAATTGTGTATGAGAATGTATGAAAATACCATTATCTGTCCTTTGAATGCTTTAATGTTGATTAAAATGCATCATTCTGGCAAAAAAAAAAAAAAAACATTAAAATTTCTACAAATGCTGTATCAAAACATGAAATTATTAACTGTATGTATCACTTCAAGCTTTCATCAAATTTGGACATCCTGTTCAGTAACTCTGTGAAATATTGCCTGGGAAATAACTCCTATTCCTTTTGTGAGTATTTCCATAGTTGACTAATGTTGGTTTGATCATTTTTGTTGGTCTTTCTTACTCTTCAATTTAGCTCATTTTTCACAATGGTGTTCAGATCTTTAAATTGAGAAGACCATACCATAGTTTTAAGAAGTCATTTTGAATCTTTTGCAGCAAGTATAGTACAGTAATCTTAGCAGTGTGCTTTGGATCATCTTTTAGTATCATAAATTCATCATCCATCAGTTGCACAGTTGTTTATAGAATATTGTGATATCTCTCTGCTGTGAAAATACCATAAATTTTTATTGCCACCAGAAAAAGAACTACATCTGTTCAAATTTCCACCATTGTGGTTAATTGTAGGGTTAAAGCAATTTTTCTCATAGTTTTCTCCAGCTTTTCTTCTAATAAATTTGTTGTTTAGTACCAAATACCTGAAATCTGCTCCAAAGTACAGTGCTGCTGTTGTTTAGCCCATTCAGATCACTTTTACCACATCTATGTGAGAACTTTCTAGCTGCTTCTCAACCAATCATTTCAACCAATTTCAATCATCTTTGGTGTTGCTGGTTGAGATGCTGACTATTGTAGGAGTTGTGGTCAGCAGTTAATTGGCTACTTATCAAGAAAGAGTCTGGTTCGAAATTCTAATGCAGTCTAGCAACTTGTTGCATAGGTTTTCTCTTTCTTCCTCAGCCCTTTAAGTTCATGGCTGTGTGTCAGTTGGCATCATTCTATAAATGGTGGTTTGCATGCCATCCTACGGAACTCCAACTTTTTCTACAATTTTATATTGGGAGAAACCAGCTTTAAATGGCAATAACAGAAAGCCTTGGTTCATTCAGAATTTCATATTTAGGTGCTATTGTTATCTGCCAAACAAAGCAACAGCAACCATCAGTAATGAGGTCCAACTTCATGCTTTTAGTATGAACTAAATTTAACATTCATATAATTAACTTGCTGGTTCCATAGTTATGCAGAAATCTTGAAGTGACCAATGTTACAATTAATGGTTTATATGTTCTGATTCATGGTTCATCAGTTTTTAATGTTGTGTTGTGTTGGGATAATGCATTTTCATTAACAAAAAATTGTTGGCAAAGCAGGTAATGACATTTTTATATTGTTGATTCATAATTTTGAATGCCAGTGTATATATGGATTTAAAGTCACTTCTGTATTACATAGAGGAGAATCAGCCATATTATCATAAACAGTTAATTTACTATGGTTTGAGTAGCGTTGTTTACATAGCAAACTGGTTTGCACAGAAATTATCTTGTTTTCTTCATGTTTAATGATTAATTTGTAATCGATTTGTCAGAAAGTTGAGAGTAATTGTAGAAATTTCTAAAATACTTAAGCTTCTGTCTGTTAATGAATTTTCTTCACATCTTATTAGCATCTGTCTTTTAGAGTTAGCTAACCTTAGGTAGAGAAAGGATTGAGGTTGGTGAGGAAATGTAGTTAAATTGTGATAGTTAAACCTTGTAAACAGAATTCCAGGACTTGATTCTCATGTAGCCAGCCAAAAAAAAAAAAAAAAACCACAACCACAATAAACTGGGAAATGAGGAAAGTTGTGCTCTATGACATTTCAAATCAAGTGCTTGTTTACCAGTTAATAAAGATTTAGAAAAAAATAAACAATTAATCAGCACACTTTAACATCTGTATTAGTTTGCTAGGTACAGTCTCTTTCATTGTATTTTATAGATTACAATTATTTCCGATCTTTTATTTACTTTTAATTTTTTTTTTGTTTAAATTTATTCAGTCTTGTTTTTGATTTTTCAAAGATATTATATTTAAACATCATTTCTATTCATCATTAACTATTATTTTTCTAAAATAAAAAAAAAACAAATCAGGAACCTTTCATCAAGTTTTACAGCTATTCTAATGTTAAAATTTAGACAAATGGATAAAAGCATGATGGATTTGGAATGGCTTCTCCACATTGTTTGCAGTTGATATTTAATTTTATCTAAACCTGCTTGCTCTATGTGTTTAGACACTCAACTTGTTTCTTTTTTTTCTTTTTATTCTAGTTTGTTTATTTCCTGAAAGCCATTGCCAGAATCTGTGTTAGAGTTAGTGTTCTTGATTGCATCTCTCTCTCTCATATATACATACGCAGATGAATTTCTTGTTGCCACTTTGGCTTTGTATACAAACAGTGAAAGCTTCCAAGTATTCACTTGTTTAGGCATGTGTGGTTAGACTATCATTGAACTGCAGATGTATGTATGTTCTGTGCATGAAACTGATTTGGGGCTGGTTCTAGCCCTGACCCAACCAGCATGTGTTTTTCATTGATTTGTTGAAAAAAACTCACAAAATATCCTATGGACCATAGGGAGGCGGTAGGGGAAAGGATGAAATCTTGAGCTTATTTTCAGGGATTAAAAAGAGTATTTTCACAAAGCAAAACTCTAAAAGCCAGCATACTGCTGAGGTAGAATTTGGCTCAAAATTATCTATCTAAACCTACATGGTTTTTCGGTGTCTATCTTGGTCACAAAAACAGCAATAATATTATAATATTTACCAAACAAAACTGAAAAAGATGCTTACTCCATGTTTCGTATAGAAGTTGGCTGTTCTAGTATTGCATTGTGGGAACATTTTCTTAATATCAGCATATAGAAATTTGTTTCTATTACTGTAACTAGTCTTGTTATATACTTGACCCAAAAGTCAAAGGTTTTGTGTGTGTGTGTGTATACACAAATATATAGTGGCAGACAAAAGTTTAAGAATGGTGATAGAACAAACACAAATTGACAAGTAAAATAGGTAAAAATTTATATTTTAGCATAGGCATTAGACTGATAGAAAACCAATTTCTTGTTCTTTCAACTGACATGTACATCAGCATGACTTGTGGTAAATATTTGCATATGCTCACTTTTCTCACATTATTATAAAATTTTATGGCAAAAAGAAATTTTGGAACAAATCAAATATATTCAAAATTTTGTCACAAGACACAAGCTATACATGTCAGGGAATATTAGTGTTTGGTTACAACCCCATAAACAACAATTACAGCTTGGCAATGCTTATGGAGTTCATAATATGAATACAATAATTTATGTAAATTGTCAAATGAATAATTTGGAACAATTTATCTAAATTTCTAGATTTCTTAATTTTAAAGCTTTGTTTATATTTTTCCATAGATTCTCTGTTGAAGTCAAATCAGGGCTTTGAGCTGGCCACTTTAGGACTGGAATTTTCTGATCTATATGGCAGCCAGATGTTTTGAATTATTATGTTGCTAAATATATTAGAGAGGAAATCTTCAGAATGTGATTCTGGTATATTGGTCAAACTGTCCATGTAATTAAAATGATTTATTATTCTATGGATATAATGAATAGGGCTTGTAACTTTCTTGAAAGAAACAACCCTATGCCATAATGGACTCCTTATCATTGATCATCAGTTTGACATACTTTGGATGGAATACTTATTGAATCTTCACTGTACATAGGGTTTGACTATCTGATCCAAATTTATGGAACTATGATTTATCAGACAAGAGCTCCCTTACCTACATTTCCAGGGTTTAATGGTGATAGTCCCTGGCAAACTGAAGTTGAGCCTTTTGATTCTTAAGGAAACAAAAGGTTTATTCCTGGCATCACATTTCTTCAATTCAAAATCACAAAACCATGGATACTTCCAGAGGAGATAGATAGGTCTTCCAAATCCATTAAAATACCAATGGATATCTTATGCTGGTCCTTTTCAGATAGTCCCTTGATTTTCCAATTGACAAGAGCATCAATTTGTTGGGGTCTTCTAATTTTAAGGTGTTTGATGTAATTTCCCATTTGTTCATGCAGCTTCCAGGTTAGGTAACAAGCCATTTTACTGTATTTGACTTGTGTAGCAATCTCAGATTATAATTATGAGTTTCTTTTTTTAATAATTCAATGATCTAAGCTCATTTTGTTGAACTTAACTTGGCTCTTTTACCCATTGTAAAATGCTAAAAATCTATGCATTATTTTATTATAGTCTGTTGATTTTATGAAAAAGAAAACATAAATAAAAGAATTTGATCTTCCTTAACTTTTGTCACCATGAAATTCTATTATGCTGTAAGAAAAAGCAAGCACATACTAAGATATTTACTACTAACTGTGTTGATGCATTTCTTAATCAAAAGAAAAAGAAATTTCTTTTCTATTAGTGTAATACCATGCTGGAATGTTTGTTTTACATATTTTAAATGTTTATTTATGTTTCTTCTGCTATTGTTCTTAAGCTTTTGTCTGCCAAAGTGTGTGTGTGTGTGTGTGTTGTGTGTGAGATATCTGAAAGAATATATTTAGAAATGGCAGTGAAAATAAAAGATAAAAATAAAAGGTTGTCAGACATGTTGGCTGAAAGTAGTCAAAGAATATTCTGGAATTTTTAAAACCAATTCTAATTTGTGTTGGAGCCTTACTGTCTTGTGCACCAACAGCACTACAGAAGTTACTTGTGTTATCCTTTTATGTATTAATACAATCATTTATGATCCATTTTTTTTCATTTATGATTTTTTTTCTTATTTCAGCTTAAGTACTCAATTACTTATTAGCATAACCTACAAATATATTCAGAAGTACATTTTGAAAATGGCCAAAGTTCAGGTTTTACAGTGTCTAAAAGTAGATTCCAGATTGTATCTAAAATAAAAATTAATATGCATATTTAAAAGTAAATAACCCTAAAATTAAACACACTGTGTAGGTCGAAATGTGCTGCAGACATTTTGTAGTTTATTATCATATCATATGATTTAGTACACATGCTTTTCTTACCAGATCTTCTCCATCAGCAACAAAAAGATTTGCTGCCACTTATTGGCTCCTTAACAAGTAACTAACATTAAGATGGCATCAAAGTCTTAAAACATCAACTACAAGCATGAAATTTGGTTGCACTATAATTTTTATTTGTTGACATTTTCAGTGTTTAGAGCTCAGCCCATCTGAATAAATACCCAGTATATTGTGCATACTAAATCAACTAGTTTTGTTCTTTTTTGGTTGTTGACCAGAAAAGAGTACCAGAAGAGGATAACCTGGTTAGTGATGCACTGGCCAGCCTCATGTTGATTTGGCACGCCTTTTGGCTACAGTGACTTTTGATCTTATTTCTTTAACAGCAGCAACAATAACTGTGTTCATCAGAATGGTGCAAAAACATGTATACATTGTAAAACTTGGGTGACATGTTTTGTTTTGTGAGGAAAGTTTTGCAGTATGAAATCTGGTTTTCCATTGCTTGTTTTTAGTAGGCCAACTTTTTTTCAAAATGTCTGCTATTAACCAGCAGCATCAAAGAGTAGAGTGATGACATTTAGCACTTGTGTCTATACTGATGTTTGACAAACATCTGTAAATTGCTGGCTTTGGTTCGCCAATGTTTATTGGTCTTGTAGAGAACATCTTGTTTTTCTAGTGTCCAAACAAAATAAGTGTGTAGATGCTGAGTCTGTCTTGGAGAACTCTCCTGACCTTAAATGCTATTTTTAACTTTCTAGTATTGCTCAAATGCTCTCAACCTTTCTCCAACAACCAGTTACATCTCCACCATGATGAGAATAGAAGGTTATTGGTATAGAGGGCATTTCCATCAATTCATTAGTGGTAACTAAACTAATTAAAAAGCCTACATTTTGGCACTATTTTTCTGTAACCATTGGCATGCATCATTGCTGAGAAAGATCATTTATTTCAACAATCCTAACTGAACTCTGACAATGGCAGCAATGAAAGAAAGATTGTCAATGCTCGATACACTTCCATAGAGACTATTTATAGAGAAATGTAAGTGCTTTGGGCATCTTTTAAAATTGGGTGAAGAATTATTTACATAACACATGCTTAAGAGTTATGATAGCTATTCCATTGAACTTCAGCAAGTTACCAGTGGGATGTGTCAGGGTTTGGTTCTTACATTTTTTCTTCTTTTTAATATACAGTGATGATGTGATGCTGGAATCTCTAACATTATGAAATTTTATGATGATGCAAAAATTTGTTGGAAGGTCATTGGTAGTGATAATGTTAGAATGATGTAGGTTGATTCAAATTGTTCACTAGAATGTTCACTCCATAGCAAATGACATTTAATGCATTTAATAAAATGCCTTAGCTTTTGAAAGGTTGATACTAATTACTTGTGTACACTAGATTGCAATCCATTAACAGAAGTTAGAAGCAATAGAGTAGGTAGTAGATAATACATTTAAAAAGTCTTAGTGAAGAGCCGGTGCCTAAAAGCCAACTAGGCTCTAGTATGATAAATCCTACTATATAATAAAAAAACCTAGAAATTTTTATTCCCTGTACAAGTAATTAGTAAGACTTCTTTTTGAGTATGCAATATAGACACACTCAGTCAAAATTACGTAGATAGCCTGGAGAAGGTTTAATGATGGATGATTTACTAGAATGATTAGCAACATCTGTAGCCTTAAGCCTAGAGAGGTTTAATTTGCCATGTTTAGCCTATAGACATTTCCACAGAGATGTGATTGAAATTTTTCAGTATTTTTTTCTGTTAAAGAATGCATTCAGTTACATAAATTTTTTGATTCTAGGACTGCATCATATGTCACCAGAGAGAAGCAACATTCAAAATCAGATATGAGGAAATAGTATTTTTGGTAAATTTATTGTCTAAATTTTGGATGTTTTATGAAATCAAACAATTAAAGCAAACAGCATGTGGATTTTCAGGAATGCTCATTTTTCTGTAAAACGGATCTTTATATAAATTTTAAAAATTTCGTCCATTTGAATCTATTTTATACCTATTTATCTAGTTCTGTTACTTCAGATAAAGTGGTAACCTATACCTGCCTGCACCATGTTTGATATGCTGTGTCACACTCTGGAATGACTCAGACTTGTTGAAATGCTTTCATCTTAAACCCAAAACTATTTCAATGTGTATATTTAGTGCTTCCCTATACTTACTTGATTAGTTCATCAGAATTACCGGAACTGTAGTTAAGGGTATGGAATTTTAAAAATTGATAATCATTATCTACAGATATAGACTAGCAGAAGTCTTGCACTTTTAAAACTAATTTTTCTTTTTCTTTAGCATCTTTTAGTATGTTTTTTTTTTTTTTTCTTTTGGGTTTAACCAAAATCCCTTGCAGTAAATGTGTGATGTGTTGTTCCTACTGTGAACACATGTTAAATCTACTGTGTTAAAGTAAAATAGAAAAAAATTCTGTAGGAACACAGATTTACAAATATCAGTTGTTAATTCTGCCAAACCTACAGTATGATCATTTGGAGCTATTTTCCATCCAGTGTAAGAAACTATCCCAAAAGTAGTCAGTGAATATTACACATATACGCTACAGTTTGGTAAAGTATATTTTTTACTCGTATCTTATTCCACTACTTTATATTTTCGGCTGTACTGAGCCATAGTAATGAAATAAAAGACAGTGTTCCAACCTACTTATCTGGTTATCTTTTGTTCTTGCAGAAGTCTCTTTTCATCTCAGCACAGTTTATTTGTGCCACTGAATATTTTTTCAGGCTTTTGTATTTCTCAATTATCATTTAACTTGTTTGTTTTTGTTTTTTTGTTGTTTTTTTTGCTAAATTTGTTTATAGATTCAGGGTTTTTCCTTGTACTTATAACTAAACAAGTACACACTTAACAGTGGAACTCTTCAAGATTACTACCCTCTTCCTCAAATTGCTTACTGTACCAAATATTCTGAAAACGTAGAATGTTTTGTGGAAGTTTTTCCTGCTCATAACACTGGGCAACAATGATTTTGCCACTGGAACACTATCATGCTTGCTTTGTAGTATTTCGCAGGCTGATTTCAAATCTGAGAGACATTTTGCTCTAGGATGTCATGTTTTTTTAGTTATGGCGTGTGACTGATGAATGGAGGTTATTCATAGACTGTAACAAACTAAGCCTTAAAACTGTGCTGTTACATCATGGTCACCAAAAACCTTTGGTTCCTATAGCTCATGCATTTGGCTTGAAACAGACTTATGAGTCGATGGAACTCCTTTTGAAAGTGACAAGTTATTCAGATCATAAATGGAAAATTTTTGGTGATCTCAAAGTTATTTTTCCCCTCGGATTGCAGCTAGGGTACACAAAAACGTGTGTTTCTTGTGTCTTTGGAACAGTCGTGATGATGCGAACCATTACACTCGAAAAGACTGGCCTATGCAACAGGAACCTATAGTTGGCAGGTACAATGTGCAACATATGCCTTTAGTAGACCCTCAGAATGTGTACCTTCCACCACTTTATATTAAACTCAGCCTTATGAAAAACTTTGTCAAGGCCATGGATAAAGACGGTGATGGCTTTAAATACCTAAGAGAGAAGTTTGCTGCTGACAAAAGTGAAGCTAAACTCAAAGAAGGAATTTTTGTGAGGGCCAAAATTCGAGAACTCATGCGGGATGATGGGTTCAAAAAACAAGCTGAACCCACTGGAGTCTGTAGCATGGGAAGCATTTATTTTAGTTGTACAGAACTTTCTTGGCACATATAGAGCTGAGCACTATGCTGAATATGTAGAAAACATGCTAATGGCATATCAGCAAATGGGGGCCAGGATGTCTCTAAAGATGCATTTTCTGCATTCACATCTTGATTTTTTCCCAACCAATCTAGGGGTTGTCAGTGATGAGCATGGTGAAAGGTTTCACAAAGACATAAAGGTAATGCAGAGTAGATATCAGGGCAAATTCAATCCCAACATGATGGGTGATTACTGTTGGTTCCTCCAAAGGGAGACTGATCTCACGTAAGAGCAAGAACAGGTGTCTGAAACATTTTTTAACATTTTGCAATGTACCTACTATGTAAGTTAAATGCATTCCGTATCTTCCATACTGCTTTAATTAGTCTTTCTTATGCATCTGTTGTCTGATCATGGCAAATATGTTTTACATTAAACATTTGAATACCAAATATTGTTGTTCAAGCTTTATATAGTTCATATAACATAGTCATAATATAGCGTTAGTGGTGAAATTCCTCCTTATGCATATCTCAAAAACCTGATTGATGACCTGGCTAAATTCTGACTTCAGATTTGAAACCAGAACCAAAATTTAGCTTAGATCACCCACATTTTGCTCAATGGCAGACAAAAAGTTTCATTTTGTTGTCCAGTGTAATCTATTATATGGATGGTGTAAACTTTGGCAAAACTGCTCATAAGTTATTTGTTGTCGTTTTATAAATCTCTTGTTAGCTGTGAAAAATAGCATTTTTTTTTATTTTGTGCTTTGAAAAAGCTATTTATTTTTTAAAAAAATAGTTCGAAATACGATGCAGCCATTGTGAACCAAGAATCATGACTGTTATATTGATATATTATAGAGTGTCTGTCGGTGTAGTTTCGATACATGACATCTACATGCTTGCTTAAAATATGGGGAGGCTAGTGATTCATTGGCAAACTAGAAGACTCCTGTGGTTGAGAGCCTAGGTTTGAATCTCAGGTGAGACTAGTTTGGTTTGGCATACCTCCCTGGCATGATTTCTTCTCCCTTTTCACCAGATGGCTGCATGGGCATTTTCTAGATTCTCCAACAACTAAAATAAAGGGTTTTAGTATGATTTTCAGAAAACATAACGGAGGTATTGCAGATAATTCTTGACTGGCTTCCAGGGCCAATACCACTTGAACAATAAAATAAGGTAAAGACACATTAGAACACAATGAATTAAGCATCCAAGCATATTTATGTATTTATATTATTTTATATAGTAATTTTGATACCTAATCATTTGGTTACTTTGAGCAAATGATTGATAATTACTTGGCAAAATCTAAAAGGAAAAGAAAAAAATATTGTTTTAAAATTGAGGCTAAATAATGCTTTAAAAATTTGGGATAGATTTTGTGTTTCTGGTATCTGTTGATATGTTGATTACTAGTGAACGCTGGCTAATTTCACTAAAAGGTAAAAACTAATCCTTTGACTAACTTGTTTATTGTATTCAGCTTCTAATCTGAGCAGAAGATATACTTTTTTTAAATTTAAAAAAAAAAAACAAGTTATCACATTTTATTTATTTAATTATTATTAATTGCTGAAAAAAAGTGTAAATAGTAAAATGTTCTTCAGTTGCTGACACTTGTTTGCTGATAGCTTCAGAAAAGACGCAGTGACAAAATAGTACCACGAAGTGTGACTTATACACAGACATATGTGGGTGAACTTCTGCTGTTCTGTTTTAAAATCTGTCAGTAGAATGATTATAATTATATACCCTTTTGCCAACCACAACAGATACTAATGTCATCAGGTAATATGAAAATCACACTAATGTGCCGTAGATTTTCTTTAATGCTAAATTAAATCAGTTACCCGCCCTCTAGGAACAGGAGTGAGTCTATATACAAAGGCACGTATGTACAATTATACATTTTGTCAAATATTTTTGTTTTATTAATGGAATGCTGTTATTTATGATTCAGTTTTATTGTTAAATTTTCTGATCACAAATTTTCATATTTAAAAAAAAAATAATTCTGTATTCTGAAATTGATATTTCAGACTCAGTGCATTAGTTATGGCATAATTACAAAAACAAAAAATAAGTCATTTCTGCATCTCATCAGGTCTGGTATTTTCAGCATTAACAGGAAATCGAAAATCCCTAATATAAATCTTCTGTTTAGCTGTGGGAGGAAACCAGAGTTTCCAGTTGAAATCCATGCTAATTGCCTGGTACATTAGAGTAAGAGGAAACCATGCTGTTCTCAAATGGAAATAAAAAAAATTGATTCTGAGGCTAAGCAAACTGGTACACGATGCACCTGACCATGCACTGCCTAGTATATGTATTAAAGACTTTGTTATTTGATTCTGGTACATTCAACCAAAGGTACTTAGCAGTAATTGAAAATAAGAGTTATGTGTCTATTATAAACAAAATGTTGGAGTTACTTACCAGTGAGATGTAATTACATCAGAAAAAGTATGCCAAAGCTATCCCAACCTCTTTTTTTGTTCATTAGTTAATTAAAAAGACAATTTGTAGCTTGAGATACACATTTGTATCAGATCACAAGAACTTGATTTCGGTTTGCATGGATACTAAATTTACCAAATTTTTTACTCATTAGAGAAGTACAGTAATACTTTAATTTTACATAATTAATGCACACCCGTTCTTGCTCTTGTTATGTGAGATGTCACAATACTTGGAATACTTTCGTATGTGCTCGGTCTTCTCTGCAGAATGCTCTGCTGCATCTGTAAGAGATCTACAGCCAGGAGCAAGTCCACCATCACTCTGGTGAAATCCAAAAGAGAGGTAGGTTTAACGTTATACCCAGGATGATCCTAAGCTGAGGATTCTCAGTAGGGATGCCATTCCAGTTCTGAGGTCTGTTATAGAAGTTTACGTTGTTAGATATGGGACAAAATCAATGTGTCTAAAATAAAACTTGTGTGGCTGGTTGGGAAAGAAGAGCAAGGAGAATCTGTGCCAGGGAGGTATGCCAAACTGAGCCATTTTTCACAAGAAGTGAACCCTGGCTCTTAATCTTAGCAGTCCAGTAAACTAGGCTACCACATCACTCATGCATACCTGTATTGGGATTAAGCATCTTTCAGCTCACAAATGGAAATAAAATAAAACAATTAAAAAAAAAACTGGTAGTTTAAGTGCTTGATCATTTTACAGCAGCCATTAATCTTGGTTTTAGATTAAACATTACCATCCAAACCAACACTTTTGGCTAATTTCATTTATTTGTGAGCAAAGTAAATATTTAATGCAAAGCTCAGGAAATGTCAAAGAGGAGGAAAAGAGGTAAATTTGTGTATATGATTAGCATGTTAATAATTTAGCTGTCTGTCTTTAAAAAAGCTTTCAGTATTTATTTAGGCTAAGTAGATGGTTAACAGCTGTAAGTGGTGTTTGTTTGTTTTTTTCATAACTTTCAGTGGATACCTTCTGCTTAGATACTTTGAATTTGGCTGGCTGTGAAGGCTGGGGACAGAATTAATAAATTGATTTTGTCTTTGGTTGAGAAACTCCATAATGGAGGGAATAAATTAAAATTTAAATCTCCTTTCTGTACCATGAAGTAAACATTTTGTGATGCTTAAAAAGTTGTCTCACGGTCTTCTCAGCCCTGAATATTAAGGCACAGAACTTTTAAGATAGAAATGAAATGTTTCCCTCCATGTATATTAACAATTTTCCACAATGCATAGATTTTAAAGCTGATGTATCACTTGGTTTTATTAGAAATGGGTCAAAAGTTGAAAGCTGAAAAAATAACAAAAACACTGGAATTGGCGGCATAGATCCAAGACATGATGTTTTTATTGCATTGAAAATTTTATTTTATAATGAGGATAACCTCTACATTGGAGACAACATTGATGAGGGAATGTAATGCCACAGTTATCCACTAGAGGACATTGCCCAGACTGTACCACAAGATGCTTGGCACTTTTGTCTTTTGCAGGGAAATCTTGATTATGACTCTTCATTTTTAGATGTGGAAGGAAACAGGAATTTCAGGAAGAAACTCAAATAACCAGCTGGTAAAGAAGGGCAGGAAGGAATGCCAAACTGAGTGGACCCTGACTGGGAATTGAATTTGGGCTCTCAGCCTTGACAGTCCAGTTGTCTAATTACTGAATTACCAACTGCTGTCCCAGTTCCTTGAAAACCATTATGATAGTTGTCTTTTTGAATTTTAAATATGTTTAGACAAGAAGCATTTTGGTTTTGTAGCACTGCATTGTGGAAATGTTAACTTTTCTTCACTGATTATAAAACATTTCTGCAATGTAATGTTCATTGTGGAAATTTTTTAATTAGTTTAAAAAAAAAGTTGGTTTGAGATTTTACATACTCTCTTGCTAATTAAATTATTGCATTACTCTGTTGTTGTTTTTTAAAAAAGTGTTCATTGTGTGTCACAATCAAAATGGATTTTTAACATAAAGTCAATTATGTATTGTTTTGATAATTATAGGTCTTCTGTAATAGACATCTGTGATGGGTAATTCTTAGAAAATAGTCTTGTGTAGATGTGCAGCACAGTAATAGATCTTGTTGATGAGTCAGGAGAGGGAGGATGTACTTCTGGCAGGTGTGTGTGTGTGTATGGTGTGGGAGATGTCTGTAAATTCAAAAGATTAATACTATAAAATCCAAACATGAATAAAAAGTAAATTAATTAACAATTTTAAATTAAAAGGAAGTATAAAACTAGGAACCAATGATATAAATACTAATTGCAGGTTTTTTGGTTTTTTTTAATATTACTTTGCATGAGAATTTGAATTAGTGAGCTGACTTCCATTAAATGGTAATGTTTATGCAATATTTGATTAAATTTTGTTGTTGTTGTCGTTAAGTTCACAGAGGTTTATGTTGTCATTTAGCTTAAATGTTTGCGCATGAGAAGAGTAAAACAGATGACTTCAGTCTGCAGACAGGACATAAAATTGCCATTTGAAATGATAACTTTATTTTTAACCCCCCCTCTTTTATTAGATTCTGTATAATGACTAAATCATGTTTAACCATAGGCAGAACAATTCTAACTCATTCTAATAAGATTTTTAAAGATTGTCTATCTTCCGTAATTTTTCCATTAAAAAATTATTGCCTGATTGTGTGAATTGATTTTCTTTTTTCCATGTCAAACCCCACCAAGTTAAACCAAAAAAAAAATCAATCAATATGTTTGAGTTACAGAAAAGGCTATGGCATTAAAGAGAAATCAAACGTGTAATACAGAAGAACAGCATCCAATTGCACATCTTTATAGAGAGAGAGGGGGGGTATCAGAAGGCCTTCATTTACCTCGGTGTATTACCTGGGTGCCATTAAATGCAATGTATTGTGGGATCATAGAAATAACAGAGAAAAACCCTTTATGAAAACATTGATTTTTATAAACTATTGTAAAGCCTTTTAGGAATGTTTGTTGTTGTTGGCTTACATGCAGTTTTTGTTGCTTTTTTTTTTTAAATTTCAGGAAATGACTAATAAAATGATTTCTGACTTTATTGGAAAAATAAACCAAATGTGTGTGTTTCTCATAAGAAAGCTATTTGCTTTACTTTTTTTCTAGTATATTTGACTACATTCTAGTGATGTTATTTTTTCTGAATGAAAAATAAATCCCTTATATAGTGGAGCCTTGTTAGTCCGGACATCGATAATCCAGAAATCTTAGCATCTGGACTTAATTCCATGGTAACAGAAATTCTGAATGCTAATACTCATTCTTAATCTGGAAATCCATGTTCCAGATCCAGAAGTCGAAATTCAGGACTAAACCATAATTTTGCCATAAAACTTAACTTGATAATCTGGAAATTTTTAAAAATCAATATTTTACCATAATTCAAAATCATTGCCAAAAGTTCATGTGTTTAGCATTTCTGTTCAATTTGTAATTGCAACTTCAAACTACACATCCTTCCAGCAAACACAATGGCGCACATTCAACCAATGGATGCAGGCATTACCAAAGCATTCAAGACCCATTACAGGGAGCAATTGGTTTGATACTACATTGAATGTGCTGAGGATGAATGGGTAATTTTATGTTTGTTTTGGTTTTTTTTTAAGAAAAAAAGAGAGATTGAGCTTTTTCTAGGTAAGAATGCCTAATTTTTTAGTTATAAATGTACTACTTTAAAGTTTTCTCAGCTTTCCATTGGAAAAACTGCTAATAAAGACTAATTTACTCTATCAAGAGATGTAATGAACTTGTGTTTTTCTTTTTTTTTTTTTTTGTACTTTTTGCTAGCATGTCTGACAATGCTAGGTATTAGCAGCCCAGTAAAACCAAATATATAAGTATACACTCTCTATTGGATTGCATATTTCTTCTTCTCAGGAATGATTGTGTGAAAGATTAATTGACCAATACATGCTAATTTTAAGAAAAAGCTACTTGAATTTGTACTACATGTATTTTTTTAAAACTATAACAGTAAATTTCAAACTTTTAAGGTTAAAAGGTAAGTCAATGGAGACAATTTGTCTCTAGCACTAGATTGTAAGCTGTCGTAAGACAAGTCGTAGGAGGGTGGGGTGGAAGGTGGTTTACATACATCTACGAAGCAGCATGTATTGTTTTTTTTATAACTGTGTAAAGATTCAACTTCCACAATTCTACTGGACAAAATATTCCATGAATCAGCAGTATGGTGCCTAATATGTGGTTAATTTTGATGTTTTGTTAAATTTTAACCATTGGCCCCATGTAGTACAGCTGTTTTCAGCTAAAGTCAGCAAGGGGAAATGCCCTTTTTGGACATGTTTCTACACTTTTGTAAGCTTCTGTGTAGTTACCTGGAAAACAAGTGAACTACCAAAACCAGGTATGTTTTAATTGTTTTAAATGTTTTTCATAATTATACTTATTTATACCTTTAGACTTTTGATATTTTCTGCATCAGCCTGCTAAATGGAACAAAAAGTAACTTAATCTGATACCAAAGAAATAAAGATAAAAAGCAAGACAGTTTTGGGAAAATACTTGCTTCTTGAAATCCAGACTGATCAGTCATATTTCCTTTGTGTGTTGGTGGGTTCTCAGTTGTTTTTGTTTTTTATGTCTGATTTTCTCTGAAAACAACAAAAAATAATTAAGCATTGTTATAAGACGTCTGACCATTCAGTTTAGAAAAAAACAAAACATTGTTTATCAACATAAGAAAAAAAATTTTTTTAGAAAATTAAGGAATAATTTAACTTCAATAAATAAACATTTTCTAGTATCTTTAATTACATCTGTACATTGATGCTGTTGAATATCTTGGTTGGATGTATCTTGAAATAGGCAGTACAGAGCTGCTAGTATTATTATTATTGAGAACCAGTTTCCATGACCACCACATACCAGTGGTGAAGCAGGCACTATATGTTCAACTACTTCTAATTTTTCTTAGTGCACATTTACAACTAAGGCGGATGAAACTTATACATTTTGTTAAAATAAAATTACCTGGTGCTACTTACCTTAGTTATAGGCCTGCTGTGAAGTGAACTATCTGCTCTCTTTTTATGCCATATTTTGTTGTCTTGTCATACAGTGGTTAATGGGCATTAGGATTTTTAGGTATAAAAAGGGGGGAGAAAAAACATGTTCATTATAGACTAGATCTGACCTCCTCAGGCAGCAACTTATTTCATTTACATGCAGAACTACACCAGTTACATGCCCATTCTGGTGGTTAGTGTCATCTTTTCTAAAATATGATAATCTAAACAAGAAGAAAGATGAGTTTATATATGTTAAATTGTTTGGTACACCTTAACAGGTGGAAAGCTAAAAGAAAAGTGAAAAATAAACATCATATAGTTTGATGCAGTTGAGTAAATATTGTATTATCTGTATTTTTATCAAAGTGATTGCTCTGAATTTTAATCAAGCCAGAACTGGTAAATATTTAAAATGTCCTGTTTGTTTTTTTGTTAATTTGCTGGATTGCACAATTTTATCTAATCTACTGCATGATATAAATCACACAGTAATAGTTAAAAAACAATTATACACACATTTAAAACTTTGAGGTAGATAATTTTATAAAACTTTAAATTATTTAAAAGTGAATAATATCTAAAATATACTTTTATCATTAGTAGATTGTTTAAGTTTCTTAGTTTATATATGTATGTATTTTACATGTTTGTCTTGTTTTCTTCTCATTTGTCTTGGAACAATCAGTGTTTGCATCAACATGGATGGTATTTTAAGCTGAAATATAGAAATTCATTGTGTGTAGAAACAAGGATTGATTTGGATGCATTGCCAATGAAATGCATGGTTTAGATTAATAGCCAAGGTGCTTTGTGTTTGTCTGTGAACCAGTGAAATTTAGTATATCAAGACTGCAGCATGTGATGCACTGGGATGATTATAAACAAAACATTTTATTTTCAATTGAATAAAAATTTTTTTGTTATACTGTTGGCAAGTATATCTCCATGGTGGCAACTATGTTAATTATGTCATAACTAAACACCCCCTCCCCTTTATCATCCATGGCAAAAATGATTCTTTAGTAAAAGCATCACATTTTTTTTTTTTGGAATTCATTGCTGCACAGGTAACCATGCATAATCTGCATTCTTTACCCCCCTCAGGGCCTTCTAGAAAGTTAACAAATAAAATGTTACCATCAATTCAAAAACCTATGAATTCAATGCTTTATCATTAAATTTGCCTCAAGCAAGTTGGATCTGCTGCAATTTTCGAGGGACTTATGAAACTGGGAGTTATTCATTGTGGATGAGTTCATTCTTGGAGACTTGTTTTGTTCTGTTTTAACCCTTTGCTTCTACAATTTCCTATTGACAATTTATGTTCTGTGCTTGTTCTTGTTTGTACCCACAGTTAGATTATATCTATTTTATGAAAACTTTACCAATGATGTTTTCTATGGTTAAGTTGAAATATATAAAAACAAACAAACCAGTCTGAGAATCTTTAGATACTAGATATTCAGTATCCAAACACAGTAATAATTTACAATAAAAATTATATTTCTATGTGGAAAGATACAAAGGCACAGATTTAAATATGTTTTTCCTTTAAAAAATAATTAACTTAATTTTCATGCTTATTTATTTATTAAAACAGATAGGGCATTAGGATATTCCTTTTTTGAAGATGCCCATTTTAATTTAGTGAGGCAGTGAATATATGTATGATTTATTTTATATCCATTATATCTGCAGTATCATCTGTTCAAAGTTTATATCATTTTGAAAACACTTTGATTTTGTTTTAAAAAATTAATTCATGTTACTTGTATTATTTAATGCCTTGATCTGACATACTGGCTCTTCTAAACTTTGTTAATTAAAAATGTATTTGCATAATAGTTTATATTTAATAAAAGAAAACAGAAAAATTGGAAAAAAACTTCTACCTGGTATTTGCTGGGAAATGTATATAAACTCTTTGTGTGCATGCATGCAGGTGTATGTGTGCATATGTACAACCACATGTATACAGTATAATATTTAGAAAACAACTTAATTAAAATGTAATTAGTTCTATTTTTTTTTTTTTAAATTTATAAATGCGTAGACTTTTTCTTCATTTTTTTTTTGAATGCTAAACCAAAAATGCAATATTTATATTTCTCTTTGCCTGTTTGTTTAATTAATAAACGGTTTTGGTTTCTTTGTATCATGAAAGAAAGTACTTCAAAAATCTTTTGACTGGTTTTGTTTAACTTGGCTTATATATAAAATAACCTTTACCTTTGATTCTATAGGTGCACTTAAAATAAGACTTAATAAATCAACCATTTCAAACTAGGAGCCTGTTAAAAACCAAAAATATTATCCAAATTCAATATGTTTTTAAACAATTTTTGTTCATAACTTAACTAATGCAAACAAAGTATTGGTCTATGAAATTCTGTGAGCAGATTGGTAGAAAAAGAGTACTCTTCCAAGGTCATTTCATTTGTGAGGATGTACCAATTATCTGACTATATACCACAAGGTTAATTCCAGAGAATTAACAATCTTCTATAAATTAGGATGGGTTAATATTATTTCATTATCTTCATTGTTGATGGCTGCTTTCTTCTCAGCAAATTTTTTTCCTTCTATGGAAATTCTCAATTAACAATTTCTTTTTAAAGGATAACAGAATTAAATGAAAGAGAAATATGAATTAAGCTTAATAGCATTACTGTATTAAAATGCATTGTCTTCAATTTAGCACTGGCTAATCATATGTTACGATATAATAGAGGATGTTTGCCAATTCACCAGGTGATAGCAGAATATAAAGCAATGCATCATGGAAGATATAGAAAGTTTTGAAAATCAGTGAAGTGTCACATGATTTTAATACCTCCAGCAGAAAATGGCTTTCATCAGTTGTTGTAGCATTTCATACATGTTATTAAATCATCTGAAATTCAAATATTGGCCAGTTATGCAAAATGGTAGAGAAGACAAAATATGCTTCCATGTGGGCTGAAGCATGCAGAGATTGGTGAAAGGAACAGTCACCATTTACAGTATTTATTGTCGATGCAGTTGTGAAACATGAACACAACAGCATACACTGATATCATGGTGAAAATTACCACTAGAGGCAGGCAGGCATAGCAGTTTCTTTTCTTATGGTAAGCTACAAATGAAAATGCCACAATGGCATGTATCATTGAACTGTTTCTTTCTTTCATTTTTTCTCTGTTTATCTGTGGATGTGTATATGTACACTCCCACTAAAATTTCTCTACATTGACATTGTTTGTTCATAAGCCTTTAGCAGAACCATTTTGATAATGGTGGTTTCAGATTACACACACGATTAATGTATTATTTAAAGCTTTTACACTGTGTACAGCAATGATTTGAAAATGAAAGAAAAAATTAATTTTGCATTATCATTTAGTTTATTATTGTATAAAGGTTTTTTTTTCACATGATATTTCAAGGGTAAAGCTGGATGGATAAACAGTAGAACATTTTAAAATTGCATTGCTAATGATATAATGGGAGGGATGGTAATCCTGTGATTGGACTGCCATATTGAAAGCCTGAGTCTAAATCCCACTTGGAACCAGCTTGGTTTCATGTGCATCTCCTACTTCTAATGCCATGGTTTCTTCTTGGCCTTCATTTCCAGCTGGCCATTTAGATTTCTTTCTGATGTAGTTTTTTTGGGCCTAACACATCCATTAACCCCTCTTTCCAGGATGCTCATGGCTGCATGATTGGCAACCTTCATATTTAAAGATGCCAGATTATGAATAATTAATAACCATGTTATTTAAAATTGAATCTGCATTGAATATTTAAAAATAAACATGAAAGTTTTTTAAAAAAGCAACATACATTGCTGAATCAGTTAAGCTTTTGGAAGAATTTTAATTTATTTGTACCTTATCAAGGAATATTACTTCAATTAATTATTACTTTTCATATCTGATATTATACTGACGTCCAGTGGTTGAGGGTCTGAGTTGGATCCTCGATGGAAATCAGCTTGGTTTGACATTTGTCTCACAGCATTGTTTCTTGTTCTCTGGCATCAGTCCATCAATGTGGGTTTTCTTTGCTAACTCTGGTTTCCTCCCACAGCCACACACACACAATAGTTCTAGTATGGACTTTGCATTTCCTGTTTAAACTGATGTGTTGGGCTCCATGTGGCACAGAAATGACAGTGCTAATTAGCAGTAACCAGCTGCTAATCAGTGATGATTGCCAAAGATGAAATCTAATATGATGCAATGACATCACATCATGAGCTATTATTTATCTAATGTTTTTGTTTGTTTAATGCTGAGCACACTATTTTAAACCACCAATGTAATTTATACTAAGTCCACAAAAGCACTTTAAGATCACAATGTAATTCATAATTTAAAAAAAAATTCTAGTGTATTAAAATTTTTGATTAAAAATTTTGATTTTAAAAAAAAGTAATTGAGTGTTTAAGCTTATTGTAGACATTGTTTTTCCACAAAATAATTAATCTGTTTTTAAGTAGGTCTCAAAGTTTGTAAGAGGATCAATGATGACTATTAAATATTGAGGAAAGCAATTTTTCTGTGCACATTATATTATTGTGTATTTGTTTGCATGTGCATGCATGCATGTGTTTGTGTATGTTTTTGTGTGCAATGTGCATGTGTGCGTGATTCTCATATTTTCAAAGAAGATTACTATTGGCCCACAAATCACTCTCAAAATGATAGTAAGATTATTTTATATAAATATAGTTATAACCCAAACTGTGACACCCACTTTACTTTTTTGTTTTGTTTTTTTTTCTTTCTTATTTTTTTTTTTTGGATTTTTTTAAAAACCATAAATGGATTTCACTGCACTGTTTATATATTTGTCACTTTAACTATTAGTGAACAGGGGGCATCCTCCTTCAGGGCTATATAGACAGTATGAACTATTATAAATAGTGCTAGTGATGAGGATACTGTTAAGATTGTGCATGAACAGGAAAGCTAACTCACATACTCTACAACACATTATGGCAGGTTTATATATTAAAAATGTTTATGTGTCACATTTAAATAAATAAATATCATCAACTTTTTAATTTGACGGTTCAAATATTTCTTTTTAGTGGTATTATCCTAAAAAAATCTTACCTGTGCTCTATCACTGTCAAATCATCATCTTTTAAGTAATAGTCCACTTGTGTAATAATCCTAATCCTTCAGCATTATTAAAGAAGTCTCAGCACCAATAGATGAAGAAATTGAAATTTCTCAAGATTTAATCTCTAATCATGCTCACCTGAATGTAGCATTACCCTGTTTATGAAAGTTCTGGTTTATAATGACTGTGTTCATCAGCCACATTTTTATGTAGTGGATTTGTTGTGATACAAAAACAACCTACTGTGTATACAGCGGTGTGCAAAAATCTTGCATAAAAATAATTTTTCCTGTAAATTAGCTCGCATTTTGTTGAAAGCAGTTGTTATCAAATCTTGTTCATTATAGTATTTCTATATTACTGTTGTTCATCTATTCCAATAATATCAAGCATATTGTTTCATTGTAAGAAAAGATTATAATTCTTAGAAAATCATTTGCATCAAATCAACTTGTGCAAAAGTGCTACATAAAATCTAGACAGCTATCTAATCAATTCACATGCAATTCCAATTATGCAGAAAGTGGTCAGATCCATCAATAATGTATAGAATATCCGAAATTCTTAATAACTTGTTCACAACGACGAGGCATGCTGGCTACCAAACGCTGACAATTGTCACTACTGAACTCCGACCAGGCTTCCTCGATTTTCCATTTCAAATCAGTTTTATTTTTCAGTTTCTTGGCACTAACGCTGAGTTTAATCAAGTGCCAAATGTTTTCGATGGGAATGAGATCCGGGCTTTGAGGTGGCCAGTCAAGGAGGGGGATTCACAACTCTGCCATCAAGGCCTTGACACTCCTAGCTGTGAGGATGGGGGGCATTGTCCTGCTGATAGATGGCCATCAGGGGCATGTGGTCACACATATATGGTTTGACAATGTCTGAGATGATCATAGCATAGTCATGAGCATTCATTTGACCCTCCATGTGATGCAACAGACCAACACTGGACAACTGAAAACAACCCCAATCCATGGCTGAATGTCCCCTTGCCTGCAGAGTTGGTCAAGTGCAACTAGGATGGTATTTATCGGACACTGATTGCCGAACATACGCCTGATCCGCCGAGTGGATCCTCACCAATTTGCTTTAGTCGGGGGCCACGGTCCAGTGGAGATGGTCTCGAGTCCACTGCAGTCGTTTTCGATGATTGTCCAGACTGATGAACTGCTTCTGTGCCGATCGCCCGAACAGTCCCATGTGGATCAAACACCATCTGATGGTGCACGAGGCCAATTGGATCCCATGGTGCCTTGACAAGGTGGTCTGGATGTCGGTGGAAGTGCAGAATCGGTCTGAGTTCGACATGCAGGCGATCAGATGATCCTGTCAAGCTGTCGTTTTCCGCAGTCTTCCGGCTCTGCGTTTCGGAATTAGGATCTCATCAGCTTTCCAAAGTTTCAGGGTGCGAGATATCGTCGACTGATTGCAACCGTTCCCACTGTTCAGGGGTCAAATATCGGGCTCTCATCACTGCTATATTGAACAAAAATGAATCAGAATAGTGGAAAATGACAGTTTTTTTCATATTTATATTCTACTATCCTAAACTATTATAGCACAAAATATATATTCTAATTTTTTGTAGTTTATGCAATACTTTTGCACACGCCGATTTCGTGCAAATTATTTTATTAATATTTAAATTTTGACTGTGTAATTACAAAATAGATCTTAGTGTTATAAATCATTTAAAGGCACCGATACCTTTCAATTAAAACAGAAAACATACAATAGTTACTAATTTCTACAAAATAAGAACCCATTTTCTAGGTCTAGTCATTTTTATGAAAGTCTTTTGCACACTGCTGTATGTAACTTTTATCTGAGAAAAGTAGTCAGCACAATGTTTCATCTTCAGTGAAGCTTGGTGGTATGTCTGTGCTGGATGTGCAATATGACAAGCTTTCCTGGACATTATTAATCAGGCAGAAGTAGTAGATAATTATTCATAAATAATATATTTATAACAATTTTTTTACACCTGCTGCTTTGGTTTTTAATGATGCTTATTGCACATTATATAGAGAAAGTTATTAATAATTTCTACATTGAATAGATGAATTGAGAGCCAATGTGCACAAACTCTTCTTTATCAAGGAAGATGTAAAGCATTACTCTGTGTTATATGACAGACAATGTTCTCCAAGGATAGGAAAAAAATTTTTTTCTCTTGTTTTGTAGTTTTAGACAGGTTAGCAATTCTCTCAGACTTTTTTTTTTTTAGAACTACAGGAAGGTTGCTTATTCTTACCAAGAATAAACTGTAATGGACACCTATCTCTTAATCTCAAAATATTGGTGTTTTTTGTTGTTTTTTTTTGTCTGAAAGACTTGGAACAGTGCTCATCAGGAGACATGAAACTTAGTTTTTCTTCTTTTTTTTTAAAAAAATGACCCAACTTTGGCTACTGCAGTTAAAGTTTGTGAAGAACATTTGAGTGACTTCAGAGGTAGGAATTTCAAAATTCAGCCTTTGTTTGGTAGAAAAGCACCATGGAGATAGTTTGCTATTTGTTTTAAGTTTTTTTTTTGTTTTGTCTGCCTGTTAGTTGCTGTTAATAAACTCATCCCTTGTAGCTGTTTACGCCATCATTGCTAATGACAGAGCTGGGTGTATCTATCTTCAGTGTAAAAAACCTTTTTTGAGAGACCTAGTTAGTTTTAAAAGGTAGGCAGCTGTGTAGAGGTTAAGGCAAAAGATGTGGTGCAGTAAGAAGAAGAAAAACAATATTAAGCTTCGGGGCAATTTTATGGCTGCCATGTTGTTTGCATGCATGTGAAACATTAGAGTTTAACTGCATTAAATGCATGGTGCTCCTGTTGTGATAACCCCTGACTGGAGAAGACCCTCTGAGAGCACTCATATGGAAACCTTTCATCAGCTAGACACATCTAAGGCCCCAAAAGTTGCTATCATGACAAGTGTGGGTAATGAATGCTACCACTGCATTAACTATGTGTAGCTCATTGATTCAAAGATATCCAATAAGGCTTTGTAAAGGATTGAAAAGAAGCAAATAAAGTAGCTTTAAGAGAGCGAGAGGGGATCTGATGACAAAAAAAATCAGTATGGGTAGGAAAGGGAGATCATTTAAACTAACTGAGAACCACATCTTTCATGGATGAACTTGCTTTTTGTAAGATGTGATAGTGTGGGCAATTTTGTTGAAAAACATTTTGGTAATTTTTTATGCCAAAAGCAAGTTGGATTTTACCATTTCAGAGTCACAAATCATAAATGTGTCATTTGAATTTGGTAGTCCATAGTAAAGGTGCAGTAGTCCAAACTGCTAAGCTGAGGGCTAAAGTTTGAATCTATTGTGATAACTTGGTTTGGGATATCTCCCTGGCATGGTTTATTTTCGCTCTTCTTCCCTCGCCAGCTACATGAGGTTTCTTCCTCTGTCTTAAAATAAAGAGTTCTAGTAGGCTCTTTGATCACACACATGCATTCATTTAAGAAAGCAACTGGAAGACCATCTCAATTATTCATTTTTTTTTGGTATGGTTCTGAGCCACAGACCAGGAAGATTACTGATGATGATGATGATGATGATGATGATACTGTATATAGCAGACCTTAGGAAACAAAAACAAACTTTGACATAATTTATGGTATAAATTAACTATGATTGTCTGTGATTATGACTGCTATATCAATGTGGTGGTAAATCACAAGAGAGAACCACTAAAGGTAATCCAGATCAGAGATGGCCTTTTTCTTCCTTTTTTTTCCATGTGGGACCACAAAAACCCACAAGGGTTGGTTTTATGGCTATGGCATGTGAGCAAGAGAGAGAATGGAGGGAGAGAGAGTGACGGTTTACATAACATACAATTATACTACAAAATTAACCTGATACTAACAGGATTTAAATTGTGAATGTGTTTACTAATAAGAATCAAGCATGATTATTCAACTATGTGTTGTGTTTAGTGTTTACTGGTTTAAATGTCTGTTCTTTGTTATTTCAAGAGTCACTAACCACTATCTGGATGCTTGATTAGTCCAGATAAGTAATATTTTAAATTTATTTTAAATTATGATTATTATTATTATTTTAGTTTCTTTATATTAAGATTCAAGTGACTTTGATGATTTCAGTGAGTCTTATTTTTAAAGTAACACTAATTGAATATTCACATGTGGTACATTGGGGGGGGATCAGACTGACTAAATCTTTTTTTTAACATATATACTCTTTACCAGTTAAAAATAATACAAAATGGGTTTCTAATCAGTTAGCTTGATGACTCTAACTTCTCAAGGGGAGATGCCTTCAGATTTAAAATAACATCAATAATTAATGGTTTGAATAGATTATCTCCTCTTGAGAAATTTATTTAGGAAAGAAGTGATATTGTGTTTTTACTATGTACTACTTAGACTGCCAATTGATTTGAATATTTGTTTTGCTGCCTCTTACGATTATATAATGTTTGTATAGTCAGTATAAATTCTGAATAAGCACATGAGCCATGGCTGTACTGCATCTTTTAAAGTCAAATTAGTGGTAAAGTTCTGAATATTTTCTGTATCCATTTGACAGCCTGCCTAGAATATGTGTAGCACTATATATATGCACACAATTTTTTTTTTCCATATAGAAGAATTGTTTTGCCATTGATATATATATATATATATACACACACACAGATCACTTGGACCTTACGAAATGAACACTTGTGATATTTTTGGTTTTGTAATACAGATTACTTTTATGATTGACCACATGAAAAAAATTGGAACAACCATTGGCAAGTTCACCATGTTGTCGAGCAAGGTGCTGTTTGTGGGAGGTAGCCTGAACACACCAGGGCTGCCAGGTTCCCGGGTTGATCAAAACTTTAAAGGGTGCATGAAAAAGGTGAGTGGTCAGTTTTTTTTTCTTTCTTTTTTATGTTTTGTAAACATTAACAGTTAAAGGTGGATTTTTTTTTCTGTTCATTAAAAACTGTCTGCTTATTTGTTTCAACTGTTTGCTGATAAAGTGAAAATTGATATTTCGTCTTTAGAATTTCTCTCAAATGTGTAAAAAAATTTTTAATGCAAGTTCTTTAAATTATTTCATTTGAATGTTAGTAAAGAAGAAATATTTTTCTTTTAGTTTCACTATCTAAGGAGAGGGAAACTTGTTAGGAATTAATAATCATTTAAGTTTATAATAAATCTTAAAAATTCATTAAATTCTGTAAACATAAACTCAGAGGTTATCTCCCTCTGCATTTGTCTAACAAGGGAATTATGCTTTATATCTGGAAATGTTTGACAAGCAAAATTTCTAGAAATTTAAAATTTAGATTGTAGTTTCAGACATCTTCAGAATAATTTTTTTTGTAAACAATTTCTTGTGTTGATGATTTACACTGGGTATAAATATATGCTTACATTAGCATTAATGATGGACACAAAACCCCAAAAGAGAGAGAGTGTGTGTGTGTGTAATATTTACTTGACATTATACATATGAAATTAATTACTGTCATGTAAATTGGATGGAAAGGTTGCCTTTTCGTTATTAAAGAACAGTTAAAGGTGACCTGTGTAAGTTATTAAAAGAAGAGATTTCTGTACAAATATTCTGACTGACAAACTATGCACAAAGACTGAAAACAGAATTGTGTTTTTTTGGCTACATATACAAAATTAAATTAGGTAAACACTTGTAAAACAAACTACCGTATTTACAGTACAAGGAGGATACATAATAAAACTACATGGAAAAGTTAAAATGAAAACTTATGTAAAACAGATTTTGTTATGTACAAGAAAGTAGCGCATGAAACAATTAGCAAAGTATGAACATTACTCATATGGTATTCGCTATGTGAAACATTACATTTGCAAACTTTACTTGTCTTCCCCACACTCAGAATTTGATATTTTAGCTTGAGAGATACAATTACTAAACAGTATTTATTGCCATTGAAGTGGTGGGTGAATTCTTTACCAGCTTTATTTTAAATACCTATGATTAAAGTGTTGCACTTTAATAAGTTCTTATCCAGCTAAAAAAAAGTACAGGGATCATATCCTTTTGTTTTCTACCCTTTTCTTTTAATGGTGATAAATTATATCTCTTGTTCATTGTTTTCATGATCACATTTTCGTACTTATTTCTAATGCTTTTGTGAACTGGTGGTTCTATTATCCTTTCTGTTTCTTTGGTTTACCTGACATTAAACAAAACAACAAAACCATAAGTATATTCTTGATTAGCATGTATTTTGTTGCCATCTCTTGTTACTTTATATCCTTTTTTAATCAACATTCATTTATGTGATTGATTAATCTCTTTATTATATGCTTTTGAAAGCTACCAGTTTTATGGTATTCATGTTTCATGTTAGGTCTTGTTTTAAGAGAAAAAGGGAAATAATGGTTGCAGTTCTAACTGGATACCCCACTCAGTCACTTTCAGGCCCAAATGTTCCTCTAAATAAGTAAATATAAAAAGGTGAGAACAATTCTCCCTTCAGTTGAAAATAAAAATTTTAAATCAATTTATTGCTCTCAATTTTCACTATTGATCGCTCAGCATCCAAAACAGAGATCCCTGCTCATCTGACTTGGTGTTTTTCACTAGAATTATAATTTACATACAGACTGAAGAAACTTTTTTCTTGATCATTTCCTTCACCCAAAGTGATTGAAATTTCTCTTAAAGATTGCAATGTAAGTGAGCATGCTATTTGTTTGGCAGGGGCAAGTTATTATTATTATTGTAATTTTGAGTGTTTGCTTTACTGTTTTCTAGGAGAGAGTCCTTACTGCTCCGCCCTGGTGAAAGCAGTGCCGCTTTTATTGTTTATACCTTAAAAATGTTTAATTCACCAGAGAGAAGCATGGGTAGCTATTCTACAGGTGATTGACCCCCCTACCTTGGGAGTGGACTATGGACCTGATATGTTGAATATGGTTTTAAAAAATTAGATTGCAAGAAGAAAGAGTTTCTTTATTCTAAAGATATATTCAGTTTTGCAAGGTGTATAACCTTAAGATATATATTCAAAGCACTAGATGTGTTTTGCTATAATGGATAATATCAAATGATATACAAATTATGCCCAACAAAAAACTATTATTATATAAATGTTAAGAAATATTTATATTCCCTGTGTGAATAAAGTTAATAACCTACATGGGGAATTAGAAAGTTGATGTTCTTGGCTTATGAGGTGCAAACAATAAGTTAGCAGAATTATTTTATTAAAATCAGGGAGATGGTGCCTTGCATTAAAACCCTCTTTAATATGTACATACATGCATGCACATTCACATACCCCAAATGGAAAGACTCCATGCAGAAGTCATTGCATTTGTTGATTAAGAAGGAATTACTAATTCTGAGTTTCTGCCTCAAGTTAAACTGTTATCTCCCATCATTTTTACTTGGAACTTTTCAAAGACTACAAAAAGAAATTTGCCACTGCTCTCTGTAAAAGTGGAGGTGTGCTCTCTCAGAGCTTACCGTGAGATCGTTGCCTCTAGGCATTCTTTTTATTCACTTGATGTTATGTGATTATTTTTTTTTTCCCTAAAAATTGAAATCCACAAAATAATAATAGTTTGAAGATATTGACGGCATAATGATTGGAACAGAGCAACTAAAAGATATTTTAGTTGAACACTTTCACCTGTTTCCAGAAGCTGGGTTATTACTAGCAATACTACATCGATTCAAAAGACTATTTTCACAGGGACCCACATAAGCTCCCTACAAGTAACCTATATTCATTGTAATACAACAATTCTGCAAATTTTTTGACCAGCTCATGTAACCAAGAGGGAGTACACTGATCAGACTTAATTTCTTTACATTGGGTTGAAAGAGGCAATGATTGTGTAATTTTACAGTAGCTCCTGCAATTTAATAAAGGGGTTATTATTTTCTATATTCCTGATTGATGGGTCTGCCTGCTCTAAATCTTTTATTGCATGAACTGGAATTACAAAACTCCATATTTTTTTTCCTTCTTTTGCTGCTGCTTTCCACTGCCTCAGAGAGAACGTTCTGAGAAGTAAATTAAGGTTCCTAACAAGGTTACCAGTCTCACCCTAGCTATCATGACCCTAATGTGCCCTGCCAGAGCCCTAATTGAGCTTTTGATAGCCACATGTGTTTTATGCTTCATTGCTGCTTTTCCTGAGATAATCGGTTAAACGCTGGAATTCATTGGGCTATGAACACAGTTGGCAAGTATTCATAGATGCAGGCTTGAACACTACCACTAGTTTTACATCAAACATTACCGACCTCAATGGTGCTAAAAGATCTCTCTCAGACATCTTTCTGGTTATAGGTGCACTGAAACAAGAGGCCTTGAAAGCATAAGCAAAATAATACAAAAGGATTTACATAAAAAATTTTAAAAAGCAGAGTTTCACTATTATCTGGTGATCTTGAGCTGATAAACCTAGTGACTCAAGTACTGTAACTGTACCAATTTTGCCACCTGTCTGTTTGTGTCTTTCGAGTGTACCAACAAAGATAAATAGAAAGATATTTATGGTGGTACACAAAGAAAATAAACTTTTTTTTTTTTTACAATAAAATGGCATGGTTTATTATGAAGTAATAATACCAATTTGAAAATACTCACTTAGAAATTCCTTTTAAGGATTAATCCTGGTGATGAAAGCAGGGTCCAAATGTTGATTGAGAAACTTTTCTGAATTTTCAGGTATTTAGGGAAAAGTCAATGAATAACAATTCTTAAAAGCAAACCCATCACCAACAACTTTTCATTTTAACTCAGTTTTTGTTTGTTCCTTCCCCACATTTACTCTGGTTCCAAAGGACAAATAACCCTGGTGTGAGTGTGTAATGCTGCATTGTTGTCCACTAGAATGTGTTAACAAATCCTGCACAGTTTGGTGTCTGGAATTTTGGACTTTGGTTGGGAAAGTCTTACTGGAATTCTGTTTTTTTTTTAGATGTGAGAGGAGGCCAGCATTTCCAGAGGAAATTCATGTGGCTAGGGAAGTTTATCAAATCAGAGAAGTCTCTCAGCCATAGAAGTCCAGTAGCCTATCACTGGACTACGCTATCGTGGCAGTTTAGTAATCTCATATTTTTATTTCCCTGATTTAGGTTGTTACTGACAACACCTTTTTTTTGTCTGTTTTTCTTTGCTTTCCATTGTATCAATCCATTGTTCATCAACACCTCAAATGGAAGCATTTTTAGAAGATCTTTCTTGGAGCTAATCCTGTGCAGACCAAGGAAGGGTTACTTTAATAGCCACAATTGAAACATTGCACCTGCACTGTGATGTCTTCATCTTTACAAGAGGCGTATTTCTAAGTCAATTTCTAAATCTATCTTTTTCTCTCAAAAAATATTAACTTATCAATATTAACCCTGGTTAGGCATTTTTTAATGCAAATCAAATAATTATTTTTCATGTAAATAGATTTTAGCTGAGGACAGATAAATTTAAATTAGATATTGTACTGTTATACTCTTCTACTGTAAGCACAAATTATTGTTTTGTTTGATAAATTACAAGCTATTTACATTTTGTATTTATTTTATATCCAGCAGAGGAATTAAAGATGCATGCATTTTTTTTTTCAATATTTCCTATAGTAACATCTTTAATGAAAAAGAAAATTTAATAGTTTTTTAATGGTGAAGCTTTTAGCCAATTTTAAAGTCTGACTAAAGAAACTCAAGTAACTTAAAGTGGCTTTGTATGCAGTCTAAATCTGGATTTATCTGCTGATAATTTAGAAAACATTCTACAATACAATGCTCAAAAACTTAGTAATTATTGATGATTGCTTTTAAACATTTAGTTGTCAATCAAGTAAAACATAAAAAGAAAAGAAAATACAGAACTTTACTGGAAAGAAATTGTACTTAGCCAAGAAAAGAGTATGACAACAAAAGAATTAACTTTGGATCTCACTTTGATTATTGACACACATCTTACTGACTTATTCTCATAAACTGTTGTGAGTTTTTCATAGTGTTGCATTGTGGGAAGGTATTTCTTAATTATCAATAGCTAAAAAACAGATTCTGATCAAATCTACAGCTGCTTTAATTAAAAAGTGATAGTTTAAAATTGTGTACAGATATTAAAATTGATTTGAATAATACAGTTAAATTAACAGACTGTTAATGTTCCATTCTTATCTTGCAATCTTTAAACTTACAACCTAAAGAACAAATTGGAAGCAGGTCCACTGATAATTAAGAAAACATTCAGGAATGTATTGTTATAGGCCATTTAGCATAAATAGCTAAATGATGCTAATCAAATACATGCAAGTGTTTGTGTTTCAGAACCTGATACTGCAATTGCAATAATACCTAAAATAACCAAAGTTTAATATTCATACATCTCTCTCTCTCTCTCTCTCTCTCTCTCTCTCTCTCTCACTCACACACACACACACACACACATTTTTTTCAGAGATTTTTTAAGAGAACTTGCTTTAAAACATTTTTTCTAAATGTCCTATTTTTTCCTTGAAATATTTTCTACTGAAATATAATTTGCATTAGAAATTTGTGAAAACACTAAAGTGACTGGGTATTCTGTAGACTGGATATGGCAAACTCTATCACACTCAGTATGTACCTCCAGATATGAATCTCCCTGAAATTGGATTTAGTAGAGAAGAATAGTTGCACAGTGATAGTACTTGTCAGACATGCCATCTGACCAGATCTTTCAAAATATTTTATAGTTATTGGATAGAAGGAATTCCTTACATGCTACACACTCTCTGCAGTCAAGTCAGTAATGACATGGTTAGCCTGTTCTTTAGCTCACTTCTGTTGCATGGACAATGTCAGCAAGAAAATCTTGATGGTGATTGCAGATGTGTTTTACAATGATATGTCCTTGTCATGATGTCACTATTTATATTCTCCCAGGTCACTTTTCCACAGCTGTCAATATTTACTTTGATAACCTTTCATATATTAGCCAGAGATCCACGATCAATTTCGAGATCTTTGGCAATCTGCCATTGACTTTTTCCCAACATATTGAATGGTCTAGAATATTACCTCAGGTAAATGAAGAAATATTGTAGGATCTATCTGTCTTCATCATAGAGATATTGCAGACTGGTTATTTGTCCACCTAATAGCCATTATATATATATATACAGCGGTGTGCAAAAGTCTTGCATAAAAATAATTTTTCCTGTAAATTAGCTCACATTTTGTTGAAAGCAGTTGTTATCAAATCTTGTTCATTATAGTATTTCTATATTACTGTTGTGCATCTATTCCAATAATATCAAATCAATGTGTACAAAAGTGTTGCTTAAAATCTAGACTGCTATCTAATCAATTCAGATTCAATTCCACTTATGCAGAAAGTGATCAGATCTATCAATAGTGAGTACAATATCCGAAGTTCTTGATAACTTGTTCACAACGACGAGGCATGCTGGCTACCAAACGCTGACAATTGTCACTACTGAACTCCGACCAGGCTTCCTCGATGTTCCGTTTCGAATCAGTTTTATTTTTCGGTTTCTTGGCACTAACGCTGAGTTTAATCGAATGCCAAATGTTTTTGATGGGATTGAGATTCAGGCTTTGAGGTGGCCAGTCAAGGAGGAGGATTCGCAACTCTGCCATCAAGGCCTTGACACTCCTACCTGTGTGGATGGGGGAGTTGTCCTGCTGATAGATGGCCATCAGGGGCATGTGGTCACACATATATGGTTTGACAATGTCTGAGACGATCATAGCATAGTCATGAGCATTCATTTGACCCTCCACATGATGCAATGGACCGACACCAGATGATTGAAAACAGCCCTAAACCATGGCCAAATCTCAGCCTGCCTGCAGAGTCGGTTGAGTGCAACTAGGATGGTATTTATTGGACACTGATTGCCGAATGTACACCTGACACGTTAAGTGGACCCTCATGAATTTGCTTTCGTTGGAAAACAAACTTGGGACCAATGGGCCACAGTCCAGTGGAGATGGTCGTGAGTTCACTGCAGTTGCTTTCAATGATTGTCCAGACTGATGAATGGCTTCTTCTGTGCCAATCGCCCGAACAGTCCCATGTGGATCAAAAGCCGTCTGATGCTGCACGAGGCCAATTGGATCCCATGGTGCCTTGACAAGGTGGTCTGGATGTCAGTGGAAATGTGAAATCGGTCTGAGTTCAACATGCGGGCAATCAGATGATCCTGTCGAGCCATTGTTTTCCGCAGTATGCCAGCTCTGCGTTTCAGAATTAGGCTCTCATCAGCTTTCCAAAGTTTCAGGATCGAGATATCATCCACTGATTGGAACCGATATGATCCGCAATGGCCCACTGTTCACGGGTCAAGTATCAGGCTTTTGTCATTGCTATATTAAACAAAAAATGAATCAGAATAGTGGAAAATGACAGTTTTTCATATTCTACTATCCTAAACTAAATAAATATGAAAAAAATTTTTTTCCTGTAATTGATAAGACAGAAATCTATTTTAAAATGATAAATCTGTGCTTTAAAAACCACAAAAATCAGTTTTTTGAGTTTGTTTTAGGAAAAAAGAACATTTTTACTGGAGAGAATATCCTCAGGATGTAAATGTTGGAAAATGTACTATTTTAATTTATATATGAGCTTCTATATATAGTGTACCAGATATTCACAGGTTTTTGCCAAGAAATGGTAGCTCAAATTGACATATCATACTGTTTTCTTGGAGATGTCAGCAGGCTATGACATTCAGTTTTGTCTGCATCGCGATTTCTGGATGTATCCCAAATATTTGTGGCTTACACATGCCAAAGATTTCCGGAGACTCTGGAAAAGTTTCAGCTTGTCACTAAGTGAACTTCCGCCATTGAGTCAATGGCTTCATGCTTGCCAAGGGTTTTGTATACTTTTCATTTACAACTATGGCATAGAAAACCAGCAAGTTCACCTTGCAATTTATGTGTTTAAGTGATACATTAAATTTTATCACTCAGCAGAAGAGAGCTGTTATATTAAATGGCTTATATTTGTTTTGCTACAGAGAGACCAGATCAGTTTTAAAATTCTAAAAAAAAAAAAAAGGCAGCCTCTCTTATTGTACTTTAATTTTATCTATTTACTTTATTTTATGCAGGATTGACCCCTTAATAACTTTGTGACTCAAACAACTGAATATAATTGTAACATTGTATATAAATGGTGAATGCCAATGTTTCACATGAAAACAATTAGCAGAGATGATTTATATTTCTCTTGGCTCCAGAGTTTAGAAACGGCCTTAGGAGTTTGCTACCAATTCTCAAAAGTATGTAGTTCTTTTGCACAGTTTAAGTATCATCTGATGTCAGGTTTTTTTAATCGCAAGCTGTTTGTGACCAGGATAATGATGCTTGCTAGTGGTGTGCATTTTCTTTTTTGCAAAAGTTGTATTCTGATTAACACCCAGAAGATGCGTACTTGGACATTTTGGTCAGTGGGGCTTTTGTGTCACAAAAGTGCATTTGCATTATCAATGAAATCATCACTAGAGAGTTGAACACACGTGCCTAGCACCTTCAACGGGTATACTGCATCACGTGACTATGTAAATTTGTATACTGCATTGCTTCTTGTTGCCGATTTTCTCTTTTGATTCTCTGTTAACTCAATGAAACTTGCGAGGTAATATATTCATTGGTTCATAATTAATGTTGTTTTTTTTTTGTAAAATCTCTCCGGCTCTCAAATGAATACACAGTTTGGTTCTACATCAAATTTTATTGAGAGCATGTAATCTTGTTTCAACAATGTTATTTTTAAATGTTTTGTTACATATGCCTAACTGATCATATTTTCATGTGAAACCTCTTTGAAACTCCAAATAATGTAAAATAGTTTTTTTAAAAAAAACAACTCCTCTTCTGAATGCCAAGAACGTGTGACATTGAGATGCCTGCATTCTTAAACATAATGTTCTTTCCATATTTTTACATTATAAACTAAGTGTCCTGCATATTTGAGTATACTTACACAATTCCAGTATTCAAAAGAACTTAAGTCCATTCTTTTGTTTCTTAAACAGTTTTTTTCTGTTATTGGTGGTGTTATTCCTGTATGAATCATAATAACAGTGCAGAAAGCAAGTAAAATTGTAAGTTATGCACTACCACTATATATGTCGTTAAATGAATTACATATAGAATATTGGGTATTTCATTGGTGAGTTACCAATTAATTATGGCCATCATTTGATTGATGTATATATATATGCAAAAGATATTAAAATTAAACTCAGCCAGATATTCCACTATGACGAGCTCCATTTCGTAACACGTCAGCAAGCGCCAATCTCTCCTTTCTTGACAGTTTGTCATTCTGTCTGGAATGACTATCACATACAACAAAGCAGTTCTCCAGACAGAACAGAGCTCTGCTCTATTCGTTAATTTTCTTTGGTCACTGATATCACTTTTTGGGCACTTAATTTTTTTCTTGGAGTGGTTGTATACATGATTAACATGGAATAAAATCATACTGTTGTGAAACAAACGAACATAGAATGCACAGTTGACAAACTTATTTACAGTTTTATAATTTTCAATTTTAATAGCTTTGCAGTCATTTGTCTCAGACACGATGGCAGAGACATGGCTTGTTATGTTGAGTCGTCAATATGCAAAAGTGGAAACAGACATTTAAATTTTTTTAATACGAGGGGAATAGTTTGAGATTTTACATTTTAACTGTACTATCATTAATCGGTTAATAGAATTCAAGTTAAAAACAGCATTAAATGTTTATTTTACAACTTAAATATTTTAATGCACAGACTATGATTTTAAAAACACACAACTTATTTTGTATCTTTCATCGCTTTTAAATTTTATGGAATGCGAATGATATTTAAATCTACAGCAAGTGTAGAATGGAGGCTATGTTTTATTTCTGCATCTGAACTGCTGAGGATATAATGTCATTGAAATCTCATCATCGTTTAATGATATTCCCCACATGTATTTATTCTGGGAATTTTTTTGATATAACATTAGGCATCTTTAGAAACAAAAGGCAAACTTATTAATTATGCATAAAGATCCCACACAGTATTGGCAGAAGGCCTATGCCGATGAATTATTTAAAAAAAGAACATTGATTACCAATTTGTAAACTGCATTACGAAATTGTATTCTATTTACAAATCATTGAATAATTAAACATCAGCCAGCTCAGCAATGTGTTCCTAGTTTCTCTTTAGGTAGAAATAAAAATTATTAAATATATATTAATTGTGTGGCTTTATTGGAGTGACAAACCATTTTTGTTTATGTGTGTGCAGGTGTGTGCAAGCATTACTTTAAAAGAATATTTTTGACAATGACAGTAATCGGGTAGTTTCAATTTTAGATATATGTAAATATAGCCAGGTTTGGTTTAGAATAGCAAGTAGCAAGGTTGAGGGCCCAAGTTCGGATTCGGCATACCTTCATGGAATGTTTTTTTTGTTGCTGTGACTGATTTTCTCCGCATCTAAACACGAAGACTTCTGGTAGGGACGTTTGCTTATAGCTTTCCACACCGAGAAGTGGTCATGCAACCCACTTGGTTTGTAAGCACATGATACCTTATCTTATTACCAATATAAGGATCTGGAATCTCCATTACTGGGAAAACATACAAGGAGTTATTATATCCTTTTGTACATGTAAAAAAATTTTAAAAAATAAATAAATAGAGAATTTCCCCAATCCACCAAAGTGCACTTAATTGTTTTAAGCCATTGTTGAGTATCAATGCTAAAAAATGAAGTGGTCATGCTAAAGTGAAATTGGGGTGTGGTGGGTTGATGATGTAAGTATGCATCAAACATTTCATGAAGCATGTATCAGTTTTTCATGCCCCCACACACTCAAACTACTTGCTTTTTAGTTATGAAGTTAATTGAACCTACGTCACATTTATCTAGAATATCTCACCTCACCATGTTGATCACAAAAGTATCTTAGAACTCCAACTTTCCAACATAATTATTATATATATTTGCACAAGTCTCTTCTGTTAAAAAAAAAATTACATTTCTCAGTTATTTTTCTTCTATATTTATAGTTTACTCCATCTGTATATTGAAGATAACCTTTCAAAGATTGATTTTTGCAGACCCTTTTTTTCCTTGTTACTGTCTATTTCTTGTTTTAGGTGTATTATCGTGCAGACAGCATAGAACTGGATCTTATTGAGTTGGGGAAGAGCAACCATGATTTGATTGATGTGATTGGAAATATTCAGTTTGACAAGTGTCACATTCATATTGATCCACAGCCTATCACATTTACCACCCCAGATTCGTACATTATCCTTCCAAAATGGAATGTCTCAAAAGGAGGAAACATATCCTTTAAGTTTCAAACCAATGAACCCAGTGGACTCATTCTTTATAACAGCAGGAGGAAGAGCCACAAAGATTTCTTTGGCCTCGAAATTCTTGATGGCTGTATGCAGTTGATCTTTAATGTTGGCTCAGGAACGCAGAAACGGCAAGTGACCAAATATAGGGTTGACAATGGCGCTGTTCACAATGTCACCATCAATATCAGTCGTTCAGGTGGATTTATCAAGGTTGACAACAAGAAGACCAATTATGTTTTTATCCCCAAAAGTCAGCACCTGAGGCATCATGGAAAGATGTATCTTGGGGGTGTTGGTGCCAAGAGTGAAACTACCATATTGCCTAAAGAGATGTGGGCAGGGATGTTGGGATATGGATTTGTAGGCTGTGTGAAGGACTTTTTCGTGAATGGGGAACCATTTGACTTAGTGTCAATAAGTAAGGAACAGAAAAGGACTGGGATTGAGGAAAATTGCAAGCAGAAGGATGGGCAGTGTGTGAACCAACCCTGCCTTCATGAAGGCCTTTGTAGAGTTGGCTGGAACAGATTTATCTGTGACTGCAGGCGCACCAGCTATTATGGACCTATGTGCGAACATGGTAAGTTCACTTTTATTGTCATTTTCCAGACAACTATTGTAGCACCAGTTATTAAGCCTTTAACGGTTTTGTAAAGGCATGTGTGCATTGCTTCAAATCATTGGATATGTGTTATTGTTTTTTTCCAAATTGATTTTGTCTTTTGCAGTATCTTGACATTTTGAAAAAAATTTTTTTTTGCTTAGAATTGACAATATTACAAAAAGTGGTATCCTCTTAGACACATTGCCATAATGTCACTTAATGTCACTTTTGGAATTTAGTTTGGTTATCAAAAATGGACAGGGTATCACTCTTCCGCCTGCCCATGCCAACAGTGGCAGGGATGATAAAACTGCACTGTTTGACTGCTAACTGATTTTGTATCCCCAACATTTTCTGCTAACATAAGAAAATTGGAATTAGCAAAAATAAAAATGATACCTTCCTTCACATCCATCTTCTTTAAAATGGCATTGTGCAAAAGGATATCAAACCTTTCAAGATTTTTTTTTTTAAATCTCACAGCTATTCCTTCTTGTAATAAACTGACTGACACCATTTTAAGTTTCTTTTTTTTTTTAAACATTACTTCCAACCTTTGATTATGAAATATTCAAAGAAATAAGTTTCTTTCTTTTTTTTCTTTGATAATGTTCCTTTTGTTCAGTTGTTTCTCTCTTTTGGGTAATTCAGAAGGACCAGAGGTAATGTACCCTATTTTGATCCCTAAACACTAGTTTTCTCTATGCAGTTTGTTGAATTTATCAAATAATCCTGCATTTTTTTTTCATGCTGATATCAGGGTTTCCAAAGTTTGCTCAACAGCTTATTGCTAGCATTTTTGTTAATTACCAGCAAGGATTAATGAAAGGTGGAAATAAATCCCATTATCTTGTGTGTATTTTGGGTTTCCTTGCAGAAAACAACATTTGTATTACGATATGTTGCCTTGTTTTGAATGAACAATAGTTAAGCCTGATAATATTGTGCGTTGAGTGTTTACTCAGTATTTATGTTTGAAGTTAAACAAAAATGAGAAGACATTATCTCATGACAATTCTGGTGGATAAGGAGGTTAGTCTTCCACTGAACTTATACTTCTCATGAATGAGCAAGTAATTCCATTTCTCAAGAGCTATTGTTATTTCAGAATGGAATGGAAAAAATTTGCTTTCTTTTAATACCCATTATAGCCATTAGTCTCTTACTCCTAGTAAGAGCATCTTTCATGTTATACAATCTTGCATGAAAATGAATTGATCACCATTATCTTGAGCTTTTGTATTTATGCTATATTTGGGAGGAAATGTTCAAATGGAACCCAGCCAGATACCATTAAAATGATGCTAATTAGACATCTGTTTGAATGTTTATCCTCTTATAATCCTTTAATAGCCTGCTTCTCCACCAATGTAATTATACCTGACACAGTAACAAGTTTGCACCAATGCATCATGGCTTTTTTTGTAATTCCCAAAAGACGCTCTGTTCTAAACAAAGCCTGTTAGAACCAGCATGTCTGCTCCCTTGGCTAGACAACAGCAGCTAAAACATCTTACCAGTACTAGCTGCCAGGGTGTTTCCCAGCAAACCAGTTCATTTATCTTTTGAGTTGTTTTGTTTGATGTAAAGCTGGCTCTGCCTTAGAGTCAGGGGTAGCTTCTATGAACAGCTATGGCTGTTATACCTATCTGTAACCACTTTCAGAATCCTAGTTTTTTGTTGTTGTTTGTTTGTTTTTAATGGCCCTCTCTTCAGCCAGTCTGTTCACTTTCCTGGCTGCTTTTGCTGATTCAAGTGTTTTGTTTCAGAACTTTTATTGTTACAAAAAAGAAAAAGAGGGACTTTTTGGTTGATGTCTGAACTCACCAATAGCATCAATGGGTGGACATGGACATTTCTTAATGACAGAAAATAATAATAATAATAATAATGATGATGAATAATTTTAAAATGCTAACTTGCACTTAGATTCTCAGTAATTATTCAATTTTAAAAGTAATTCTTGCAAATAAATAAATAAATAAAAGAATAAATATATTTTCACCCATAAATATAACAGAGTTAATTTCTTCATTTAAATACTCATATTATCACATGGACATTACAAATAGTTAATTTGATTTATTTACTTGTGCAAACATTTCAGTTTTCCTTTATCATTAACCATTTGCATTTACATTTGAGTTGAGGTTCACTGAATCAGCCATGGCAAGCAGAGGTTTCAGGCCCCTCCCATCTAAGCTGACTCCCATCAGAGCACATTCCCTTAAAAAGTCTTTACATTTAGGTTTCTGATAAATTACTAACCAATAATGAAACAATATTATGAACAGGTAACAGCACTTATTTAACTAGTAAGTCAATAGTCAGGGAAACAAATTATGAAATATTAACAAGTAAAAGCAGGATAAATGGGTCTTTTGTGTTTGTAAAGTCATCAGTTAGTGATGTGACATCCAGCTTTGTGAGGGAACAGCTGTGCATTGAAAGTGGATGTGCACTTTCAAAGCAACAGGGTTCTTACAGGGTTTTTTGCTTGTTCCCCGAATATGAAGTTACATCCTTGGTTCAAATCCCAGAGAATCCACATAGACAGATTAATTAAAAATATATATCTATATTATTTTAGCCAGTTTCATTTGAATATCTCTTATACCTGTGTATGTATGCATGTGTGTTTCAAGATTTACTATTGATAAAAATTCCAACCTGTCTTGTTGCCACTAAGTCATATTTAATTAGCATTTCAAGAGCTATAAATCTGTTGAGATGAGAAACAAGATATTTAGACCAAGTAATCTATAATTTTGTAAACTAAAATAAACAAACTAATTAAATAACAATTTTATAGAGAAAGTATGGATGGGTAGGGCATAGAATGCTTAGACTAATGCGCAATTAAATAAGTAGCTTCAGTCATGGTTGCTGAGTATGTACTGGCATTTCAATTTTATATGCTTAATTTTTTTGTTCTTTGTCTTAGTGTAGAATTGCAAAAAAATAATCTGTGCATTAAGATAGATTTTATTTTGAGATATTTGGGTATACTCAAGGGGATCCCATGCTGCATTGGCAAAGTTTGTTAAAATGCAAGATGAGTAACTATACCATGAGTCATTTTCTGAAACTCATTTTTTGGCTGTTGATTTATTGCCAAAATTCAGTCTGCTGCATGTAGATAATATCTATTTTTAATGATATGCTTGGCTCTTCTCACTGCTTCTAAGTTATACTTGATGTTCCACTTATTTTGAATTTCACAAATATTGGGATTGGGAGTATACTCCACTAAAGGTTATATAACAAAAACTCTGAATCTACAACAACAACAAAAAAAGAAATTTTGTAAAATTAATCAAGCCCCTAGAAATTATAAATAATATAGTAGGTAAGTAAAGTTGGCTGCTGATATAAACAGTTTGATGAATGAGATCTGGATCACTCAGGTTATCTAGTGTAAATGTGGTTAAAGCTGTGAAGAAAGGAAGCCGGTTATGGAGTAGATTCTAAGAATTCTACAACTGCATTGTCTAATCACAATCATTAACCCTTAAGCTGTGGTGCACGTAAATATATCTAGTACTTTTCCTGCCATTATTTGATTTCCAATGAGGGGAATGCCATTTAAGGGATCCAAGCGGCTGAGCAGAGCATGTGTCTCTCCACACATTATTTTTTATATTTTTCCCATTTTTTGGCACGTATGGTTGTGTTGGGGATTATGGTTGCTGTAGCTTAATGGTTAATAGGTGAATGGATGGTCAGTCTCAGAACATGTAGACCAACTCAGGTTTTGAGAAAACCTATTTGAAAATACATCATGACAGTAAGATGTAGAAGACACCATGGCTTGCAGCAGTAATTTGTAATTAAACACATAGTTGAGTTCTAATTGGCAACATTGGTTCTTTCCTACAATAGTATATATTTAAGTTGTAATGACTGTCTAGAAAACTTCTGAAAGGCCAAATCTTCACTGATAAGAAAATCAGATTTTCAAATATCCATTGAGGGAATTCATGAGAGTATTCTGTCTGGCACCTGCATTGACTTTTACATGTAATAAATCTGCCAGGTTTGCAGAGAGAAGTAAAGAAAGGTTGGTTTTAAGATCAATATTTTCACCTGCCACTCTTGATTATTATATTACATGTATGTAATTATAAAAAATACTAATTGCATTGTAGTTAATGCATTTATTAAAAATTTGTTTGCCTTCTGTACACTTTTGGTTAGCCGACAATATGAGTCACAATGGGTCTATTTAGTATTTTAAAAACATTTTCTGCTCTGCTATAGTGTAAACAGTATTTTAGGGATAGTATTGGGATTTACCTTTAATTAATTAAAAAATTTAAATGTCTTTGCATGACTTAGCTCTTCTATCAAAGAAGGCCCTACTTGTGGATATAGCACTTGTTTTGGTGCCAGTTATGGATCATACTCTATGGTGTTTGCTTTTGCATGCTGTGATTGTGGATCATGCTGTGTGGTATTTTGTGGAGCAATAGTTGTGTAAGTTGCATACTTGCCAACTTTCCAGAATTTTCATGGGGGGAGACTTTGGCAATCCAAGTTGCGAAGCACTTGAAGATGTAAACAAACAACAAAGAAAACGTAAACACTCATAATTGCTTTCAGAAAACAACCTCTTATATAGATGTATGGAAGTTTTGTACAAAATTATGGTTTTTTGATTTAATTTTAACAAACTGTGAAGTTTTAGTTAATGACATTTGCAAATAAATGCACCGGGAAATACATGTACTAGATCTGGAACATGCATTTTCAAGTGAAAGTTAACTTAACTCTACAGCATATATAAAATTAAATTGACCAGAGTATTGTTACAATACAACTATGTATGTACAATACAGTGCTCGGCATTCCAACCATTTATTAATACATGATGAATATCTTTGACAAATGACTTATCAGTTTACAAACAAACACAAGTGAAAATAGTGACAGGAAATATGTTGGAACACCGGTATTGATAACACAAATATAAGCGACATTTCAAAATAAAAAGTTTATGTAAATAGACAAAAATTCTGTCTTACCTCACAAAATGCACTTGTCTGGGATGTTGAGCATTTTCAAACCCAAGGAAAATCTTTGCTGGCTGGTATTTTGTTGCATATTTTTGGTGTTTAGGGTTTGTTTTGGGTAGAGTATGTGCTATCTTCATGACTTGTTGTCTACAAAAATATGGCAGATTGTTGGCGCCGCCCAAGCTTGTCTAAAGCCAAGCTAGCTAGTGTGTATCCAGCCGAAGTTACTGTCCAGTCCTTGTAGCATTTTCTGCCCCAGGCGTCGTGGTTCGAGTCTTTTACTGCTGGCCCCAATAGGAATATGGCTCGATTGCATCAGTCCTACTGCGGTAACAGGTCGGGTTCCAGCCCCTGTTACCAGCATGTATTGCTTGTTTCTATCAGGGTGACGGAGTGGCAGGAAGTTGTTGAGGGGGTCTGTGATGCAAGCGTGAGTTACGGCAGAGGTCTGTGATGCAACTGGGAGTGCCTGCCATAGGAGACAAGCCTGCAGAGTGGCAGGTGACTATAGGGTCAAATGCCAGACGACGATAGCGTGAGCCATACACAATGGGACGACGGGTTTGCTGATTTCTGATTGGTCAAAATATGAAACTCGCAAAATGTCAACTATGGTTAACGAAAAATTGGGTTGTTTTCACATTTTGATAGGGAGGGTTCTTAAAAATCAGGAGAAATAGGTCTTTTTTTACGAAAAAAGTGGAAGATTGATTAAAATCGGGAGACTCCCACCAAAATTGCGAGAGTTTGCAAGTATGATGTTGTTGTACTGTATGGATTCTTACATCAATGCTTTCTTTCATTTTTCCTTCAAAAGAGCTAAAGAAAAGCAAAATGGCAGTTTCTGAAATATTGATGTATTTGATTCATTATTTCTCACATTTGGTAATTTGTGGCTGGTACATTTAGCATTGAAACTAAATCAAATAAATGTAATAACTTTTAAAACTGTTCACATGTTGATATTCAGAGGGGCAAGAATTGTTTTTTAAACTTATGTACGGTCCTGGCACAACAGCAACCATTATGGAAAATGCATCTTCTATATAATGCTGTAATGAAAATTTGTCAAAACACTTTTGAGTAAAAAGAATAATGAAACTCATTAAAAACTGTCTACATGGAAAAATCTTGCTAAAGCACGTATAGTAAATGCAGAACTAAGCTTTGAATGAGAAGTTTCTGCAAATATTTTAAAATATCAACCTTTTGGGTAAAGTTTGGAATTCCAATGAGATGGAATGATGTACAGAAGAGAGGAGTAAATACTACTGTTTTTTTAAAAGTGATGACCTTCTCAATCTGTCTGTGAAAGCCATGCTTTGTTAATGATATATAGATTGAATTGTTTTCTAATCTCTGCATTTATAGATAAACTATTTTAAAAAATGAAAAAAAAAACAGTATATTTTTTCCTAATTAAATAAACTCATGGTTTCGTGTTGCTCTTTTGAGTCATGAAATGTTTGCACTTTTAGTCTGTGTATAATAAAAAAGGATAATCTAAACCTGCAATTTAAATAAAGCCAGATTATTTCAGGTTTATCAAACAATAGAATTAATGACTAATTCTTGTTCCTATGATAGATTTTTTTTAACTTTAAAAATTATTTTGAATTTTTAAAAAAAAATCTAATTTAGCCTAAATCATATTTACCAGATAAGTTGAGAGTTAGCTCAGCACAAACATTCCAACTGGTGTATTCCTTTCAATGACAATCTGTGAATTTTGTCATTTTGTTCACCTATTTACACTGGTCCCAGTTATGTTGATTTATTCCAACATCTAATTACAAAGTCCAAACAAGTCCAGAGAGTGAAGACGTTTCCCAAATGGGATTATCTGTTTGCATAGGCAGCCAGGTACCTTCAGTACCCATTCCCAGGTGGTTCATTATCATACATAAATATAGATAGTCTGCATTACTTTAAAAAAAAAGTCTGTGTTGAGCAGCATGACTAAGAGAAGAAAATTCAATGCTTGTAGCATGTAACTGTGAATGTTCCATATCTCATTGCAAAAAAATTTCTTGAGTTGGTTAAATACACAGGTTTCCTATATAATGTTACTCTTATTTTCAATGTTTTATGTAGTAGTAACTACATGTGGATGATCCAGTGGTAGATCACTGGACTGCTAAGGAGGAGGGCTTGAGTCAGTTTCTGTATGGGGCTAACTCAGTTTGGCGTATCTAAAAAGTACTAAACATTGAAGAATACTAATAGGAATTTTTCTTCCAAAGCTTCTTCCCCCACCCACTTTCTTCCAGTAAAAGGATAACCAGGCATCCAAATTTTGGCAGGATAGTTACACTCTTGAAACAAGTCTTGCTTTTCAAATTTTAACTTTAAGAAGTCTGATTAAATTTTAGCCAGTACAACTTTTCTCAAAATTGACCCCGGTGGGGAAAGGCTGCATTTAAAAGAAAATCTTGCCCCTTTACTTTTTAAGACCACCTGTTATCTTTACTTATGACTACTTATAAATGTCTGCTTTTGTATATTTCTAATTGTACTGTCACACTTATCATTGTGATTTATGGCATCTTTTCAGAAATTATGTATTTGCATATTAGTTAGATTTCAGATTTTCACATTTTCCAATTTTTGTCATTTTTCACTAAGCATTTGCAAAAATTACAGTGTTATCCACTTCAATATGTTAATGTGACATTATTATGCAAATTTACCAGGCTTAATTCAACTTTTATCAAACAAAATTGTAAATTTGTAGGTTGATGCAAAACCTTTGGCCTTGGTATCAATGAGAAGAGATCTGATAAACATGAATAAAATCACAAGGAATCAATATTTGAAATCATAGTTTTGACCTGAACTTCACTTGTGGAAAACAATCCTGCATTATGGGAAATTTATAATGCAACAACTATTCAAAACCATGCATTATGATTTGAAACATGGTGACATGTTGATTATTGGATTATTGTCTGAACTGATAGCTCTTTTAAGAGAAGTGAAGAGCTGAAGAGCAGACAGTTGAATAGGAATGAACGCTATTTGATTTCATAACTGCTGAGCTTTCGTACAAAAAAAAACCAAGATACTTATTTTTTGGGTTATAAGTCGATGTGGAGTATGAGTTAAATAGATCAATTTTCCCATTTTCCAAGCATAACTTGGTCAGTGTATAAGTTGAGAGAACAATCGTACTTTTGTATAGTAATAACAGTATAAAATTTCTGTCAGGGTTATAAAACAGTGGTGCATATCAAATGTTAAAGGAACTTCGTCCATGTTATTTATTATCTTGGTTACGTTAATGGCACTCCCCTCAATCTCGTTTCGTATGAACTTAAGAAAATGTTCAAGCTTTTCCTCAAAATCTGCTGGTAGTTTTTGTGCTATGGTTGTGCATCATCGACTGCTAAGTTTTTTCTTTTCATAAAACGAAAACACCATGATGGATCTCCTTTAAAATTTGGTATTCCAAGTTCTTTGGCAATTTTTTGGGCTTTCATTTGTAATTGGATTGTATTTATCCCATGGCACACAGCCCGTTGTGTCAAAACAAAGTCTTTAAGCTGATCTTCGACACTGGTCCATCTCACTTTGAACTACACTTTGCTATTTTGCTTTTTTCAGTCTGTCGTAATGAATCCTTTGCTTTTCACCAGTCACAAACACATCTCTCTCAAATGCCATACTACCATTCTGCTGCCACATTTCCACCATTGTTTTCTGAAATTCCTCACTTCCAGTTTAAAAAGCTGCAGTATGTTCTTTCCTTTTCTTTGTAACAGGCATTTTCAAGTAAGGGTTGATTATTTTTTTTCAACTTTGGTGAATTGAAGCTCCCCTAACACAATGATATCTGTGCCACCTAAGCACTAAATAAAAGGGAGGTAACTGAATCTGAGTCAGCATGCACCCAAACATGCACGTACAATCATACATAAATTCCCCCATGGAACTTAGGGGTCCTGTGTTCCTGGTATCATGATTTCATCTGTACATAAGTTGGAGTGGAGTATAAATCAATGGTCAGGTCCTTGCAGAAAAAAGTATCGACTTATACACCAAAAATTACAGTATATCAAAATGAGAACAACTCTCTCTGAAATAAGTCGATTGGCTGAAGCAAGTAAGAGCACAGGTCACAGCAACAACTTTCACTTCAAGAACAACAAAGATAAAAAGTATGATCTAGAAACGAGGATGTTTATATATTAAATGGATTGCCATGCACTAATCAGAAGTTCTATAATTATTGAGTAAAGACTAAAGTAAAACAACAAACAAGAACAAATATACAAAGCTGAAATGGAGGCTGTATATATACTTCATTTGTATTGTTTTTTTTTTTTACTTTGTTAATGCTTCAATTAGTTGACTGGCAGCTCAGTGATTATATAAAGATGCAGTGCAGCATTTATTACTGGTAGTATTAGTTCTGCATCATGAAACAAAATCTACATTATATCCATTTTAACATGTCATTCAGGTGGTGCATCCTGCCCTGTTATGAAAAATTAGTTATTAATGTCAATGAGATAAGTACCACTAGATATAAACACTTGTCTTTTTCACTAAAGCAAAGTTGAAATGGTATAGCCAGTTGTTTTAACTTAGTTCTGAATTTTATTTTTATCTGATTTGCATCATTTATAACTGAACCTGATCTACAATTTTTGCATCAAGCAGGTGATGATGGAGTAAACAACAACAAAAACAATAATAAAATCCTTGATAAAGCAAAGACTGGAAATGTAAAAAGTGATACAAACTGGAAATTAAAATGTATGCATATCAACCAATCAGACATGGAGGAATAACTTATTTTTTCCATTTGCATGCACAAGATTTTCTTAAAAGATACATGTTGAAATAATGGTGTTCAGGTGATTTTATCCACCTGAGGGATAAAAAAAAGGATAGGGAAGCAGTAAGAAAAAAAAATGGAGGTGGAAACACTAGATCAGGAGTGGGAAAACCTTTCTCCCCGAGGGCCACATGGAACCTATCTGGTCGCATTCGACAAAAAACTAAATTTACTAAATAATAAATTTAATAAAAGTTATTTTCACACAAAAATACAGTTATTATTCATACAACTCTATTATTTGGTACACAAAGAAAGTAACAGATAAAACAATTTAATGTTATGTTGCTTCATAAATGTTACTGAACAGTTAAACTCCTGCACAAGTTTGTTGTAGTCAGGATTCAGCATGCTTGTAGTTATATGCAAGACAGAGGGCAAAATTGAGTCTGTCAGAAGAGACCTGTTCTTTGATTTGTTAATGTTCATACATGAGAAAGTCTGTTCGCAAATATAGGTTGAAGCAAAGGATACACACTTTTTTCTGGCAAACCTTTTCAAATTACCAAACTTCTCTGTATTGAGTGATGCATAGAATTCAGTCAGTTTCATATTCTTAAAACTCTCCTTCAGAGTATTGTCTGCTTGGAGATAAATTAATTCCAACTGGAGATCATTTGACGCTGTTTCAATATTAAATGAAAAGGGGTACCTCAGCTAATTGAACTGATCTTCCATAGATTTAAAATCAGCAAACCACCTTGAAAACTCATCTTTTAAAGCAGATACCTGCTGACTATTTCTCTGAACAGACTTGTGGGACAGTCTGTGTCTATAACAAGGGAAAATGCATAGAGTTGTGCTCACTCAGTTGTTTGGAAAAGAGTGCTAGTTTCACTTGAAATGATATAATTTCCACAAATAATTCATGTGCAAAAACACCCTTGCCTTGTAACTTAATGTTCAGTTCATTCAGTTTGTCGAAAATTTCAACTGTGAACACTAAATCACACACCCATTCCCTCTTTTTCATGTTACTTAAAAATTCACAACTAATGTTCTTCATTTCAAGAAAGAGCAAAATTTCTTATCTCAGATTCCACACTCTTCTCAAAACATTTCCCAGGCTTAACCAACGTACATTGCTATGATACAGTACATCTGAACATTCGCACTCCATACCATCAAGCAGATTTCTGAACTGTCTGTGATTTAGCCCCCTGGCTTGGATTAAGTTAATGACACATACCACAGGATCAATCACATGTTTGAAATCCAGGACAGATTTACAGAGACTTTCCTGGTGAATAATACAATGGAATGATAACACAGTATGAAGTGGATGCTCACCTTTCAGTTTGTCATCAAGCAGCTTTATGAGGCCAACATGTTTTCCTGTTAATGCAGGTGCACCGTCTGTTGTAATGCTTGCCAACTTGTTCCAAGGTAAACCAGATCCATCCAAGCAGTTTTTAACACATTCATACAAATCTTGGCCAGTTGTGGTGTCCTTCAATGGTTCAACGGACAGCAACTCTTCAGTAATTGAAAAATTATCATCAATTCCTCTAATAAACACAAGCAGTTGTGCTGCATCTTGTATGTCAGTGCTCTCATCCAGAGCCAGTGAGTACCACTCGAATGACTTGCCAGCCTCAAGTAGCTGTTCTGACAGATTCTGCAAAATGGCATCAATACGACGAACTACAGTTCTTCTCGACAAAGATATAGCTTCAATTTTTGTTCTGACTTCTGGCCATGCAATATCAACAGCATCAAGCATATATATAGTCCTTTAAAAATTCTGCTTCAGAAAACGCTTTGTTATGTTTGGCAATTTTATAAGCAAGCACAAAACTGCCCTTTGTGGCAGCCTCTTGTATGGTTGTTTGTTTTACAAAAACAGTTTGTTGTTGTTTTAAACTTCTCAACATCTCATTGGCTTTTCACTGTAGTTCACTTTCTGATAAATTACTTCCAAAGTTTCTGTGCTTAGTCTGAAAATGTCTCTTCAAATTATACTCCTTAAAAACAGCAACACTGTTATGGCACAACACTGCTTCACTTACGTCTATCCCTTGTTAAACGTATGGCATTCATCTTCAATTTTCCTTCCGGTTTTTTTGTAGTTTTTGTAGCACTCATTGTTAGGATAACAAAATTTGAAATATATGTTAATATATATATATATATATATATTAAAAGACTTTAAAATAATACTACGTCCATCGCTATCGTCCGTTTCTGTTTAAACATGGCCGCGAAATCTCGTTGTAGTCTCGTTAAGTGCGTTATTCTGTGCGAGAATGTCTGGGACCGCACAAATTGACATCGCTGTGCAAGAGCGTTTGCAGGCCACACAAATAGACCCCGTGGGCCGCAGTTTGCCCACTCCTGCTTTAGATAAAGGGTTACTGAGGAAAGAATTTATACATTTGTACTTGGCTTAATTTGCAACAGTAATTCTTCAGTTGTGTCTGGTGGAAAAAGGTCATAAATAATGTTGTTAGCAAACATATTAAAAATACTGAAATGTGCTTAAAACCCTAACTGCTTGGAATGTAAAAAAAATATCACCGTTTTAAATTATTTTCTTAGAAAATTCCAGCATGTTAAGCTTCTGCATGCCAGAAGGATATCTCAAATCTTACTAACTTTCATGAGGTCAATTACAGCAAACAGCTTTTAGTTTAAGAAGCAGATGCTTCATAGAAAACAATACTGATGTCCTGGTTCAAAGTTCAGTCTGCATGTTTGTCTCTAAGTAGACGTTATGCGGAAAGTCCGAATGTTGCCGGCCAGTGTTATACTTTGTTTTGGTTAGGACGTGTTTGTATTCTTCAGGTTGCATCCTCTCAGCATGCAGAGATAAACTGGTTTTATTTCAAAATCATTTCTTCCTACTTGCCATTATTTAGCCAAATTGAGATGATATGCTGCACTATTGTTGCACACGGAAGACCTAAGTGTACGTCTCTAAGAAACCAGACACTCTTTGTTCATAAATCTGGTACTTATTTGCCCACTAACAACAGTGCCATGACTGCTTTTTCAGTTCTCAACCTTTCTTTGTTTTAAATATTTCACTGATATTTTAAACTTATTAAAATCCTGATACACAGTGGATGCCATTAGATCACATAAGGTGAATCTATTTTCATTTGAATAAATGTAAACAGTAATCATAAAAAAATTATATTAATATATCAGTAAAGATACTATAGGTATTAAATCAATTTGTGCTTGCAGGTTGATATCTGCTGGTGCAGCGGTCACCAATAAATCAGCTCCAGACCAGGTATTAGGGAATTAGTGATTACATTAAATAGTGTGTAGCATTTGCAGGATTCTGAGATGTGGTTCAGGTAGCTACAAAGTAATGCTCCTCTGAAGAAATTGACCAAGGAATCAGTTCACATGAACAAAGGCTAAGATTGACTTTTTTTATATAAATCCGACAAAAGGCATCTCTATGTTTGTCTTTGTTTTGTACGTTAAACAAAATGGCGTCTTTACTTCATTTTCATTGGCTGATATATGGAACCAAAAGTCAATCTTTTTGTTATTTTTACATGACATTCAATGTTAAACATAGTAAATGACATGCAAAGGTGGCCTTTTAGTTTTTCATGTTGATCATTAAAGATGATGTTTCTCTTTGTTGTGTGATTGCCTGTTGCATGTGACCATTAACATAGGCTGTTATCCAGAACACTGAACAGGCAGGGAAGAGGAGCTGGCTTGAAACTGGAAGCTAAGGTCAGCATGAAAGTGCCTGGTTTACTCAAACTTCAGCCAGCCTACTGGAAGTCCTTGCTAGAGGTCTTCGATTTTCAATTCAGGCATACAATAGAGTGAGAAGGAACCATGCTAGAGAGGTACACCAAGCCAAGCCATTTGCACAAGAATCAAACTCAGCTTCTCAACTTTAGCAGTTTTAACCAATGGACTACTGCACTCTTTATTTAATGTGTGTGTGTGTTGTTTTTATTCATGGATAATTGTTGTAGTTGGTCAGCACTTGTCTTGGGTTTTGATGGCGTTGGGCTGTTTGGTGTCTGGCTCTATGACTTAGCTTTACGTGCACTACTTTACCAGTGCTGTCTCTGTGAGTTTCCCAGTTTCTCCCCCTTCTAATGGGAAGATAGGTTCTTTTATTCAAGCTGCCAACAAATAGTTGGGATACAGCAAGCATCTGTGAATTATTGCTGACCACATGCAGCCCCCATTTTGCTTGTCTTATGCTTAATAATTATACCAGGGAAAACACCAATAATATTTATAGCATGAAACAACCATAGCTTAAAATATGGGCATTCCAGAATAAGTAATGGTTAAAGACTCCTTTCTTGCATGGGAGTAAAGTAGGGGACTATCTCCTTATTTTGCAGAGGGTATTTTTTTTTTCACTTTTAAAATGTAATGAATAATGTGAATAAATAAAAATAGATATCAATATATGTATGCATGGTTATCTTTGTAATATAAGCTACTGGGTGCTTCGTGTTTCTACCAGTTCCTTGATTTAACTACACATTTCACCAAAAACCTTCTGGCTACCAACAGTCCTAGAGGTTTCAGCAATTGATCAACAGACAGACAGCCTGCTGGCTCCGATCACAGGTTCTGTGAAGTAATCAACCTGGTCATTATGTTCCTGGACAGATGATGGATTTTCTATAGGGTTTTTGGTTCCTTGTGTCTTTTTTTCTCAGGGTGCTGTTAGCAGGTTTGCTTTTAAGAAAAAAGGAACAGTCTGCTGGTAGAGTTATTTACACATTATCATCTATCTTTCTTATTTTCATTTGAGGGGTTTTATTGATTCTAGAATATTTTTTTTTAAATATCTCCATAACATAGTAGATTAGAATACTGCATTTATTACTATTAATAATAATAAAATTAATTTTGTATTAGTTTCTCTACCTTGATATTTTAAAAAGATGGATAAAAATTGAGGCTGTTTAAAGATATAAACAGTAAATGTAGTAGGTACAACATTTATTCCTCAGAAGAAATAGATAATGCAGCCATCTTAATTAATAAGTTTCAAAATAGTGTAGGGATGCCTGGAATAAATGACCAAAGGAGCAAAACTATGGCAGAGCTCTCTCTCTCTCTCTCTCTCTCTCTCTCTCTCTCTCTCTCTCTCCATCTCTCTCTCTCTCTCTCTCTCTCTCTCTCTCTCTCTCTCTCTCTCTCTCAGAACACTAGAAGTCACTTTTTAACACAGATTTTATTTGGCTAGAATCCTATTTGTCTGTTCACAACCAATATAAGTCAATACACTATGTAGAACATAGATTATTTAATCCTTTGTTGCTTAATTACACTTTTCTGCTTTTATTTGCTTGGTCCTTTAAAGGGATTTCTTTATCTTTGTGACCTGATTTAAATTTTGAAGGAACTTGATGTTGAAGCATGCAGACTCTTTAATTTATTATGCATGTCCAGGAAATTACTGGAAATTTTGGTTCTAAGAAATAAAGGAAGAGAAAACATATATTTATAGATGTAGAATCATGTAACGAGGTTAATGTATAAGCTAAACATTAGGCCATAATTTTTACAAATATTTAGAATTGTTTTAAAATACTGCCATTACCCCAATGCAAAGAAACCATGATTGATTGGGAGACCTTAAAGGTGTCCCAACTCCTGGTAAACCATCTGCTACATTTTATGCAAAATCAGACAGCTGCCTTGATGGTTCACATTGGGTTGGATCTGTTTGGTTATAAAGGTAAATTAAACTCAAAATGATAATTTTTTGTTGTGTTCCATCATGCCTGTTTAGATCGAAACACAGCCGCTGTTTTCCCACCTCTAAAATTAAATTGATGACATTTTGCTTGTGCAATCCAAGCAGAAAATGGCTTGTGACCTTGTTCAATAGAGTTCTGTTGTTTTTTTCCAAATTGTTCAGTTTTGGAAGCAAGTAAAAACTGGCTGAAACTAACCTCTGTGAATTAAAGTTTGTAGGAAATCAGAACACTGACATTTTGTAATCAGTTCACATCTGATTGTTCTCTGAAATTGGTTTTCATGGAAAAATTGTTTACTTTTCATTTTGCAGGTAAAAGCTAGTAACATTAGAAAAGTTACTTATTGTTAGAGCCTTCTAATTTTTTTAAATAAATAATATTATCATTAAATATTTATTTTAAGAAAAAATCTTAGATTTTTAAAGAATTTATAGTATATTTAGTCAAAAAACAAAAAAACAAATTAAACCAAAAACTTCTTTTGGAACTTTTTATTTTGCTATGTGTTTAACTAATTTCTAGATGTTTTTCTGGCTGTTATATCTGTTTTAACAGTTTTGTCTTTGTATGTTTTAGAGTATAACTGTGTAATTCTTATGCATGAATTTTGAAGATTATGCTAAAATCCATTGCCTACTATTCTCTCTTCATATTTTTTTAATTAAATTGGTAGCTTTTGAGTTTAGATTTTGTAATACTATGAAAAACTAAGGTAAATCAAATTCACTCTACATGTATTATTCCAAACTTGTAATTTCTGCTATATCTGTATTAGCTTCAGAAGAAGGTGACCTTAGATCTGTAAATTGTCTTTAATCTCATATCCTGGCTCAAACCTCTGTGTGTGTGTGTGTGTGTTGTGTGTGTGTGTGTGTGTGTGTGTGTGTGTGTGTGGAAGCTCTTTCCACTTGAGTTTTCCTCCAGGAACTCCATACTTACCTAATCAGATGAGATTTCATAGGTTCTTACTCTGGAGATATTCAAAGCTCATGACTGCTTCCAGGCATTCCATTTCTAGGGATTAGCGCAAAACACCACCTCAATTCAGACATTATCCATGCAAGGGCTAGCTTGCTAGAAACCTGAATCACCTCTGAAAAATACAAAGGTATCCCTCAAACATGTTGCTAGGATGAGGAGTTGCAAAGAAGAACTGAGCTAACTATAAAAAAATAAACAAGAAACAGTGTATGATGATAAATTTCCAATTTTCTGAAATTGCACTACCTTTTCACTAATTAAGCAATGACCTGTTAGTATTCATACAGCTGGTCTTGTTTTTATTGTTACTCTATTTAACATCATCTTAATGAACATTTCTCCTCTGTAAGAGGTAAGCTTTTTTATCCAAGGTTTTCTCCAGAGAACATTGCTTTGTCTTAAATACCCACAAATATTATGCTATTTCTCCACTTGATCTCTAGTTTTCAGTAACAAACCTTGTTCATCAACTTACATCTTAATGAGCCACTTGATCAGCAGGGCCCATCTCAGTTTCTTAAAGCATCCACCATATCTACTATACCAGAACTTCTTGAAATCTCTGTTGCGATCTTTGTCTTTCTAGTCACTTTATTGATATAGTTTTTTAATGCACCTCTTTGAAAGTGTCCATGTCTTATAGGTGTAGGTTGTCATTGGCAAAAGCAAATGCACCTAGAACTTTTTCTTTTTTAAACATGTCATTGTTGGTCATGAAGAATTAAACTCCCAAAACCAGACTTTCCCAAACCTAGCTGATTCTACCTACTGGTTTCTTGATCAGGATTTCTTTTTGTTGTGAGAGATCCGAGCTAAATAAATTGCTCCAAACATTCAAACTTTTACTGGTACAGGCAAGATGGCATCTGTGGAATACATTCCTTGGTCCAGGTATGAATCAATGCCTTTTTCAAACAAACAAACAAACAAGAATGTTTATTAAAAATAAATTTGGTTTTTTTATTTCCAACTTTCTGGACAACACAATTATTGAAATTCAGCCTTAGCTTCCCTCCTACTTTTTTGTTGTTGCTGTTAACAGCTTTGAAATTTGATCACATTAACATAATGTCACGAACTCAAGCAGATCCACTCCTTGGGTCTGCAGATACATAATGTGGAGAGGAATGGATGCAGTACATAGATTCTATACTTGGCAAAAGAAACAATAGGACTTTAGTAAAATATTGTTCAGTTGAATGTCTCAGTAATTCTGTTTTTACAATAGAAATACATAAATCTTTAAAATAGGTAAAATAACTTAAAATATATTTTATATATTTTATGTACTTCATTAATGCTTCTATCAACCTGGAATATTAACAGTGTAAGTAAAATCATAAGATACCAAAATTTTATTTCAATTTACAATCCTTGAAATCTAAAATATATCTGAAAACATAGAATGTAAAGCACCAGATTTCTCCTTGTTCTTTTTTTCTAACTAAACTGATATATTTGTGTAATCTGAGTTTCTATACCAACCCTTGCATTGAAGTGCATCATGGTGCCATTTTTGTTGATAATTAGATGTATGATGACAGCTTTCTTTTGCTAATGGCCCACATTTTTCTTTAATCCACATCAAAATGGAAATTTAAATTACAGTTTACAAAAATGATATAAATACATGACTAATCATACATACTCTTCCCCATAATTTTAAAATTATAGTGTTAAGGAAACAAAATTTGCTATGAAAAGAACCAAATTACAGAATATTTATAACGCACCATTAAGTTAGTCTGTCTGTCCTTTTTCTTACTATAGGAAAAGAAACAACAAAGCTTTGGCAACAGCAACTCCATTATATCAACATCAGTGAAATATCTTCAGTCTAGAAACGATCACCTTGTCATGTCGTTGAGGCAAAAATATATATTTTTTTTTTAAATTGAATGCTATGAAACAAAAGCCATCCCGTCTCCTTATTGGTCTTATTGAATGTGGCTGGTGATAGAAAGTGGAAGGCTCTTGCAATAAGAGGCGAAATATTTTAATAATGGAAAGAAATAAATGCCTGCTCACCAACTACCCCCACCGAGTCTACAACCAATTATTTTTGGAATTAACCTGGCAGATTGTGACACAAATCCTATTTTTTTAGAAACCAATTAATCGCACATCATTCTTGCACTACTGTTCAACAGCTGGCTATATTCTGGGGATGGCAGGATTTCAGAGGAGTCTGCCACATGTAATGGAAAAGTTTATTTTAAACTTTCTCTTGCAGAAATTAACTCAAATAACCTGCTGTTAATTAATATCCTGAGCTGTGGAAGTCAGCTCTTTGAGCATTTAAAAAAAAAAAAAACAACCAAATACTGTGAAAGAGTTAAAAAATGAAGTAAACATCACCTAGGGTTTTTACCCATTGTTGGCTGTACTATTGATTAGAGATTATTGTTGACCCTTTATTTGTCATTTGACCTCTTTGAAAGAATAGATCAGAAGTAGTACCATCTTTCACAAAACTGAACTAAACTAATTACCTGCCAAATATGCAGATTAAATGACTCAAAGGCACACAGGAGAAAGGTTTTTTTTTTCTCTCTGAAACTTTAAAGGTGCCAAGAAATACCCAACTAACTCTGTTATTCCCGACTCTAGTAAATCTGAGATATGTATTATTATTCAAGGAATCGTCTTGCCTCTGTTGTGCTAAAAAGTAGGGAACCCTAACTATAAATATATTAATTTAAAATTTTTAGAAAATTATATATGCAGCTTGGAAAACTAAATGAAATACTAGCAAATAAACCAATTTTCAAAATGCATGCAGCAACGTGTATTCAGGTTATGTGCCAGTGGTAAAAACTGCTTGCTTAGACACCTGCAGTTATGTAAAATAATATTTGAGGGAACTTATTTTGTCATGCAAGCTTTTGTTTGTTTTTCACTAAAGTATGTTTTTTTTTGTCTTTTTAAACAATTTTATTTAAAATTTTGTTTCAGTCAGATATAAATGTATCCTAAAATCTCACTATTTACCTCTTACCCTGTAGACAGTTCTTATTTTTCCGGAGTACCTGGCTATTACTCTAGTGATGGCTGCCACTGTTTTTTTTTGTCTGTTGTACTAACAATGTAGCCAAGAGTTGCCGACATTATTATGGCACAAACTTTTATTCACCAGCAATGTTATTATTTATCAAAATGTTTGTTGTTGTTGTTGTTGGTGTGATCCATACTTGAGGAAAGAACACCATTTTTACTGCCACCTCTTCTGTGAACTTTCCTGTCATTTTAAGTCATTTTAAACACAGTGATGCCAGTGAATTTTTGTTGTTTTATTATTATTTTTACACTGTAAATGTGCTATTTTCTCATTTACCAATGAAATTCACTTATGGTGTGGCTGGTGTGCTTTGTCATACTTGAAAGTATGAGCCCTTTAAAGTACGTATATACTGTATCCTGAGATTATAGCAGAAGAATGGTTTCTTGTTGTTGTGAGGTTGCACGGTAAACACTGAAAGACATCTGAAATGGAGAAGAAATTGTGTGGAAACGAATAAGATTTAACAATCTGATGGCTTTATTTGTTTAAATTTTTTAATATTCCTATTTTGTTCCTATTTATTTATGTCACTAGCACCACTAAATTATCTCTCTGACACTTAGTGAAGTATAGAAATAAATAAAGCACATTATTTTTATTATTTTTTTCATTTTTGCAAGTAGAATTCTATTTTTATTTTAATTTCATGTGTAACATGACATATTCTCTCTCTTTTTAAAATCAAAAATAGACGTAAGTCAACCTAATCCTCCACCTGATGATTTTTTCATATACCAATTCTGCCATAGGATAATCTACAATAAATATCACCACAAATGGGGATATCAAGAAAGGGCAATAATCCTTTTGTAGTTGCTAAGACATCAATCAACACTCCTGCTACCTCATATCCCAGGCAGCAAGCTGGTAACTTCTGTATGGCAGGCTGAGACTGATTAAGTTATGACCCTAACCCTAATGGTTCAGTAAGAACTGGGTTTCAGAGGTTACAGCAGATGCTAAAGCTGAGCTGTCTGTACCTTGACAGTGATAGTGGAAGTAAGGCTAAATAAGGTTCTAATCCACAATGAAAGTACCATTCAAAGATGTAGACAAAAAGTTGGGAGAATCTTGAAAACACCACCTGGGAGAAGCCACACACACACATTGGTAGCACTAGTAGGAATTTTTTTAAGAAAGAGGAAAAATTCAAATATTTGCTTGATTTTCTCATATAACTATGACTCCTTGATTTTTCCATTTCTTAACTATTCATGTGATGCAGAGACACATCTAACCCAACATTCTAGATTCTGAACTTCACCTTTGAAAATGGATGTTTGGTAACTTTTCATATTGTATCATTTAGAGAATTACAAAAAAACAAATTTTAAATTTAAGTTTATATTTAAATTAAAATTCCACAGGTAAACAGGCATGAAATATTTTAAAATGCAGTAATGATGCAGATTATTCTGAAGTTGCTTTACAAATTAAGCATTGTGGAACTTTTAGTCTAAGAATTAGAAATTCTGTGGGTTAACATTGAACTTGTATGAGAAATTTCAAAATCTGTGTAAGGAAGGATCCAAAAATTTGAGTTTGTGGAGAAGAGAGAGAGAGAAGGAAAAAAAAGAAAATAACAACATATAGGGGAAAATCTGAGAGAAAGGCAAAATATATTAAAGTAAGCATTATATACTGTTTATCTTTAGCATCAAAGTATCATAAAACAGTCTAGGATGAAATGCTGCAAATGCACAGCAATCTAATTATGAAAAAATATACGAGGTGTAGTCAAAAAATATCTGACCTTGAATTTGTTTGAACAAAATAATAATGTGTGAGCAAAATCCGCATGGGTATTAGGTGGCTGCGTCCTTCCTGTGCATGCGCAAAAGTTTTCGTGTCTGTAGGTTGCGCCAGTCGCCCGCAGTGACGCGTTGAGTACAGACATGAAGAGTGTGCTGTGCGATTTTTCTTTTTGAGTCAAGATGGCCGAGCGCATTGAGCAAAGATACTGTATCAAATTCTGCCAAAAACTTTGTGAAACGCAAGCCCAGACTATCAAGAAGATTCAGAAGGCCTTTGGAGATGATGCTATGGGAAAAACACAAATAAAGGAGTGGTACAACCAGTTAAAAGATGGCCGCACCTCAGTGGACAGTCAGCCACATTGTGGCAGACCATCGACTAGCAGAAACGACGGAATGCTTGCAAAGGTTCGAGGAATAGTCTATGAAGACTGTTGTATGACTATTGAGGAGATTGTTGCCGAAGTTGGAATCAGCCATGGGTCAGTTCAGTCAATTATAACAGAAGATTTGTGCATGAGGAGGGTGTCAGCCAAATTCGTACCAAAGTTGCTGTCTGACCAGCAGAAAGAAAATAGAAAGGAAATCTCCCAGGACATGCTGGAGTGTGCTAGCCAAGATCAAAACTTCATGAAAACTATCATCACTGGCGATGAGACATGGGTGTACAGCTATGACCCTGAAACAAAATTGCAATCATCCCAATGGAAGCATCCATCCTCGCCAAGACCAAAGAAAGCAAGACAGGTGTGCAGCAATGTTAAACTGATGATGACCTACTTTTTTTACTACAGAGGTATTGTGCACCATTAATATGTACCACAAGGTCAGACAATTAACAAAGAATACTACCTGGGGGTTCTTCGTCGCCTTCGTGAAGCTGTGCGGTGAAAACGACCTGACCTGTGGGCAGCAAAGAACTGGCAACTCCACCATGACAACACACCCGCTCATTCCGCCCACGTCGTCCAAGCATTCCTCGCCAAGCATAACTCACCACTTGTTTGTCAGGCTTCCTACTCCCCAGATTTGGCTCCATGTGACTATTGGCTATTCCCAAAGCTAAAAAAAACACTCAAAGGGAGAAGATTTGAGTCAACAGAGGACATTAAGGAAAATTCGACGGCACAGCTCTACAGCATCCCAAAAAGTGATTTCCAGAAATGTTTCCAACAGTGACGAGAACGCTGGCAGAAGTGTGTGGACTCCCAAGGCGAATACTTTGAAGGACACTAAATCAAAATAGTGAGTTTTTTAATATTACTTGTTTTTTTTTTGGCCAAAGGTCGGATACTTTTTGACTACACCTCATATATATATATATATATACACACACACAGTGGGACTATGTCTAAACTGACCTCTGAGTGCTTCAACATTCTGTCCAATTGACATTAAATTTTCATCCTGACAGAAGACAGCATTTGGGACATGTGGACTGATTTTGAGTGTCAGAATGTGAAGAAATTGGATTACTCAAAGTTCAAAGAATGATGATGTCATTTTATATAGAAAATGCCTCTTAGCAAACTGACAATGTCACAGTCAGCTTATAACATCTGATTAATGGCTGATTCAAAACAGATAAATTGCTGTAGATTTATGGATTGCTAATTACTGTGTATCTGGCTGGGAAAACAGTATGTGCTTCATGAAAGATTTTTAAAAAACATTATTAATCACACAGCCTCCTGCAGCTGTGTTGGTATTACACCACCACCATAGTATATAAAGGACACTTTGTCTGGTCCTAGAATTACAGACAATTATAGATTACCTTGTTTGAAGTGCTATGCAGTGAACAAGTGTATACAAGCATTGTATCCCAGGTTGAAGCAAGTGATTTCTTCATAGAGTGCACATCTGGCTATGTCACTATTGACTCCTGTAGGTCCAGTTTTTGGTCTTATTACAGATATCACATTTAATCATTGATTTCACTAATCTTGTCACCATATCAGAAAAATGTGCTGGGAAAGAACTGACAGTGAAGGAGAAAGGCAAGTTGCCAGAAGACTAGGATCAGGGCCTACACAACAACTGGCTGATAAATACAATATAGGAACAATGAACAATTTGTTATTATCGATATAGCTTTCTGTGACACAAAGAGGAAAACCTTTAAAAAAATTTAATTTGTTTTCTTTCTGTATTACACAAATTACAGATAACTTCACGCTCTTGGTTAAATATGTGATAATGAAAGCAAAAATATCCCTTCTCTTGTTAAACTGACATTCTATTCCTCTCCCTTTCATTGTTTGTTTATTTAATAATTATTTCAGTAGCTTTTTTGAGGGTGTCAGTTCTTGTGGATTTTAGTGTTGGCTCCAAGGAAACCAATTCTTGTCTTCCTCTTACAGATGTAGATTAATAAGATGCACTAAGATATTCAAATGAATCCCATTCAGATAACATAATGATGCTATTTTAGCCAGGTTTTACCTGAACATTCCTAATATTTACGGGAGCATTTTGAATGTACATTATTTCCAGGCGATACTAAGTAGAGAAGGAATTACCACAAAGACCTTTTCAGTTAGCATATATGGAGTATTTTATACCACACACAAAGAACATACATGCTTGATTTCTATTTTTTCTTCTTTTTTTTTAAGTTCAATCTGAACAAAGTCCTTGGGGTAATTAGTTTTATGTATATGTCTGGTTGGATATTGACTGAGGGGATTGTTACATATCAGGCCATTCCACTCATGTACTATTGCAAATTATACTCGGTGTTTCATTATTTATGGAATTGTGAGCAAGTGCTTGAATTGATATCATGTGCCCTGTGGGCTGAGAAGTTGGATGGAATTGAAATAACTTCAAAGAAGCAGCACTTTATCTGTAATCCAGGTTTTCAGCAATGAGTTGCTCCGTTGTTATATGTAGTGTACTGTACCATACAGATTTTAATTGTTAGGGGGGAAATGAATGTTCCAAACTAGAAACCCAACCTCTCTTAGAAATCACCCCTGTACTGGTGCTCTGTATAAAAAGGGAACTATCTACTTACGTGATCCACAATGTAGTGACTTCTATTAGGCAAAGAAGACAGCAATTTCTATCTATAGACTTTATAAAAATCATCAAATTTTTAGGGATATTATGGACAGCATGTTCTATTTATATAATAGGCTGCTTTTACCAGTTCCTGATGAAGTGTTGACCTGTCTATAAGGTCTGTTCATCTGTAAAGATCTTTCTCCATCATTATACTAATTATCGTAATTAGGGCCCCACCTGTCCACAAACTATTGATAAACTTATTTATTTGTTGTTTTTTTTAAGGCATTTCTAGCCTGTCTATGAAAACTACCAGTTTCTATCATTTGTGTGATTTTTACATAATGTTTCTGCTTTTAAGGATTCACTTCACTTCACTTGTCCCATAACCTATAGGTCGTTGGGGGCACCTGGGGAGGTGTTTCTAGGGCATTTTACAACCTGGCGGACTCCATCCCTTTCCAGGCTGCTTTTACAGATTACCTGACTGTAAATACTTTTGATCCTTTTGTTGATTTTTAGATAGTGTTAACTCACTTTTAGTCTAAAGATGAAGATTTCTAGTAGGGGCTTTTGTTGGGTCTATTCAGTAACAGAATGTGCTGGTACATGTATGGTCCAGATTACTCTCTCAGAAGGACTAGTCCACCCACCAAGTACAGTACTAACTATTTTTAGCCCATGATTTACTGCTGAGGCCATTTGTGAGTCTTTGTTGAATGCATCAGCTTATAATTAGCTATGCAACTTGCAGATAGACAGACAGAAACCTGTTTTTAAGGACCACCTGTTTAAAGTCAGGTTTTTAATTTCTTTATCTTTTAACAAAGCTAAGCTGCTTATAGTGTCCACCTGTCAATAAAAGCCAATTATTATCTACATTTTGCCATGGTTAGCCATTGCTGACTCATTTGTTTGCAAGGGAAGTGAGAGAAGATGATGATGATGTAGCAAATTTGCATTATGGAAAAATTTTTATTTGGCCAACAGATAACTGAAGAAATAAAATAATTTTCTTATTTAATGAGAAAACAAGGAAAAGAATTTAAATTGTCCCAGTGAGAAATTTATTAGACTAGGTGACTGCCCTTTAGATCATAAAGTTTTTGTTGTGTGTGTATTGTGGTGTGTGAGTGTTTATATATATATATATATATCATTTTACACGGTTTAAAGCCAGTTTGGCAGAAGAAAATTACTTAGAGTCTGGCCTCTTAGCTTGGGGCTATGACTGTTTAGCCATGATTACCATCTCTACTTTATAACTTTATTGACTGATGGTTGCCTTGTTCTATTATCTCTTGACAATTTGCTATGACCACTTTATTTTTTTAGCACTATGCCTTGCAGGCATTTCTTTTTAAAAGATTGTTACAGTTTTATTCTGTCTTTGGTCATCTGCCAACATCCTTCCATTCTAGTGAGTTTCAAGATCTTTTTGACATCAGTCTGCGAGTTCCCATTAGTGTTCCATGACTGATTGCTGGGTAGTTTCATGCAGTTAATAAACTCAGTGATAAAACTAAGTCCACAATTGTTTTAGGATGTCTTGTGCATCTTTGATTTTCACTTTTATTGATTAAAGTTAATGTATGTAACTAAATAATAATGATAATGTATGCCATTCTTTTTTTTCTTCTATTGTTGGAATGCATTAATCATATCTGTGGACTGCTAGTCACATGGTGTGATGAGAATGAATGTAGCCACTTAGAAAGGACTAGTGACTGAGAAACTGGATTATGCTTTGATCTTGTGAATTCTCAATTGGCTTACTACATACATGCTAAAATATTGTAAATCTTATTTTTGCTCTAAAATTTTAATTTTTTAGTGAAAAATGGGGCATATGAATATAGTCCATTAGTACCACAATTCCTAACATTGCCTTTGAAGCTCATCTGATCTGTCTCCAGCATCATCCATATCAGAAGCCTGCCCTGTATAGGCTGTTCATATTGTTTCTATATCCATGGAACCAAAATTTCTTTTACCCCAGAGACAAGCATTGATAGAGTGCCTGCACTTATAGTACCATGAGAAATGACAATTTGGACTTGTGATACAATTGGTACAATAGCCATTGCTTACATTTTGAGCACAAAAAAAACTGCATGCCTGCTACCTATTGACTTCATCTTCAATTTCAGATGTTTAGGGCTGGAGAAGTCAGGATTACTGGAAGCAGTACTTTTGATGTACCCTTATTTCTTGTTTTGCTGGTTTCCAGTAGAGTCATCAGTAGCACAAACTAAATACAAATAATATCATCATCAGCAGTAATCTTTCGTTTTTCAAAACATACAATTGTAGCTCATTGTTGCATGGCTTTGTGATGTCCTCTTTGGCCTGTACTTTAAGTGACAAACTACATTATATTTCTTCAGCATGATGGAGCATTCAATATCTTGGATGAGTGTTAATCTGTGGGCTTTACATGTCCAGAAATGTGGCATAAGTCAATTAGTCACCTAGAACAGATGTGTTTTATTTTGATTAGATTAATGAAAAACTGACATGTACTTGTTTGATTGGTCAGTGTCAGCTACTTTATTGATCATTTTACAGATGCTTCTAGAATATGTATGGATAAGTGACTGGTAACCATAATTTGTGCATCAGATGAATAAATTATTCATTCAGGGTATTTCACAAACAAATTATATTAATGACAAAAATATACGTGTTTTTTTTGCCCACTTTATATGTATTTTGTGTTTGGTGTCATCAAATAACTTGTAAATAAATGCTGTTTATGGTTAATGGTGTTCATATAAAAAAATAATATCAAACTAACAAAAATGAGCAAAAAAGTTGATGAACATCTTATTCTTTCTCTACTTTAGAGAATTTATCGTTTTGGGCAAAATGCATCATATGCTAAATGCAAGGAAGAGATGGAAATAACTATTTTTCATCAATTCTTGTAGGCCAATTTCCCATCTTATAGTCACTGGTCTTTTACTTGGTTATAGCTAAATTTATAGTGCAGAATCATGTAAAATATAGAAAGTTCCAAGAATTAACAATGAGTCATATGAGTTAAAACTGTAATTACCCAAAATGGTGGTGATCAGAGTTGCAGTAGCTCACAATATAATTTGTTATTAAATTACCCAAAATCTAGCAATCAATCTTTGATCTTTCATGTGCAAAATTGCAGTGAAAAACAAATTTTCCATTCAAAATAGAAAAAAAAAAAAGAAGAAATTAATGAAAAAAAAGAAAAAAAAACAGGTGAGCTGCAGTTCTAATTTTAGTAGGTTGAATAATGGCTTGCAGATAGCAGTGATTGTAAGACATTACGGTGAGGTCAGCTCTTGTAGCCACCAATCAGCACTAGGGAGTAGCTTTGCTTGCACATAGGTTTAATTTAAAATATACATGTAACCTGTTTGATACACTACTTCATTTGTTTCTGGTTATATTAAATGTAGAAATTTGGATTGTGCAGAAAGAGTTTGCTGGTTAAAACTGTCCCTTAAATATCCTAAACACTTGGAAGCTTCACCAGGAAACTGGAGCTGGCCAGGTAGGGTGGATTGGAGATAAGGAAAGAAAACCAGTGTAAGGGCTAGTCATCACACATGCACAGGCAGACCTAGCTAGTGCCACAGTGTAGCTGGCAGCAGATAATTGACTCAGGAACAGAGCAAAGCAACTGCTTGGAATACTTGAATAATTAAAATACTAATTAAAACAGTACTGCAAGTGAAAATACAAACATAACTGAAATCTCTTTCATCTACAGTCCAGGAACAATATCTTTAAACAGAAAGTATTTTGTGAATCTGCCTGTACACTGACTTTGTAAACTTAAAATCTTCACCAGATATCTAATCTACACTGTTTTTTTTGAATACATAAATGATTTTGTATCATTAAATAGCATACATTTTTATTTAAACAATATTTTTATTATTTTTTTTTTGGTTTTATATAATAACATAATAACGGTTACTCTTCATGACCAAAGATAGCTGTTCACATATTGTGTGTACATGTGATGGAGCAAACAGTGTAACCTGGTGTCAGGGATCATCCAAGAAGATCAAACAACTTACCACTCTCACTTTTATCTACAGAAAAGTTTATACACCTTTTTCTTTTTTCTCTCTTAAGTAATATTTTATTTAAACTTATGTTGCTGTGAGAAACTATTAAATATTTTGTGCATTTTCAAATCTTAATATTTTCTAAATGCAGAGTACTACTGTTTTATTTTCTTTGTTGTAAAAAATTGGCAGTTTTACTTATTGGAAGATGTTTGGCAATAAGTTGATATCACAGACCACTGAGACAGAAATCCAGGGTCAGAACAGCCATGTACTCCACATGCTCATGCCTGGGATACTGGAAGGTACCCTACTAGACACCTGGAAGACATGTTTGAACAGCCAGTCATTACCAGAGTACATTCATATAATCATTGTTGAATAAAGGCTTGAATATCTTTCCATCCTAGGAATCTGTTCGAGACCTTCTCAAAGATCTTCAGTATCTGTAACTTCTTTATATAGATAAGACAATGGTCCACTCACAGTCTGCTGGACCCTGCCGAAATTGAGCGCCCGGGCTCAAATCCCAGTTGGCACCAGCTTGGTTTGGCATACTTCTTTTATGATTCTTTACCAGCCAGTCTTGTTGAGATTTTTTTGGACTCTCTGGTTTTCTCCCTCATCTAAGAAATGAAGAGCTCTAGTAAAATACTCCCTGCTGAAGTCAGATGCACCAGACCCATTATGGCACAGGATTGGCAATGCTTCTTAACAGCCAACTGTGGCATTACTTATCTCTAACCGGGGGCAAGCATTGGTGTACAACATGCCAACTTTTCATTTAAATAAGATTAGAATTTTAAAAATCAGCTTTTAATTCAATGTTCTTAATTATTTATATGCATATATATATATAACTATTTAACTTTGATTTTAAAAAAGGAAATTAACAAGACACGAAGCATACATCGACTAATTAGTTATTAGTTGATTAAGTATAACATTTAGTTTTTTACCAATGTGTTGACAAATAAATTATCCTGTTGCCTGCAAAACTGTATATATTATAAGTTGTTTTGTTTTGTTATTTTGGTTTATTTTCATGTACATAAAGTGCAGAGGCCAGACATAGTATTATACAACAGTTGCTGTATTTATGAGTATCCTGAGAGGCTCAAGATATTTTTATTTAGTGAATTACCGAGGCGATGAACAAGTCAAAATCATTGCACAAAATGGGTCTCTGTTACTTCATAAACTAGCCTCAGGTAATTATTCTTAAAGGATGAAGGTGGCTTCATTTTCAACAAACAAAATAAATTATAATAGAAACACCTCTCCCTTGTTTACCAGAGTGCTGCTATTAATTCACCTGTTTCTTCTAATAAAGTAAATACAATTTCGTAAAGGTTTGGCTTGACAGGGATTATAACCTAGTTAATTGTGGACTGTTTACCTTTGTCATTGCCATTTCTTATTGTTATATTTTGGCAAGTTTATTCTTTTATATATATATTTAACTTTATACTGATAGATCAAAGTGAAAATTTTCACCCTCTGCATGTAATTAAATTGTGCAGTACAATTGTATGCATCCCTTGCTAAAAGTCTAAAGGTAATGTTATTAATAATGACTAAATTTACTGCATATAACGATAGTATTTGCAATAACTTACCTATATTTAAGGGAATTTTGGTAAATTAAAACTTTTGATATGCTACAAATGGTATCAGTACAACTGCCCCCCCCACCAAGGAGAACATGGCTGTGTATAATTTGCAATTTTAGTGATCATGTGTATTAATAAATACGTGTGATATATGATGTATTGCTTTTGGATAACTCTGTGAACAAGTGGCCTGTAGTAGTATCTGTGGAACACGTGTCGGGGGCAGTTTTCTCGGTACCTTATGTGATACAGAAGAGGACAGGACGTTTCGGCAACGCCATTTCAGTGCTAGACGATTCGGCAAAGAAGCTGTTTGGGTTAAAGTTTACAAAATGCTAACTAACCAAGCCTAAACTAGAACCTAGGTATCACTCAATTCTAAAACGAATAGCTGATAATCGCAGTGGTAGATATTCAAAACCCACCACGACGACTTCGCAAATAAAGTTATTTTGGATAAATCTAAGCTTGAGCCCCTCATTTAATGCTAACTTATTCACATTTTATAAGCTTTATTACAGGTAATTCCTTTACTGAAACGACTGCTGCCGAAACGCCTCATCCCAGATATAGGATATATGACAGGACATGGTATACGCGATATATCCGATATAAGAATATATGCTAGTTTTATTAGTATCCGTATTCGCCTGTCTAGTTATCCAGGGGGGGGGGTGTGCAGTTGTCCTAGAACCATTACAAATGTGTATGGGTAATGTATTGCTTTCCTGTCAAGGAGAGCATAAATAGATTAGTGTTTCATAATTTTACATAATGGACTTTGATGTTGCTAATTGTTCTACTCTCACTTCAAAAGATGGAGTATCACTATGAGAATATATAATAAATCATTTCTTATATTTACTTCATAATTTGTGATTAGTAGTTTTGATATCAGGACTGATTGTGAACGGTAGTGATATAGGTTAAAACTGGACTTCATTCTTCCTGTAAAAGAAAGAATTAAAACCAACATGAAAAAATGTGTCTGTTTATATGAACTAATTAGTCTGGATGAAGCTGATAAATCTTTGTATATAAGGAAGTCTTAGTAGTTTTATTATTATATATGGAGACAATCTTCAAACCCATTTTATTCATGGACTTATTTTGAACTATTTACTGATAAACCAATAGAATTGTGACAGTTATCCTTGAAGAAAAGAATTTTCTTTTTCATTTTTGTTTTAAGGAAGTATGTAGTTTTAAAATATTATTATTATTATTAATCAGTTTCTATTTTAGAGTTATTGCAAACAAATCAGATGATTATGAAAAAATAGATTAATAAATAATCTAATATTAATATTTCAGAGAATTCTCTGCTGTTTCCTATTGAGTGCCACACAACAGTGAAGTTGTTCTTGATCTTGACAGGAGTGCAACAGCATCAGTCATATATGTGTTTTAAAAATATAAAAAATCTAAATTTGTTACAATGTGTTTGAAAACAATTGTGTAGGTAAAGAGAATTTAATCGCACATTGGTGAATTATTGGACCACCAGGCTGAGGACTCAAGTTTGAACTGGATAGGTTTCATATTGCCCTTTGTCCCACATGTATAGCTACTTTTTGCTCTTCTTCACCAGCCGGCCATGTAGGTTTTCTTTTACAACTAGAAAATGCAAAGTTCCAGCATTGGCTTTTTATAGCTTGGGAAACTGAAACCAGGGCGCAGCACCTTATGTGCAATGATGTCATCTTAGCGAAAGTTCTTTACTTAGTGATGGAAAAGCAAATTGGATGTTTCTATTGATTTCTTAGGCATTGGTTCTCCGTGAAGTGCTGCCATCACATTTCACTCAGGTCTGGTGACTGCGAACTATGATTCTCTGCAGACTGAGGAATGTGGTCCTTCATTTTGGGGGTTTATGCTCCATCCATTGGAATTTAATTTGGAAAAAAATACCACAGCAGAAGCCACTGGCCATGGAGTTTAAATCACCATAGTTTTTATCTGAAAGGAAATATTTCATAGTTATACGTAATTTAATCTCTTCATGAACATAAAAATCTGAACACAAATCTGTACTTACAAACACACATGCATGTGGACTAAAGAAATAATGAATATTTAAATTAATTCTTAATACACATTTAAAATATGTGTGTGTGTGTGTGTGTGTGGTGTGTGTGTGTGTGTGTGTAATAAAGATAGCTCAAAAATTGTACACTTTTTTTGATAATTTTAAATGTTAAACCTGCATTTTCCAATCAACATGAGAATGTTGTAAGACCCCTTTTCTATTTTAGAGGAAACTTTGGATGTGTAATCCTTATCTTAGTGAACCTAAATTTATTTGGGGGGGGTTCAGATAAAAATGCATTTTTTTAATTGTATGCCATTTGGAAGAAATAATTTTAGAAAATTAATTTGTTTCTCTGGGAAAGAAAATGACAAGCTTGTAAAATAGATAGATGCTTCCCTCCCTGTTTTCTCCCTACTTTCTCTCTCTCTCTCTCTCTCGCTCTCTCTCTCTCAATTCTAGTTTTATGTCGACCATTTATATTGATGGCCAGTTTTGATAGTCCACTCGCATTTCTCAATTTCCTTAGGAGATGAAAAACTTGATGTGTTTATGTGCAGCATCCTGTGGCTCTGTGAATGAATGTTGTCAGCCACTGATTGGGTTTTAACCTTGTATGATGACCATGCCTGACTTCCACCAGCCTATATTTCTGTCATCCATGAGAGAGTTTTAAATCCTTGTACACATTTTATAGCTGGATACTCACAGAGATGTATTTATGTGGAAACCAACATATCAGTAAATTTATCAGGTCTGTTCTGTCTCACTGTTTTTAATTGCATCAGCCACTTCATATATATATTATATATATATGATGTATTTATAGGCTTTATAAAAGACATCTAGTATGCCGGGCAGGTATGAGCTGGCCCCGACTGGGAGTCCTTTACTGGTAGAGAGTGTGAATAAATAAAGTAAAATAAATGGTTACTTTTTGAGGGCTGCTGGATTTGATTTTTAAAAAATGAATTTAAAGTTTGGTGAGTTTCTCTCTCATGGTACTTTTAATATTATTTTTATTAAATCTAAAAACTGCGGATCCGTCTTTCCGTATCTTTATCAACCGTTAATCCTTTTCTTTTATTTCAAGTATGCATTAGTGTTAGGTCGTTACAAAAGCTGTGTCGCTTTTTATATTATGTTAATTTTGGGTTCACTTTTTGCATGCATGTGAAGGTATAGTAGATAAGTTATATGTCATTTTATAGAATGTGCTTTGGCATACATTATGCAAAATCTACCTTTTCAAAAATCATAAAATGGATATTTGTTTCAGGGTTCTGAGTGAAGCATGAATAGAAATGTTTTTCGTGTCATTTTGCTTCATGAGTTCAAACTGAGCCACAAAGCGAGTGAGGCAACTCCTAACATTAAGCAGGCATGGGGCGAGGACACAGCAAATGAGCGCACAGTACAACGATGGTTTGCAAAGTTTCAATCAGGAGATGTGAGCCTCGAAGATGAGGAACGTAGCAGACGTTCTTCCAGCTGTGATGACAACTGTCTGAAAGCCTCAGTTGAAGCCGATCCAAGAAACAGTGAGAAATTGCTGGAGAGATTGACATAAGCACTGCAACTGTTTCCCAGCATCTTGATGCAATCAGCAAAGTGGAAAACTTGACAAGTGGGTGCCTCAGTCAATTGGAGATCTGCTCTTCGCTTGTCATAAGAAACAAAAAGGACCCATTTCTTGACGGAATCTTTACATGTTGAAAAACGGATCCTTTACAACAATTGCAAACGATCAGCACAGTGGCTCAACAGAGACAAGGCACCTAACCACATTCCAAAACCCAGCCTCCACCCAAAGAAGGTTATGGTCACTGTCTGGTGGACAGAAACTGGTGTCATCCACTACAACTTCTTGCAACCTGGCAAAACCATCAGAGCTGAAAGGTACTATCTTGAATTAAACTTTGTTCATCAGAAACTCTCCAAATGACAACTGGCATTGGTGAATCGAAGAGTCCCAATCCTGCTCCACAACATTGCTTGTCCTTGTGACTCTTCAGAAACTGAACAAATTGGGGTACAAAGTTCTCCCTCACCCAGCCTATTCACCAGACCTTTCTCCCACAGACCACCACCTTTTCAAACACCTGGACAGCTTCCTCGATATGAAATCCTTCTCCAACCAAGCAGCAATTGAAACTACCTTCCAACAGTTTATCGACTTAGAAATCCAGATTTTTTTCAGGATGGTATAAAAGAGCTTGTAACCCATTGACAGAAGTTTACTGATTGTAATGGGACTTACTTTAACTGATAGACTTCACATTTAGCAACAATATGAAGTCTTATTGTTGCAGTAAAAAACTGACAAAACTCTTGTAACAAACTAATATTTAGAAGGTGTGTGATCCCAAATGTTTGTGGTATACAAACCTTCAGATGAAAGCATAACAAACATTGTGTGGAAGATATCTAACTTTTGTCATGGAGTGACTGATTGAGTCAGTTAGAATGAGCCAACAATAAGTGGTGTAGCTGAGCTGATGATAAATCAGATATACCATGCTTTATGTATTACAAATGTAAACAGATGCTGACATTAAATCAAATATTTTTCACAGTCACTCTCCCCATTGTCAAGCATGTCTGTCTGTCTATGTGTGTGAGATGGTTTTTCCCAGAAAAAATAGAGAGACAAGTATAGGATCATTTTTCTAATTTTTGGAAAAATTAAAACACATCCAAGAAAGAGGAAATTCCAGGAAACCAGAAGGTGGCTATTGTTCAGATTAATGGAGGTGGGTTGGAATGAAAGATACGAGGTGTAGTCAAAAGTATCCGACCTTTGGCCCAAAAAAAACAAGTAATATTAAAAAACTCACCATTTTGATTTAGTTTCCTTCAAAGTATTCGCTTTGGGAGTCCACACACTTATGCCAGCGTTCCTGCCACTGTTGGAAACATTTCTGTAAATCACTTTTTGGGATGCTGTAGAGCTGTGCCGTTGAATTTTGCTTAATTTCCTCTGTTGACTCAAATCTTCTCCCTTTGAGTGTTTTTTTTTGAGCTTTGAGAATAGCCAAAAGTCACATGGAGCCAAGTCTGGGGAGTAGGAAGCCTGATGAACAAGTGGTGTGTTATGCTTGGCGAGGAATGCTTGGACGACGTGGGCGGAATGAGTGGGTGCGTTGTCATGGTGGAGTTACCAGTTCTTTGCTGCCCACAGGTCGGGTCGTTTTCACCGCACAGCTTCGTGAAGGTGATGAAGAACCCCAGGTAGTATTCTTTGTTAATTGTCTGACCTTGTGGTGCATATTCATGGTGCACAATACCTCTGTAGTAAAAAAAAGTAGGTCATCATCAGTTTAACATTGCTGCACACCTATCTTGCTTTCTTTGGTGTTGGCGAGGATGGATGCTTCCATTGGGATGATTGCAATTTTGTTTCAGGGTCATAGCTGTACACCCATGTCTCATCACCAGTGATGATAGTGTTCATGAAGTTTTGATCTTGGCTAGCACACTCCAGCACGTCCTGGGAGGTTTCCTTTCTGTTTTCTTTCTGCTGGTCAGACAGCAACTTTGGTACGAATTTGGCCGACACCCTCCTCATGCACAAATCTTCTGTTATAATTGACTGAACTGACCCATGGCTGATTCCAACTTCGGCAACAATCTCCTCAATAGTCATACAACAGTCTTCATAGACTATTCCTCGAACCTTTGCAATCATTCCGTCGTTTCTGCTAGTCGATGGTCTGCCACAATGTGGCTGACTGTCCACTGAGGTGGCCATCTTTGAACCGGTTGTACCACTCCTTTATTTGTGTTTTTCCCATAGCATCATCTCCAAAGGCCGCCTGAATCTTCTTGATAGTCTGGGCTTGCGTATCACCAAGTTTTTGGCAGAATTTGATACAGTATCTTTCTCAATGCGCTCGGTCATCTTGACTCAAAAAGAAAAATCGCACAGCACTCTCTTCATGTCTGTACTCAACACGTCACTGCGGGCGACTGGCGCAACCTACAGACACGAAAATTTTTGCGCATGCTCAGGAAGGACGCGGCCACCTAATATCCATGTGGATTTTGCTCACACATTATTATTTTGTTCAAACAAATTCAAGGTCGGATACTTTTTGACTACACCTCGTATAAAGACATTCCATCTTAATATATAAACAAAGTTTTTATGATAAATTTCTATTTTTTTTAAAAGTAGTTGGAGGCTAATTGATAGTAAGTTGTTATTTCTTATGTATTGAAAAATGCACATGAATGCTTTTTAATCAACATACTCCAGGGATGCAGAATAATTTGTAGAATCTGACAAAGCCAAGTCATGTGAGGAAAATACTGGGGATGTATACGATAGCTGATCATATCACAACTAGTAACAGTCATGAATTCAAAAGTTTCTAATAGCAAGATTTTAGCTAGAATCTTGGGGTTTTTTAATATGAAACTGATGTTCAAACTTAAATAATGACACAGACCTCATTCCTTTTGATGTCAAAATACTCAGGTCTACAAATAATTACTGTTGCTTGTTTTTTTAATTAGTTACTATATCCTTTATATCCACAATGCAATTTACCTTTTGTTTTCAGGGAATGGTAGTTTTGTGTGTATATTTCTGGGGACCCTCATTTCTTTTTCTGTCATTTTTTTCATTTTTTTTCCCCTTTTTTCAGTTTTAAAACCAAGTAAAAGGTGATCTGTTCCTTTGTGATTTTGTACATAAACATGTGATATAGTAAACAGTAGCACAAACTTTGTTTCAACGAAAATACGACTTATCATTTTGAACTGTACCTTACTTAGTTCATCGTTGGCATTTTAAAGACAACAACAACAACTAGAAACTCAGGCACTGGCAATCAGAATACTGAAGAAAACAAAAAAAAATTGTTCTTCTCTGCAAGATGGGAAAAGGAATAATAAACACAGTTACCCAGATTTAAGGAAGGAGATCAAGGGGCCTGGAAGTTTCATATTTATTTAAGACAAGACAGGCTTCAGATATCTGATGAATAAATATTCCTGAATTTGAAGTTTGAAAATGGAACAAGATGTGGCCGTTATCCATAATTAATGTGTGGTTTAAATCTAAAGTGTGAAACCATACTATGTGTGTGTGTGCATTATATATATATACACATACATGTGAAGCTGCTTTTTCATTACTATTAAAAATCATGTTATGTATCGATTTTATTATTTTTAAAATTATCAATTATTCATTTTTATTAAAGATTCATCTGAAGATGAAGAAACTCGGTGATGCTATAATCTCTCGTGTTTACTGGCACCTGCATCCAGCTAAATTGAGTTCCTTATCTGTTTTCTTTGTTTCACCCAGTTCTCCTTGGAGGCTGCTGCTGCTGCTATCTCTATCCGATTTTGAACATTCTGCTGACATTTTGCCAATATTCCTCCTGGTTAGCTCAGCTGATATTGAGATATAAAGTGATGGAGTGTTTCAAACCGACCTCAGTAAATGTACTGCTGTTTTAAAAAAAAAATGTAACCAAATAGACTACAGAAATGTAAATAATTAGGATTTTAAAACTTTCATGGGTGGAATAAATTTCAGCAACAGATTCTTGTGTATTCCACTACATGTAAAATCAAGTTTGTTTATTTCTCACAGAATGTAGAAGCTTAATTGAAAATTTCCTGGGTCTCCTGCATGCTTTACCTAGCTGCTACACAGTTTAATCAGTGTACTGTATTTCCATATTATAATTAGCATTTCAAATATAAATTGGTTCTTGTCTTTAATCCTTAAGCTACAGTGCACATATGCAGTATTTCCCCCACTATTATTTGAGCAGTGAGTGGGGGGAGACATCATTTAAGGGAGTCAGGTCGCCAAGCAGAGCACATAAGGTGGTTGTCGGGGATTATGATCACTTCAGCTTATGGGTTAACGGAAAAAAAGAAAAGATGAAATTACTTAGAACCGATCTTTGGTCACAATAATCCTAAAGTGAATGTACCTTTGAGGAAAAAACTGGAATCATTGAGAAAATATTCTGTGTATAGATTTGGCTGGTCAGCATGTCTAAGAAAAAAAATACGGAGGAGGATTAACAGATGTTTTCCATGGTCCCTGCTGGTATATCTCCAGCCTCCCCCTTAATTGGACTGACTAGTAGACGGCTTCGCAAAACTGATCTTGAAAGCACACCACAGTTTTATTAGCACTGATAAATATTCTGATAAAATTGGATATTTATAATATATATTTAATATGAACAAACACAAATAGAAATGAGTTTTATACAGAGACTTTGTGGGAATCATTAAATATATGTTAGGATGATTGGTGCTTGTTGAAGAACAGTTAACCCTTTTGCTGTGAGTGTCACTATAAATCCACATATGTACCTCTCTCCTCTTTTTTCTATGTCTACCATCATAGGCTTGTACCTGAGTGCACTGGCTTGTTTTGGTTGCTTAAAAAAAAACATCTTGAGTATTTTTCCCATGGTATTTTGAAATTGTACAAAAACTAAATAAAATAATTGAAAATAAAACTTAAATACTGCAGTTTATATTTCATAGCACTTGATTACCACCTCAGACAAAAAATTTTAAAGACCACTTTTCTTTTTTTTGTTGGATGAAGTTGCACTGGTTTTAGTCATGGGATCACCTTGTCTTCTTGCTGGAGCCCCCGTTCAACTCTGTGGAGGATGGGTAGGGGTAAAGAGACACTAGGCTAGTCAACTATGGCTAGTCTTGCCAGAATACTTACTGCCGCATGTTGCAAAAGTCCCCATGTGTCTGTGCGCATGCAACCGGCTGAAAGTTTCTACTGGAACCACTTATTTTTTTAGATGTGGGAGGAAGCCAGAATAACCAGAGAAGATGTGTCTCAGATTTGGCTAAAGAAAATTAAAAAGAAACTATGCCAGGGATGTATGCCAAGCCAAGTTGGTCCATGCAGGAATTGAACCCTGTCCCTAGTAGCAGCTTAACTACTGGACCACTGTGGTCCATTATCAAGGTTGCCATACTTTATATCTTGGAAAAACAATTTAACTTTATGTTGCCTGCTCCCATAGAGCACTTTACATTGTTGGTCATATAAACACTTTCCAACAAATTGAGCTCTCTCACACTTACCCAGGGAATTGAAAAGATATTACACTTTAAAATATGTGAACTTGATTAAAATTAATTTATAACATTTGTAATAAAGCATTTTGCAGCTTTCATTTCACTAGGAAGGTAAATTAACAAACTGGCTGTACTCAGAGATACCCCACTACCCTGCTAATTTTGATGGCAATGGCATTTTTAATATTTAGGGAAACATTGAGAAGCAGATTTTAAATATTCATCAAAGTAAAGATATGAAATTCTACTGATTGGGCATTATTTACTTTTTATTGTACTATGAATAACTTTCCCTTGCACAGTAAATTCTTAGAATTTAAAGTTATAAACTACCATAAGTTTTCAGGTCTGTCAGGGCCACTAAAGAAAAGGAAAAAAATATTGAAATGAAGGGACTTAAATCAAATAATTATCTTAATAAATGAACATTTTAGTGGAAAACTTAATTTTTGTTAAATTAAGAAAGCAGAATCTCTATTGATAGTAAACCACCATGAATTTTTTTTTTTAAATATGATCTCCTCATCTCCCCTGACCAGATGATGATGTATGAGGCAAAAACCCAATTCAATTCAGTTTCCATAAGCAGTGGCTATTCTACGAGGTCAGGTGGTTGACTTGGCACTTAGCTCTTCTCACTCTCATGGAAGGTGCACAAGCAGAAAGTCTCTGTTAGATTCCTTTGTTTTTAGATGTAGGTAAAGTGTCTGAGGAACATCAGGGTGTCTAGACAGAAGAAGAAGAAACACCGTGTTAGGGAGACATGCCAAGCTAAAGCCATTTTCAACCAGAATTCAAACTTAGGTCCCTGACTTGAGCATTTCAGTAGTCTACCCACTGGACTAGGCTACTTCCTTTTTAAATATATTACATATTTAAAAAGTTACTTTTGTAGCTATATTTTAATACAGTTTTTGGGAAAGTAATTGGATGCACAAGAATCTTAATGTTAGGCGAAAGTAGTTCATTCCTTGCAGAAACCACACAGGTGTAGCAGGTAGAGCTGGTACTATTATATTAAAAATATAGACACGTTTGTTTGACATTACCTTTACAAATCTGTCAGTTAGAACTGTATGTGAAGTAGCTCTATTGTAGTGCAGCAGTGCTACAGATCAACTAAGCAGGCTATTTTTAAAGAAAATAATAGAATCACATACAGTATATATACATATATACATTGTTAATCTGACACAAAGATTCAGTCCTAAGCAAAAGATGTTTTCTGAAATCAGATAAATGTACATGAGAGGTTGGATTTGTAGAACATAGGTGTTCTGAAAATTGTGTTCTTTTACATGGAGTTATCCTGCCTATCTGTACAGCAGTAGCAAAGCCAGCTGAAAAGATTAAAATATCTTAATGGTGGAAGGAGAGAAAAAAGATCTAATGATTAGCAACAAATTTTGTATTTGTGAAGCTTTGGATTCAAAAAGAAGAAAGAAGCAGCAGCTCTCAATGAAACAAGAACTACCAGAGAGCTCAGCTTTTGGAAATTTTCAAGTGAAAATTGGAGTTGTATGGTAAAACAAGCACTGGCAATCTCCGAGACTCAGCAGAGAAAGTCTGAAAGGGCAGAAATGGCAGAGTTGGCATTAGCCTTTCGCAATTACGAATCAAATTTGATCAACTACAACACCGTATTTCTCAAAAAAGCAAAGAATTTGCCATCAAATTAGGAGGGAATGTGGATAAAGTGAATTTCAGCTGGATTTCTCAATGGAAGCATCATCACGAAGTCACAAAGAAACATCAGGGAGAAACTAGTGATTCTTGAGTGGCTCAAAGTTATTTCTTTTGCTCTCCTCCAAAAATTCTTTCCAGAGGACATCTTCAGCTTGGATAAGTTGGGGCTCTTCTGCATAGCACTCTCAAAAATGACATGTTTTGGCACAAGCATGTTGGAGAAAAAAGTCAAAGAAGCATGTGACCCTCTTGTGTGGCTCAGGTTCTATGAAATTGTGTCATCTTGCTATCCGGAAATTTGCAAATACTCATTAACTCAATGGATCTGCCCATATGCTACTGGAGCAACTTATGGGCTTGCATAACTTTAGTCTTCTTTGAAGAGTACACCAAAAAGTTAGATCACTTCTTGAATCACAAAATCTGTATGTTCATGGATAGCTGTTTGAGTCAACTCACCATTCTTGGTCTGAAGAACATTTGATTAGTTTGTTCCCAAAAAAAAAAAAAAAATCAACCAAAGTCTGCTGACAACTTCTTGCAATGCTGGATGAGATCCGGTACTCTTACCAGTGCTCAAATAGTTCTTTAGTTGGCGCAAAGAAATTTTAAATGTTTGGAAAGCTGGAAAATATTACCAATCCACCAGCTGTGCAGAAAATGAAACAAAAGGAACCCTGTTGGATTACATTTCAAAAGAGTGATGTTTTAGGTTGTACTCATGATAGATAAATCTTTCAGTAAATTGTCTTTTGCAAGTAGTCGGACCTTTCTCAGAACCTTGATGGTGCTGCTGTGTTTCATCACTGAGTTAGGGATTTCCCCATCCCTTTCTTACTGGTAACGGGAAGTGTATGACAAAGCAATTTATGTGACAGTTGTGTATAAATAATATTAATACCAATAATAATCTACAGTGGTGGCAAGAAATATTGCAATACCTTTTGTTTTTAAATAGTATTTAATGTGTTACAGTGTGAAAATGGATTTTTACCATTATAAAGCCAAATAAGCAATGTTTAGATATCACAGAGCCTCTGTTAGTGGAAATGCAGTAAGTATTATAATAAAGCAGTAAACATCAATTACTTAACTAATATTTTAACAAGAGGAATTTACATTTGTGATAATCTGTAAACAAAGCAAATGCCAAAGCATTGCACAAGTCTTGGTATGATTACGCTTAAATAAGAAAATCAGGGTTACTTTGAATGGTGCAATAATTTTGGCTACCACTGTAACTAGATGATTTAGTTTTTTGGAGATTATTTTAGAATAGTCTCTTTGTTTTAATATTTGTATCATTTGTGTTGGGATGTAGGTAGGCTTATCTGTTTTTAAATTATGAACAACTTTGAAAGACCTGGAAATTTTATGGGAGATACCAGCTGTCCATCCATTTTAACTCACTTCGACCAGAAACTACTTGGCGGATATAGATGTCCTGTGAGAGATTATTTCATTTTGAATGAGTATTCATTTGATATCTTTTTTACTTTGAAAATGGCAGAAAATAAGACAAATACTTTTCACACACACATATATTTATTTATTTTTTAGTTGCTTCCACTCTCAATTTTGATGGTACCCAGTATATGAAAATAACGATGCCTGAAGAGTCTGAGACCGAGGTGGAAAATATTGCTTTGCAGTTCAACACCATTCGTCCACATGGGCTGCTGTTCTTGACAGCATCTGAAGAGACACGAGATATTATGGAAATCCTGCTGGAATCTGGTTCTGTGAAACTAACTCTCAATCTAGGAAGTGGCACAAGGGTACGTGTTAATCATTATTTCCTTATTAATTGATGCATCTATTGACTTCTAAGAGATTATAAACAATTGGTTATTAAAGCAAAAGTTAGATGCTCTTTCAGGTATCCTTAATATGGAAAGGTCAGACATTCAGTTTTCTGTGTTAAATCATTTGTTGTCTTTTTTTCATTGTAGAACATTTAAATGTTTAACTCACACTTTTTTGCTACTTGAATGGTAATTATGTATGTTTAAAAAATCTTAACATTTCATATTCTACCAGAAGATCATAACAAAAAAGAAATTTCTATTGCAGATGTATAAAAGGTGTAGTCTAGTGTGGTAGGAAAATTGACATACCGTAGCCATCATAAATATGCATAGAACATGGCTTATATGGTAAGGAATCTCGATACAGTGGAGCTATGATTTAATGGTAGAAAAGTTTTAAATTATAAGAAAACAAATGAATAAACATTTAATTACAGATTATTAATGCACAAATTTAATTTTAATGCTATTGGTATTGTTATTCATGTATATGCACAAACTCTTGAAATAATCAAAACCATTTCTTCATTCACATGTTTCATTATACTTTGGTTGGATGTGTTTCAAATATTGAAAGAGGTTGGCCTAATCATTGTTAAGTGTACAAGTGGGACTACTAAGTGTCTTAATGTGCTATTCATTGCGACAGAATTTTACAGTTGGTAAATAGCAGAATTCTAAATGCTACCTGTATTTAGAATGTTAGTGCATAAATATCAGCTTTGAGGGAGGTAATGTCTCTTTAGATAATTGCCATTGAAAGCTTTGTGTGTGTTTTTTTTTGTTGTTTTTTTCCTTTTTTCATTTATAACAAAAATTGTTATATTCTTTATTTTTTGCACTTATTACAATCTTCCCCACTGACTTGTTGGTTTCATTGAACTGGGGAACTGTCTACACAATTATGAAACTGATGCTGATATGACCTTTCCATTTGTAAGAGGTAAAATTGTGTTGAGTACATGTCTGTCTGAAGGAAAAAGTTCTACATTTCAGGCAGAATTTACTGAGCAGTGCAAAGCCCAACATGTGCAGAGGTGAAAATAACCGAATCCAAACTGAATGTATTGGTTAAACGGCCTGGCATTGCCAAAAGTAAAGCGTAATCCACTTACGTCCAACAAGATCCCTTCACCAGTTGAATAATAAATTTTGTGGAATCGCCTCCAGCCAAGTGTTTAGATTTTTGAGAAAAGGTCAAGCCATGTTGTTTCTCACTTCACCAAATAATGATGAAAGTGCACTGGGTGTAGCATCTGTTGGCTGGAACTTTTATTAAATGTTTGTTCTACAAAGAATAAAAGCATATTGCTTTTTTAAAAGAATTGTTGCCATATCTACTGCTGCAAAAATTGATTTAAAAAGTTATACACTACAAAGCAACTTTTTTTTTTTATAATTTATTTAGCTATTCCAATTTGTTTTAATTTGTTATTTTAAATGTATCATTACCAAATAGCTGCATTATATCATAGCGCTTAATATGTCAGTACAAAAAAATATGTCCAGCCAGCATCCTTTTGTATATTCTAGAAATGTAAACGACTTAAAAATATTGTGCAGTCAGATTGAAACAGCAGTTCATTTTCATATTAAAGAGCCATAGAAACCCAGTGTCCAGGCTACAAGAAAATTCCCAAGAGTAAAAATAAACACATTATAATCGATCGTTGCTCTGTTGTGAGCTTAAATGCTATTATTCACAGTTCTGCACCTTGAAGATACAGCTATGCATAACGTGGGGGTTTTCTTGTCTTCAGTTACACGCTTACTACTACTATTATTATATTTTTCTTGTTGTTGTCTTGTTTTTCATTAAATAGTTTTATTGAACATCTTTTTGTAAATGCTCAAAAGGAAAGCGAGGAATTGCTGAAAACCTTGGGAGATTTACCAGCAAGTATTTCCATGGCCTAGTATGACATTAGCTTCTCGGATGCATTTTTAATGTAGTATTACTGACACCATTGCAAAGCACTGAGAAGTTGATTGACACAGTTAACAGAACATTTCAACTTATCTGAATCATCTCTCTCTGCAGTCATTTGTAAGGTTTCACTTACGAAGTATATATGTATATATAAGAATAAAGTAGTTCTGGATTCACCATTGCTCAGCAGACTCTGCTGATTGGATTTCTAAAATTGTGTAGACAGGTCATTCACATCAGCAGTCTTCTCCCAACTCATGCCAAGCTGACTAGCAGTACAGGCTGCTCCATAGCTGAGCTGTTGGAATGGCTGAGTGGCCATGTCTGATAAATCCAAAAATATAAAAATTGCTTGCCTAACACACCACAGCTATTCTGGCTGCACTGCAGGGTTTTCAGAAACTTCACTACACATGTTTGTTAGAAAGAAAAAAAAAAGACAACATTGGAAATATTTAGTCTTAAAGAAAGCCTGTACAGTACCTAGGTACTCCTTGATGATATCCATTTGTTGATTAGCCGTGTGCAAATAACACCCTGGGATTATACTAGATTCTTTACTGTCAAAGATCCTAAAATGGCATCAGCAGCAACCACAGCCACAGATACAGTCTGGTCACTTTGTTAGGTGCAGCATTTTTTTTTTTTAAATGAAAACTAATAAGAGAGAAAAATGTGAATAAATAATGAAGAAACGATTTTAAAATCTGAGGTTGAATAGACTGGTCTAGACTGTAAATATGAGTTATTCATGGTAAAATAGTAATACATGAAAGCAGGTGTGTAAAATGAATGGATGTAATGCAGTACATACAAATATGTAATATACAAGGATGTTTCAGAAAGTAAAAGCAATTCATAAATAAAACAAGTGATCAGATATCGTTTATTGGAAGATATTGCTTCACTGTGTAGTCCTCCTGTTCTGAAACAACTCTCATGTCTTGGTACCATTCTGGTAGAATCTTTTTGATTGCTGTATATGCCATAATTAGACCACCTTTTGAACCTGTTAATCTCTTGCAAATTTTAAAAAAACTTTGGGGGTGTTGTTCCTACACCACACTCTGTCTTTTATTTCCTGGGTTGAGATGATGTGCCTGTGTTTCATTGTTGGTAACAATATGGGAAAGAAACTTGTCACCTCCTGGTAACATTGTAAAAGGTGGGTACACATGTCCACACAATTCTGTTTTGTAGATGTCTACCAATTGCTTTAGGACCAAACAAGCCCAGACCTTCCAGTATTTTAGGTGTTTATGGATACTGCCTGCACTTATACCAAATGCATTAACAAGTTCATTAATACTCATTTGTTGGTTATCATGGAGAGCTGCATCCGGTGTACCAATGTTTTCATCAGTAGTAGCTCTGTCAGTCTCCACTTGCTACTGCTGATAAGCCATTTTTAAACCTGTCCACTCACTTGTACAGTTCTTTGCACCACACAATTCTATCCGCATTGTGCCAACATTCTCCAGGGGGTTTCAGTCAGCAGAACACCTTTAGCCCACAGAAAACAAATTGCATACCACTGCATACACTTCTTTGGTTTATCTGACCACTGTGCAGCCATATTGTTTACTTACTCACTAATTCCACAAGTACAAAGCATGTGAATGAGAGGCTGTGTTCAATTACATGTACATCAGTGTTGCTTTGTCGATATTGCCATTATTCTTTTTAATATCCTTATAAATAGCACCATAGTGGATTTCATGGGATGGGGGTGATGTGGAAAAATTTGTTAATTGGTCCTTACTACTTTGACTACAGTGTAACAGGTGAAATCTATCTGCAAATTCTACAGACATCCTTAATACCCATTCCAGTGGTACATTGGAAAAATTTGTGATTTCAACAGGACTGTGTACCTACCACCACATTATGCAACCATTGTTCATACTTTCTTAAATACAACATTCTCAAGCAAGTGCAATGGACAGCAAGGTTCAATTGAATGTCCATTTAAGTCACTGGACCTCATGGCTTTTGACTTTTCTCTGTGAGGAATCTCAAGTCAGTTGTCTATGTTAACCACCCAGAAACAGCGATCAATTAAAGAAGAAAATGAGATCCATCCATACACAGATCAACATCAAAGTGTAAAGAAATGTTCAAACATCATTTGTACATTGAATCAAAAAGTGATTGCAAGGTGCTGGCCAGCAATTTGAGCATTTATTGTAGTTTACCCTGTGAGGCTCAACTTTTGTCATCCTGTATATGAGTAATTAAATGAATAGACATAAACATTTTGGATGTGTTATGCTGTACATGGGTGTGTACAATACATAAATGTAAGAAAGATGCTGCAAAAGTAATAGATTGTCATTGCTGTGCATGCTCAAGTGAGGTACAGAAGATACTGATTACACATACAGTCTAGTTTAGATTGTACAGTGAACTCGCTGCAAAGCCGCCTCATCATCTAGAATATACAACATTAGCGATATCTATCAATTATTTATCAGATGGATGATCCATTTTTGTATAGTTGCTATTTGGTGTTTTCATTATTTTTAAAGTGTAAGCAATACATATCCAGTGCAGGTGATAAGTAAGAGCAGTATTCCACTTGATACTTAGTCCAGTAAACTGGTTGAAAGACAGATGTATTAATTATTTTTTTAGACACTTACCACGGGCCAGGGATTGAATAACGGGCAGTGGCACATAGTCTTTGTGAAACGGCGAGCCCACCATGTCCAACTTTCTGTTGACAACAACGCAGTTGTTTCAGGTATAGGAAGCACCTTTAATCTTTTTTTCATTCCAGTGTTTTCAAGATGATTCTTGTCGTGGATATTGAGGTACAGGACCTGTTTGTATTTGCCAGCAGTTTGTAGTAATGCTAGAAAATTTCCTTTGTTGTTCTCACATTTGAGCCGACCAAAGTGTTATTTTACATTGCACAGTACACGGATTAATACGCTTTTAAAGTCCACCATTTGCAAATGTTAAAAAAAAACAAACAAATAATACGAAATGCAAACTTCACAATTTTACATGGTTCAAGGGAGATAACTCGGTATGCACTTCCTGATATAAATGTATTTATTATCTATGTTTGGAAAATTCCATAATTTTCTTCTACAGTTGTCACTTAAAAAAAAAAAAATTATTATTATTATTATTATTATTATTATTATTATTAAAATGATTTATTATATTTCGCAACTTAATTTTTTGAAAGTGATTTTTTTTTCCTTTCTTTGTGATCAGATATTGGATGATGTGGCTGCTGATAACATTAGCAACGACCACATTTTTCAGCCCATTTTCCTGCAAGTTTTTGAACTAAGAAAAGATAAAACAAACGTTTATCCCCCTCATTCCATGGCTTCTTTATCTGACCAACCCTACTTACTTTGTGTATTAGTTAATGGACTGCATTAATTAACCAAGAATATTTCATTTCTGCTTTACTACTTATCTTTTACCTATTTAAGAAAGATTACTATTCCCCCATGGGCAGAGCACAGTTGGTTGAGTATTCCTAGAACAGAACCTGAAATCACCCGTTCAGTGAACTAAACTTAGAGTGAAAATGAACATAAATTTGCGAAAGAAACAAGAAAATATTTGTATTTTATTTTTATATTTTATGTTACTCACTGGGGTACTCGGCGCTACACAGGGGGAAATGGCTACAGGCCAACGTGCAGTTAAAAATATGTACATTTTATCCATTGACATTTTAATTTAAATATTCTTTTCATTTTTCTTTGATGAGTTCACGTTTATGGCCACCAGTGTGTGTGTGTGTCTGTACGTGCGTGTAGGTTGGCCATGTTCTTGATGATAAGAAGGTCACTTTACTGTTGCTACCTTTGTGTTTCAGATAACTTACCTGAACCTGATAGAACATTAAAATACAAGTTTATCTACATAGGGTCTATTGGACCTCTTCCATCTGGTAACTGCAACAGTGTTTCCTGCTTTTAATGTTGTTCTGCACATTTAATTTTTTTAAAAGTTTTATTAGTTTTGTTTTCCTCCCTAACCTTTTCACCTTTGTATCATGCACACCATTTTTGCCTTCCACTTTAAAAAACGTTTCTCACCTGCACATCACATTGTTTGTATTTAGGTTTTATTGTTGTTGGTGGGTTTTTGTTTGTTTTTTGCTGATACTCTCATGGATGGCACTCATTGCATGGTTTGTCTTTTTTTAACACTATTATCGTTATTCCTTGATGTTTTATTTTGGGTTATGTATTGCAATCAACTCCTTTTTTTTTCTTCATTTTTTCCTTACTGCACATCAAAGCTGCAATGATATTTGGCCCCCTTTCAGGCTTTCATAATCATCCTTACAGAGCTAGCATCAGTAACCAATCACATTTTTTCTGTCAGTACATTAACTCTAGTTCTCAACAACCAACCTCACCTAAAATAAAACCTTAATGCTCTGCTAAAGCCTCGGTGTTTTGCATGTTTTACTTTTTGGTGAACCCAAATATCTCTTTAGTCAAACTTTTCTAACTTAATTCTCCAAAGCTTTGCCCGTCTGGCCCTTATGCAAGATTCATCAGCTTTGTGCTGTTGAAAGCCAACCTTTATCAGTCTTTACTATTAAAAGTTTATTCTAATAATTATAAATATTACAAAGCTGCTCCAACAGAATTCAAGCATGAGATAAAATGCTATTCCTAGTCTAGGGGAGACAATTCAAACTATTTCATATCTGATCATCATATAGAAAAGTAATTATATTTTATTTGTGTTCAGAAAAGTTGGTGTGATCCTTAGTCTAAGGGAGACAATTAAAATTACATCGCCTCTGGTTTGTTTCAACATAACCTGCTCTTAAAACAGTATCTCAAGCCTGTTAATTATTTTGAAGACCTCTGTTTGGTCTTTTTTTAAAATCTGAAGTTTAAACCTGGTAATCTGTAGATGTTCAATGTATTCTAAATGTTTAAGATCTGTAACTATTCCAGTAAACTTTGCTGAACCCTTTCTAATAATTCGATGTCTTTAGATAAGGATCAAACTGTAGATAATTTAACAAATTATAGTGGAACTAAAGGTTCAAATCCTTTTTCTTTTTTTTCCATTGCATGTGTGTTGATTACATATGCAGCCAGGTCAACACAAATACTGACTAGTGGTTCTAGGCTGGAACACCCAGGTGGCTTAGGTGAAGTAAAACTGACAAGGTCTACAGAGGGTTAAGTGAAAACAGCTAATAATAATTTGTAGTGGATTGTTTACACAATTAGATGTTTTATTTTGTTAATGACTTTTTTTTTTAAATCTTAAATTTCTAAGAGTAAAAAAAAACAGTAGGAAGCAAATTGTTTAAAGCTCAGAATTTGCTTTCTTGGTGTTCAGTGTACATATTTAATATGCATACACTTTGATGGTAAACATTAATTATTGTAATAATAAATGTATATGGCAGTAAGATGACACATGTGATTAATGAGTGTCTCCTCATTATTTTGGCTCTTTCCTTGTGTGGGTTTAGGTCAGATAACCTGGTTTTCCCCAAAAAATCTAACCAAAAAGACTTTTGGGAGATTGTCCTTGTCAGGCTCTTTATTACTTGATTTACTATGTCATGGATTCTATACATAAAGCACATTTTACACAATATAAGATAAAAACTATGTATACTATACACTATATAAAAGTACTCAATCATGTGCTTTCTTTGGTTATTACACAGTAACTACCGATCAATTAAATGTAAAAATGAAATTTAACGTCTGTTTAGAGCTGTACCTGTTTTTGGTATTGTGTTATCATCCATAATTCTCTTAACACTTTTTAGACAATACCCGAAACAAAATATTTACCTAATTTATGTTCCAACATTTGGACTGGAGAATTTTATTTGATCTTCAGTAACATGCAGCAGGTTTGCTCATCATGATGTTGGACCAGTTTTCAGACTTCAGTGGGTTAAAGCTATGTAAGATATTTAGCCAACAGCTTGATGGTCCACCACTCTCTCTAGAGCTCTCTCATACCACCCTGTTTTTATAAGCAAGTTTTCATTGAATAGTCTGGTTTCCCTCCACAACTAATCACAAAAAGTTCCAGTTACAACTTTTCTGGCTAATGCTAATAGTCTTCAGCCCTCCTTATGCACAGCAGCATCTCACCCTAGGCTCTGTGCAGCATTAGGAAACAGAAGAACCTTCAATTGGCAGACAGTTGCTCTAAGTGGCATCAAAACACCACTAGAAATGCTAAATTAACAGTTATGATTAGACTAATTTTCTTTTAATCTATTGCTGCCCCCCCTTTTTTTCTTTTTAAACCCTTAATTATAGTGCTAAAAAACAAATGGTGGAAATGATTGGGCTATGATGAAAGGATCAAACTTATCTGCCACATTGGTATCCAATTAGACAAGTATAGAATCTAGGTTACAAGCTTATACTAAAGGATTTTTGTCTTTCCTGCTTTGTCTCAAATCATTTCCCATTTCAATCAACACTTTTTTGCTTAAAACACCTAATTTTTTAAAAATAAAAGCTTTAAATAGCAGGTACTGTCCTCTATTCTATTCTAGTAGTTGAAGCATTAACAAATTTATTACAACTATTACTGTCATATTGTATATTTTTTAGCAATAATTCATCCAGGGTTGAATGCTATGCTCAGACAAAAAGCTTCCTCCCAAAAGAAATTATAGAAACTAGAAGATTCTTCAATGCAGCGATATTACAGATTATTGTATTCTTTCTACTGACTTAATGCTTAATGGAATGTAAAGTTTGTGTTTTTTTTTTTTTACATTATTTTTTCTTACTGCTCAAGGAATTCTTCCTCGTCATCCATAACTGCAGAGTTTCTTTATGCCAGGTCATACAGCAAACATATTTTATTGAGTTTCTGTGGGACTAAAGGAACATTTCCTTTCAGATTTGTAATCTTTCTCATTATCTCACCCAGTCTTCTTTGTCTTAGTTTTGACAAGAAAATAAACTGCGTGACAAAAAAGAAAAATAAATTGCATGAAAGATGGTTTTATTAAAGCTTCCAACAATTTTTTAATGCTGTCAAAATCATCACACTGAGCTTTAATTACATTTGAGATTTATGTAGAAACAAAACAGATCTATAATAAATGAACGAATAACCTGGGTTCATCACCTCTCATAATTTTAAACGAATGCACACATGCTGCCCAGGCAGTAGTGAGTGCTGGGAAATTGGCATAAGTTCTGTCATTCTGCTAAGTTGTGACAAGACTTGTGTTCTGGGATTACATTTTACGATTGTTGATTGTAATTAAAGTTTATTTTCAAAAGAATATATAATGCCTTGTACAATTAAAATCCATTTTAAAATAATTTACAAAGATTAAGAAATCTGTTTTCTTCCTTTACCTGTTTTGCAATCTTAAGTCAGAATGACTGATAATTACTGACACACATCTGATCGTGTCTGCATTTTCTTCAGCTACTGTTTATCAACATAGTTCATTTTTTTTTTTTTTTTTTTTTCTTCATTTTTTGTTTTTAATGTCTTCATTAACATTTGTCATGGTTTAAAATATGGCAGAATGCAAATTTTCATTTATGGAATTTTCTCTCTCTCTTTATGGTCAGTAATGAAACATTTAATTTTTGTATTGGTAAAGGGAAATTTGCATACAAGTTCTCATTGTCAGGGGAGGTAATCCATTAAATGCTAGAGAGTTTTCCTTTAAAAGAAAGTAAAAAAAGAATTAAAAAGTAAATTAAAGGATAACAGGATTGTTTTGTTTTTAGTCTACTTGTTTAAAAACTTTTTAATATCTTCAGAGCGAGGGGAAAAGGGTTATTCAGCCTGGACCTTATAAGAAGGGATGTTGGAACATGAAAAAGAGTTCAGCACAGGGCTTGCCTGAATGGTTCTAAGTTATAAACATTTAGAATGTACCAAATGATTAAAATTGTATAGAGATTTACAAAATAGCATGTGGACAGATTTTCTGACAAGCTAATCCACACAGTAGAAATACTAGAAGCCTTAGCTATAATATAGGTAAAGTATCTGCGTATTAGCAGTAGCCTTGTAGGTGAATTACCAGTGGTACTAATGATGGTGTAAACTTCCAACTGACAGATTTTTTTGCAATAAGTCAAGGTAGGAGTTGTATGAACTATCCTGTAGCAACTCAACTAATAGTGGTTACCCTTATTTGTTTGTTTGCTTCTGGTATATGCACCACAGGATGGGATTTGTATTATATCAGTAATTATTTCCATGTACAGTAATCTTTGGTATAATTTATCAAATTCTGCAAAAAAGATATGTTTAAAAATTTTCTTTAAATTAAATTATTTAAAAATTACTGTATAGAGTTGTCTCCCCTTAACTCTTTATAAATACTGAAACAAAAGTGAAAAAATAGGAGACAAATAACGTATTGCTTTCAATTGAAATTGTTTCTGTATTTTAAAAGTATTTACACATGCTTGTCTCTTTAGTATTCTCTTCCTCCAAGTTACCAGTGATTTAGGATATTTGATTGGATGAAGAAATCTTTTTTCTTTGCTAAGTTTTTGTTTTGTTTTTTTTTTGTTATTTTTTCATTTTGAAAACTTTTAGGGAATTCCTCTGTTTGTTTTAATTTTTATAATGTACAGTTTTCTGAACACTTCCCCTTGTATTTATTATGATTGGAATTTTGGCAGTGAAAACGATTTAGGCAGATTATTAGTAAGAATGAATATCAATTCCCAGTTTTGGTGCAGTGACCTTTGCTGCGGAAAGCAAGACACCTGTTCAGATTACTGGTAGAACAGATTGTCAGGGATCTTGAAACATTAAATTACTCAGAATTGTACATATCTGGAAAAAAGAAGATCAGAGTGATTATCAGACAACTTAATATGTTAAAGAAAATGTATGGTTATAAAGAATGTACTCTTTATATTATAATTTATAGCTTTTAAATTTAATACTTGAACATATTTTGTACAATATTTACTTACTTTGTAAGGCTTGAAAGAATTAGATGTGAAATGTTTGCATTACCTTGTTTTGTGTCTTTTTTAAAATTATTTAAAAAACACTTTTTTTTTACTTCAGAGGAACTTCCTGGTACGGCCAGTGTCTTGGAGTTTCGCTCTGTCGAAATTGGAAAGGTCCCAGTGGGAGAACGGAACACAGTCCAAGGATATGCTAGTTTCGTTGGCCGAATGCGGCAACTCTATTTCAATAACAACCACTTTTTTGAGCTGGCCAAATCTGGACAGGTGAAAAACATTGAGGTTACAGCTCAGTTCAATGGTGGTGCAATCAGTATTCGAGACCCGGTCACCTTCAAGCAGTTGTCATCTTATGCAGAGCTTCCCCAACTTCAGGTCCACTTGCTCTTTGTCATTTCATTCAAGTTCCGGACGACAGAATCAAATGGCCTGCTGCTGTACAATGCTGGGCGTGGCCAAGACTTCATGGCCATCGAGCTTTTTGGTGGTAAGCTGTACTATGTGTACAACATCGGGAATGGCCCTCGACAGATAAAGGCAGTTAGCCCAGGGCTGCTCAATGATAACCAGTGGCACAAGGTCTCTGTGTGGCGGCATGAGCAGTCATCCCAGCTGTTGCGCATTGATGACAATCCGAAAGAGATGACGCACATTGAGGATGGGAATGCTATTCATTTTGATCTTGAAGGGCCACTGTACCTAGGAGGTGTCAAGAAAACTATGTATCATTCTTTAGCAAGGTCTATAAACTCTCGTCGAGGCTTTCAGGGATGCATAGGATCATTGGAGTTAAACAACATCTTTCCTAATGTAATACGGGATGCTCTGTATATCCATGGATCTGTTGTTGATAACTGTGTGGGTAAGTATCTCAGAGAATACTTGAGGAAAAACAGTCCGTCAGAAAAGTGAACTTATACTAAGTGCCATATAATAAACTGGGCTCCCCAACCTTAAATTTTGGATTATTTTTTTTTATAGTGTTTATTTTAAAAATCTTTTAAACTTTTGGAGAGTTCAGCTACTAATTTTACTTTATAGCTAAAACGTTTTATTATAACAAATGTTCAAATGAAACCTGGCCGAAATAGAATCTCCATAACTGTATCTGACCAGTGTTCTGAGAAGGCAAGCAGGAAACCATTGTGGCTGATACAATACAAGTACTACACCCTGGAGAGAGGAATGCCTACCAGCCATGTTTTTAAAACCAATTTACACTATCACTGTCAATAACTACTACTGGTAGTAATTCAATCCATTTATTTACAAGATAGTTTCTAATTATTGGCTTTAGGATTTTATCTGTGGATCTAGAAAATGTGTAAACTGAAAACCCTTCAATTGTCTGATGCCCAAATTAGTTCAGTCTGATACATTCTAAATGTCTCTGGCCTAATGATGCTTCTTTACAGCTTGACAAACATTAATTTATAGGGAAAGAGTCTGTTTCAAGGATCACTTGTTTTTAGTGGCTGAAGGATTAAAGCTTATTTGGGAAGAAGCAGAATGGATTGTTTGGAAATTATATTAAAAAAGAAAAAAGATATCTCTAATCTCTGTCTCTGTCAAGTACAGTTCTGCAGTCAGCTCGCTATTCAGTCCCCCCCAAACTATTGAAAGTATCTGTTTAAATATGGTACTTAAATCAAATGGCTATAGAGTTATTCAGGGTGCAGGGAATATTTTCAACTTATGTAAACTGCCTCCCCAATCCACCAATTCTTTCAAACCATCTCTCTAGTGTATTTTTGGATTTATTGATTATGTATCACTAAGCAGCTACACTGGGCAGACTTCTGTGTATTCACACAACTGCGCTTAAAAAATCTTCACTCTCTGATGTCCAGCTTGTTGAGATCCCTTTAAACTTTAAGTCATGAACCCTCAAAACTCGAGTATCTCCTAAATAAATAAATAGCGGACGTGTCCAGCTATTCTTTACCTTTTAAAGCACTGCTAAAAACAAAAAGAGAACAGAAATATTGATAATAACAATTACAAAATCTCTCCTGAAAAGCTCTGCAGGTTAGAAGTATATTTGTGATGATGGCACAGTGAAATTTAGCATGTGTAGCTCTGCAGAATTCTTCAAAAATTTGTTTCAAAGATAAAATAAATGACTAATTCTTTCTATACATAGCATTTTCTCTGAGAATTTTTGAGACTAGTTGTGACAAATGGAGAAATGCTTAATTCTTTGGTAAGGGAGACGACTAGATTTCTAAAGCAGTCTTTTCTTTTGATGCCCTGTATAAATTATGTATAATTTTATGAGAAAAAAATTATTATTATTTTAAATTACTGTGATAATGGTTGAGTTATTTTGTGTTGATTTTTTTAAAAAATCATTTTGTTTTTAACTACTGGGTCCCCCTTTCCCCTCTGTCACCCAGGAAGGGAGATAACTTGTTGATTTATTTTTCAGCCTTGTGGAGGTGGCTGTAGAATTAGAAGTTCTAGTTTTTAAGTTGACTTAAACGTCAGTGTTAATTTTAGTTAATTATGCCAATGTGTTTAATGAGATCATCTGGTCATTGATTAAGTAGTGGCAGCTTAAATACTTCTACGAATCCCTACATTAGAAGTACCAGGCAATAGGAAATCTCCTCATGTGGCATCAAATCATTGGCTTTATCAGAGCCTTGTGATCCCTTAATGAATAGATCTGGCACAAGGATGTATTTTCTCCGTTAATAAATAACAAAATATGGAAACGAAACAATTTTATTTTTGTCTAGTGTTTTTTTGTGTGTGAATGCCACTGACTAACATTTTCATTTCATTCTTGTCTCTTTTTTTTTCACTTTGTGAAAGGTCCAAGCCGAGAATGCCATCCAGAAGCGTGTATGAACCACGGCCAATGTGTCCAGCAGTGGAACTCCTATTCCTGTAACTGTGACATGACGTCCTTCTCTGGAAACACATGCAGTGAAGGTAATGCATTTTACCAGTTTACATTCTAGATTTTTTTTTTAATGAAAAATTGTTTGTTGTCATTTAAATCTGCTTAAGACATGCATTTTGACAAAATATTTCAAACTGTTACTAAAAACTTTATACTGAAAGAAAAATTCTAAATTGTATAATCATAGTAAAAGAAATTAATTAATTTAAAATATATATATTTCCAGCATCTTTTACTTACAAAGATAAAAAGCCAGTAGTTTAGTAAGTATAAATAACTGTTATCAGAAACAGTATTTTTACATAGATAATACAATGATTGCAGAAATGTGATTTTCTGTTTTTCTTCTGAGCATCATTATAGGGAAGGATTGAATTATGCATCTCTGTAAAGGTATAACTTTGCTTCATATGTTTAGTCTGACCTAAACAGTTGTTGCTTTTGAGTTTGTCCAGCTTATCCATCAGAGATCTTCCATTGTTACTTAAGCTCATCAATGATTTACGAGTTAATGAATGAAAAACAATGGAATTTTTTCAACTGATGTCAACTAAACTAGGTTTAGAAATTGTTTATATATATATATATATATTTTTTTAATCTTAGAGATGCAGATGAATGGTAGAACATGTTGCCAGTAGATACTCCAATCAAGACCTGATAGTCTTATGCTAATATTGATAGGGAAAGAAAAACTAGTTCAAGCAACAGACTTCCACGTTATGTCATTCATGCTTATGTGGGAAAGTTTTGCACTAACATCATCAATTTATATATATATATATATTTAAGATTTGCAGACCCAGTTAATTAATATTTTTATCTTTTACTTAATTAGCAACCAAAGGCTGTTTGCATAGCATAATGGTACTTTTTTCACTGGGGGCGCAGATTTAAATTTTGTCAGGATCCAGCTAGATTTGCCGCCTCCCACAGCATGGTTTCTTCTCACACTTTTGTACCGATTCATCTGTATTTTGATGTATTGGTTGAATCTTCCCATCTTTTCCTCCTGAAGCAGATTTTGTGCAACATTTACTTTTTGTCTCTCAGTGATGGCAGCACAGCACTTCATCCATTTGTGAAGCCACCTGGCACTTGCACAGAGAACTCTGTGGCCAGTGGACACAACAAAAAAAATTCATTGTCCTCAAGTTTCACCTATTTTCCTGTGATTCACACACCATGATTACAATGTTTAAAAAATCAGTCAAAAAGTTGTTAATTTTTTTTTCCCATGTCCAGCATTTGCCAACCATCCCTTGATAGCTTCTTTCTTGTCAGCTTGTATCGAGGCTCAAATTAGTTTCCTGTCCGCTTGCTGCCTCACTAATTTTTGTGCATAGTTTGTTGCAAGTATCTTGAACCTGATCACGTGGCTGACCGACCATCTGCAGCATTCTAGCTTTTTGATTCAAACTCTTTTGCAGACAGGATACGCATTGTGCACTACGAAGATTTCAATAAGCAAATGCATAGGAAAGAATCTATGCTGTAGCAGAAAGACCTGTAAAAACACAACAGGTGATGATGATCTGACATAATCACCATGTGCCTGTCACTTAAATACAGAGCATCACATGATCAGTAATAAAACAATTACATGCCCAAAAAAGGGTTGCTCTTCAAAGTATTTCCAAACACGGCAATAGTCTTTCTATGAACCCTATGGAGATGCAATGTAAGTACATAGGTAGGTAGGTGCATCAACAAACAATCTATGTTTATGACTGACATGGATACTTTGATCATGAAAACAACTTTGAAGTTGGCTACATCTGATTCCTACTAGGATGATTGATTTTCATTTAGTGCATATAAATGCAGTGATCAAGGCCCATCATACTTACAAAGTAAATTCTTCAGTCAGTATTTTTTTTTTTATGAAATATTCCCAAAGAAGGGAATTGAATTTATTGGTGATATTTTAACATGCAGACATATGGATGCTTTTTGATAGAACAAATATAGTAATTAAGTTTTAAATAATCAAAAAAAGACAACTTTTTCTTGAACTACTGCTTTGGTAGGAGACATTTAATACATCATTATCATTATTATTATTATTTAACCATATAGGCATAGTAATTTATTTGCCACAGTAACTATGTTAATCATCAGTTAGGAACATTGTTTTCCAGAGATGTAAATGGCATGTCATTGTATACTTTCACTGAATATTTAAAGAAAATTTACCCACACAGTTGCAGTGAATCACCTATCATAACTAATTTTGAATATTTCAGAAAGCACCACTTATGAGTTTGGAGATGACAATGGGCTAATAGTATACACATACCCAGAGAAGAAGAGGACAGACAGAAGGATGGATTCATTTGCAATGGGAATTCGAACAATTCAAACAGATGCTGTGATTATACGTGTGGAGAGTAGAGATTCTGATGATTACCTGGAAGTTGAACTGGTTAGTAGTTACGAGAGATTTGGGGAATATACACTAATTTTATTTAATTAAAAATATTCTGCTGCAAAGTTCCTTCTTGATCTTTCATATTAGTCTTCCAGCATGGATTTTCTCTGGCCATCTCTGTTTGCTCCCTCAGCTAAACAGAAGAGAACTACTGCTTGCAGGGTAGACAGGTGCCTGCAGTTGAGACACCACAAGAATAACATCAGTACATTTAATTTATCCAGCTGTTTGTATAAACTATTGGGAAGTTTTTCAGCCAACCCGGTGTGCTGTTTCATGCTAACTTTTCCCTTGTAGAGAAATATACCATTTTTACTTTGTCTTATTGTATTACATTTGTGCATAGAGATTCTAACATCTGACTTGAATGAAATAAACGATATAACTAGGGGTTTTCCTTGATTATTTTTTTTTAAATATTATTAAACAAAGGAAGGATACAAGACTAAAACATTATAAGTTTTGTTACAATAGTGTTTTTTGTTTGCCCATCATTTTTTAGAATCTGCTTCACCCAGAGATTTATATATCTTCAACTGCATGGTTTTTGCAAACTATAAAATAGTACATCATTTAGTTTTACATTTATCCAAAGTTTGTTGGATTTTTTCAATCACAGGAAGAACAAATCCATCATTTTTATATTATTATTATTCAAATTAAGCTATTTTCTTTGTTTTTCTCTGTACAGGTTGATGGCAATGTGTTTGTTGTATACAACATGGGGACTGCTGACCATCCAGTAGGAGAGGTGTATCATAGGATAAATGACGGACGTTACCACGTCATTCGCTTCAACAGATCTGGTCCCAATTCAACCATCCAAGTAGATAACTACAAACCACAGCCTAAGCATCCAGACGGTAAGTCCTTGTCTTGTCCGTTCCCTCAGATATTTGTGTATAGCTAGTTTCCTTAAAACTCCTCTTAATGATAAGTGTGGCTTTGACTTTTTATTAGTTTCAAGAATTTTTCTTTTTTCTGTGAATTAGAAATGTATTAATGTTGCTGTTTTTAATTTAATTTCCATACTAGTTAATTAGTTATTATTGAAGTACTGTGTATGCAATCTGGATCATCTCTATCTCCTGATAATTTAGAAAACCTTCCCACAATGCATTGCTATGAAAACTCATGATTATCTGCGAGTATAAATTGGTAAAATATCTGCCAGTTTTCAAAAGCAGGCTAATTGTTTTGCTATCCTATTTTTATTGGCTAAGGTTTTTTTTTTCATTGTTTCTTTTTGGTGCTTCTCTACAAGCATTTTACTTAATTTATCATATTGATTTGATAGCTAAACATTCAGAAGCAGTCAACCAGGATTAGAACCTGATCATGAGTTTTAGTTAATAGTGTTGGATTTTTAAAATGTATACAGTGGATAAATAAAAAGTGATTTCAGTTACATAATTCCTGAGTAGGTGGCAGACTTCTATTTGTTTTTTTTAACTTTTGCATTGTCAATAACATGAAATAAGGCAAAATTAATACTTAAATTACAACAGTAAAAATTATGCGGGGTCTTGTTCAATTGTATGCTGATTATCCTTGAAATTTCTCTCATTGTTATTGCAAGAAACAGATGTTACCTAAGATTGGCTTTTTGCTCCAAGCCACAATTTTAAATAAATATAATCTTATATACTAAGTGCATCATAAAGTTACTTCCTGCAGTCAGATGCTTGTAACTCCAAAACTGTAATATGTATCTTAACACAGTTAATGCAAGTAAGTGTACATACTTAGGGGTTTAGTGGGAAATGCATTCTCCCAGAGTTTGGGAATTTTGCCACTGGGGGAGAGTTGTTTTTTATACTCTGTGATGCCACCTCTTTTTTTTTTTTAATATAAGCTTACAGAGTTGTTAGATGCATCTGTCTGTCTGCAGAGGTGCCTGTGAATGAAGTTTTCCCCAAATCTAAGATTGCCTAGTAGTCATGATGTTTTTCTATAGCAATGAATGTGATGTATGGGTTGACTTTATGTGCATTTCTTCATAACAGAGGTCCTTTAAGGCCTATGTAGCCAAAGGCCATTGCATAACTTTCTCCATAAACTAGAGATAGGATATGTAACCAATGCACCATGATCAGAACATCCAATTACATCTGTGGAAGTTAGAGCAGAAGTTCAGCAAGTGTCATCAGAAATTGGACAGGGCAATCCCCATGGAGATCATAGCACCCACTAAAATGACAGGTCACTGTTAAAGTCAATGGCACAGACTGTCAGAACATTTGTTACCCACTTTGCACGAGAGAGGTCACGCACACTCTTCATGCAAGTTGGTGCACCACTACCTGTGAAAAACCAGCAGCACGTTGCTTTGAGACAGCAGATCATCAGCAGGCCACCACGGTCATCAGATCTTCAAACTTTGAGAATGCACTCCCTGTGGGCCCTTTGTATACACACTTACTTCAGTTAGGCACATGTGTCGCAGTTTGGGAGTTATGAGCAACTGACTGCAGGAAGTAACTTTACAGTTGCCTGGTTTTAATTAACATGACCAAATTATATTTCATCAACTGCATTCAGAAAAGGGGAGATAGCTGGATTTTTATATAAATTCAGACAAACTAGCAACATGAGATGGTTCATTTTATTTTCTTATTAAATTTTCCGGCACTTTCACTATCTGCCATTTGTATAAGGCTGCCGTTCTCATGGCATTGTGTGATAACAGAAAGGTAGGCCATACTAATTTTTTTTTTCTTTTCTGTGCATTGAGATTCAGATTTCAAAAAATGATATAGCAGGGTTTATTACAAACTGAAAAGTCAGGGAATTTGTCCTATGGCAGGGAAGGTCAGGGAAGTAGCCATTCTTAAAAAAGGAATGAAAATGGGAGGCTACAAGGAGGCGGAGGCGGCCATGAAAAATCTGAAAAGATAATTTGGTCTGGGAAATGGATCAATATTGCTCATAGAAAATCAGGGGAATGTGAGTTGTTTGTCTGTGGACCCCTTGATAGCATGGTATCAGCTACACAGGCCGGAACCAGTATTCTTCTCTATCTCTGACAGGTGTCATTCAACACAAAAGTGTTCAAAGTATGAATAAATAGCCATTTTTGACAGCACAACCAGTTACCAGTTAAACTGTTAATAATTTTGCCATACTTTTAAAAAAGAACAGTATTAATAGCTTTGTCAATTCAAGAAAACAATATGTAAATTTTATAATTGTTTGCTGTATAAAACAAAAGTGTTGAAGAATTGCCTCAGTCTTAAATTCTCTCTGGGAATAATTCAAATGGACCACCTTACTTAGCAAGAATGAATGTGAGTGATCTAAATTATCTTACATAATTCAGTAATTAGGTAACCAAGGATATATGAAAGGAAAAGCTGGCCAGCCCTTTGTAGTGTAAAACCAGTGCACAAAACAATTGGGTTTATATGAGGTTTGTCGAAAAAGTATCCGACTTTATTTTTTCCCGTGGGAAGTAATGATGTTAGGGAGGCAAAAGTGTGCATAATGGAGCTGCATTCCTTCATGTGCATGCATGGTTTTTGGTGGGCTTGCTGGATGCATCAGTCGCTGTCAGGCAGCCAGCGTGTGAGTTGCTTACTAGTTACTCGTCGCATTTTCATTTTGCCCATGATGACGGAACGTGTGGAGCAACGTTTTTTGCCAAAAGCTTGGAGATACCCAAGCGGAAACAATTTGCAAAATTCAACAGGCTTTTGGTGACAATGCCATGGGTGTTACCCAAATAAAAGAATGGTACAACAGGTTCAAAGATGGCTGCACATCGGTGAAGAGTGACCAGCGTTCTGAAAGGCCGTCAACAAGCCGCAATGCAGTTGTTATCAAGAAAGTGCGGACCTTGATAATGGAGGATCGTCGTTTGATGGTGCGGGAAATTGGTGATGAGGTTGGGATCAGTAAAGATTCTGTACATACAATTTTAAAGGAGGATTTGGGCTTGCGCAGAGTGGCAGTGAAATTTGTGCACAACCTGCTTTCTCAGGAACAATAACAACTTCATCTTGAGGTTGTGCAGGACCTGCTGGATACTGCCAACAGGGATCCTGAGTTCCAGAATACCATGATAACTGGAGATGCAACGTGGGTGTACGGGTATGACCCGGAAACCAAAGCTCAGTCATCACAGTGGAAGCACCTAACATCAGGTCCAGAGCAAAATCAAGGTGATGCTGACTGTTTTTTTTCGACTACCAAGGCGTTGTGCATCATGAATACACACAGAAGGACAAACAGTTGAGTACTGTCAGGAAGTCCTCCGAACGTCTTTGTGATGCAATTCGGCGCAAGAGACCGGATCTGTTGACCTCGAAAAACTGGCAGCTGCATCATGACAACACCCTGGTTCATTTGTCACAGCTGATCCAAAGTTTCATGGCAAAGAAAGGCATTTCGCTCATTCCCCAGGCTCCCTACTCTCCAGACATGGCTCCTTCTGACTTCTGGTTGTTCCAAAAAATAAAGATACCACTGAAAGGCTCCCTCTTTGTGAGCCGAGAGGACATTACGTGGAATGCGACGGCAAAGCTGAGAGCCATTCCGGAAGAAGCATTCCAGATGTGCTTCGAACAATGGAAGGATCGCTGGGATATGTGTGTGGAGGCACAAGGGGCCTACTTTGAAGGGAATTAGCAATTGAACCCCACCAAGTACATAATTTTTTTTTTCCCCAGCCTAAGGTTGGACACTTTTTCGACAGACCTCGTACATAGTATTTTGTGGCTATATCCAGGTAACCATAATATCTCAGTGGGCATATCACATAATGTTTGACATTTCATAAAGACAACACTTTCAAAATGAAGTTCCAAATAATGTGTAGCAGCAAATAATTTGATCATAGATAGCTTTGATTCATCTGTAAGTTCCTGAATGAATGCATCAGAAGTTTGTGGTTACCAACCCACCCTGATGGTTCTCAGTGATGTCTATAAAGTCATGGAGACTGGCCCGTGCAGTATTGTCATCCAAATTTATTTGCTTTCATTTTATAGATAACAGTGTCAGAAAGTAGACATAGTTAAAAAAAACAATCATTTTCTACATTTTATTGCTCATGTGGTCAAATTTTAAATGGCTTTTGATGGTAAAAATGGAAACAATTTTGTTTGTTATCAAATATTAGAAAATAGAAGGCTGTAGAGTAGTTATGTAAACTAATAGATTGCAAAGGAGGTTTTAAAAACAGAGTAGCAGCCATATCAAATTATAGTTATCATGAATAATGATGAATCCATTTTTTTTATTTTGTCAACAGCTCAAATTTTTTTAAATGCATCGCAGGAGCAACATTTTGCTTTTGTAAATCTAAAATATATAAATAAAAGGCAGGAAAAGTACATTATTTTAAATCTGCAAAACTGTTTCTAAAAGTGTTTTATTTTACTTATTCTTTCCTGCTTCGTAAATTTAATAAAATTATATGTTTTGAATTAAACATGGAAATTAAAAACTTATTCTTGAAATTAATTTAAATTCTGAATTTGTATTATTCTACAAAAGTGTAATATTGATAAATTGTTTATTATTGATATTGAATTTATAATGTAAATATATTTTAATTATGTTTCAAATCAAATAAACTAAACCATTAAATTACCTCACAATCAATAAAATTCTCTCTCTCATCTCTCTATCTCTTTCCCACACATTCACACCATGTGCTTCATTCAAACTTTAGCACTTGTTTTCTTTTTTTTTTTTAAATATTATTTTAAAGAATTTGAAATTAAGAAATGATAGTTTAGGAAAAAAAAGAACATAAAACAAACAAAAAAACAAGGCCTGAAGTTTTCTGGTAATATACTTGTTGAAGCTTGTCAATTTTTTATTTGTATTATTGTTGTTTTATTCACTTTATTGTGGGTTAGTGGACATTGCACTAGTGTAGTATGTAGCACTCACTTGCCAAGGTGAGGAGTCTCCTTAGTGACTTTTTTACCAGCCAGTTCTGCATGAAGTTTTTGTAACCACTCTTCTCTCTGATCCACCCACCCACCCACCCCACCCACTGCTAATCAGAAGAGTTTTGATTTCTTTCCCCTATTCTTCAGTCGCCTGTGCCTAGCGATGAGCACCTCACAGTCATCCTGGGTGCTATGCACTTCCCACACAATTACAAAACCATCTTAACCTTCAGTCAGTTTATATGAATAAATTTCTAAAAATGATTACCTGTTTGTGCATTTCAAAATCAGAAGCAGCTGCAGCACAGTGTACTTTGTACATGAGAATTGCAAGGGTCTGGCTTCCAACACAACATTGATGATGAGGTTTGATCGTCAATGCAAAGCTATGAATTGATTTATGCTACTTACCAGAAACCTGGATGTGAGGTTGATTGAATCATGGCTCAGGATGCCATAGTTCTAATAAAATTAACCATCCAGTATTTTCTTTCCAACATGGAACAGAATTGCACACTTCAACATTTTGTTTTAAAGAAAATACTGTAACCAACTTTTTAGTTAAGTTTTCTTTTTTTTTAAGTATTAAACAATCCTTGTTAACATTAAGGATGAACAAAAATAAAATGACATGTTATCTCCCCTTTTTTCATTTTTGTATTTTAAGTACCACCATGGATAGACTCATTGATTTCTTCTTTTAAAAAAAAAACATGTAAGCTAAATAGCTGCATGGTTGGATTTTAATGCCCCCTTACTTTCTAAAACTTAAATTTTGTTTGTTTGTTATATCTATCTTTTGTTTGATTTACCCCACCCCTTCCTCAGTCTAATTAATTTTTTCATTAAGATTTTCATTCCATTTTTCTTTTTAATCATAAAAATTGATTAATTTTTAATGATCAGTGCAATATTTTGGCCATTTCTACATTTGCAACAATATAGCTTTATAGATTTAAATAAATGCATATCTCTAAACACAAGATTTCATCTTTTTATGTTCAAAACTGAGACATTTCTTAGTTGAATTATTTTAATTTAAAGATTTACATCCATGTAATTTTTTCCCATCTGATAGTTTTGCAAAACTTTAAATAAGTTTAGGACTTTTAAATCTAATGCTATCTCCCCTTTCAGATTCTAACCATTAGAATCAATCAGTCTGTTTACTTCCTTATTGCTGTGCTAAACAAAAAAATATGAGTTTGATTTTTATATATATATTATATATATATATATATATTAATCAGTGATTTGTCTTTGAAAAGCTTTCAGTCATGAAAAGAATGGTCTTAGAGTACACACAATGAAATAATGCCACTTAAGAGACCAACTGATTGATTGATTGAACAAAGGAGGCTACATTTGTTGAGGTGATAATAAATCACATCAAAAATCAACATTTCATCATGTTAAGGCAAGCGTTTGCCAACAAGACTTCTCTACTGAATATATCTAAAATGAAATGAGCTTGGGATGAATGATGGACAAGGTGAATTGAGAATTCTTGAGACTTTAACATTTAGAAATAGTTAGTGAGAGAAAGATATATATATAGTTTTGCAATGCTCAAGAAACAAAAGAAATAAGTTATAGTAATAAACAGTCTCCTAGGATTGTCTGGTCTGAACTTTCCAAAAAAAAAAAGAAGCTGTAATTGCATAACAAGATAGCTAATTGCCATCTTTGTCTTTAGCTGTATGTGAAGCATTTTTTAAGATATAGATTTGAAGAAAGTTATAATCCAGGATACTGATTTTAAACATTTTAATTTTTTTTTGCTTTTTGATGAAGATGTAAATAATTAGTCAAACAACTGCAACCATTTCTAACATTGAAAATGAATGCCTTGCTCTGTTGTAGGTCATCTGCAATATGGATGTCACTATTAATTTGTTCCTCAGATATATAAAATCCAAAAATTAGCATTCGAATATGTTGGAGATTGCAACAGGAAATAGGGCTTGACTTAAGGAATTGCTAACTGAAAATAAATCAAAATTTGCATTGCATTAAGTTTGTTTCCCTTGTCTTAAAAAAATTAGTGAAGTGAAGATTGTGCACAGTGACAATAGTACAAATGAAACTGGATAAGCAGAAATAAGATCACTTCCAAGACATTCAAAGGAGAATACTTATTATGAAAACTAAAATATCTACATTTTGGATTCCACTATTCACCCACTCATCAAAATCTCTCACACCTTTAGTTTGGAAAATTCTTTTAAATGACTAAAATTGAGTTTAAAATTAGCTTTCTGAATTTCATGAAGTAAATAAGCTAACAAATGTATTGGAACCAAGTTGGAAATTTGGCTGCCAGGTTGGATTTATGCTATACAGATCATGTTTAATGTAAACATGGATCTACATTTAGCAATGGTGACATTTGAATAAATATGTAGTCAGAAATGAAGTGCACACTTCTTAATTTACACAGTTCGGAAATGTAGTTGGGTGGGAGAGTGGATATGTAAATCTATTAGACTTAAAGGAAACACTTGCTTGTTTTTAAATTGGCTTGATGTATTCCATGATTAAAATCATTTTTTCTGATTACTAACCTAGAATATGTCAGATTCCAAGGTAATTTCAATAAAACCTTTTGCTATATCTCTCCTGTCAAGAGTAGCACAAAAATTTGTTATATGTCACAGCTTTGCATGCAAGTCATTGTGTGCCATAGTTGAGAAAGTAGTTCATAATTCACCTTTAGACTATGTGAACTTTACTTACTAGACCTTTACCAAAATCATTACAGATTTCATGTTGGCAGATCTCCCTAACCTACAATGTAGACATTTTAATTTTGCTTTTTTTTTTGTCTCTCAGTTATAAAATGGAATTAATTTCCCAGTCTTTCTCTCTCCTCTGTCTGTCTCTCTCAACCAATTCTGGGGTACTCTATCTTGATTTTTGTATCAGCAGTTTTTTTAACAACTGAAAATTAAAAATTTCTTTCTCTCTCTATTACATTACTCTGAATTTTAAATTATCCTAAGCATTGATAACACAGAGTTTTTGCATCTTGCAAGTTATTTTACTAACCTTATCCTATTCCAAGGTTAGTTTTGCTATTATCTAGCTTTGGATTTTTGGTAAACCTTGGCAGCATGCAACAGGAACTCACTCTCCAGTCTTCTATGTGTCTTTGGTATCAAAATGATATTCTACATCTTCCATTATGGAAAGAATGGCTGAAACTTATCATGCTTTGAATAGACCATATTTCATCTGTGAAGCTCTGAAGTTGCTCACAGAAACCTTTTTATAGTATACTGCCTGCACTTTTTCCTCAATCCTCTACATAGTAGCAGGTGAGATTAGACTGCTTCATCAGTCAAAGTGAGCAGGTAGGAAGTTAGTATGTATGGCAGCTGAAACAATAGCCTATATTTCTAAAAGGTCTCTGTTTTTTTTTTCTTTTAAAAAATATTGTCAGTAAATTTCATTTCTGACTAATTTTGTTTCATATGTTACTATTTTTTGTGATGTAAATGGTCATCACTTCATGTGGCCATTCACTGGATAAAAGACTTTCTGACAGACTTAGCTGCAAAAACTAAGAAATCCATACATCTGTGAATATCAATCTTGCATCAGAAACCTTTTGTCCATACCAACATAAAACAGCCAGTGACGGTATTTTTCACTTTATCAACTAGATCTTTCAAATCATTTTCAAAAAAGTGCTTGCAACTGTGTTATTGATTTATTATTATGTTAAGAAACAAACAGACAAAATATCCTTTTTAAAAATTATTAATAAACTTATTCATTTAGTTATTTTCTAATTGTTTTGATTATTGTTTATTTTTATTATAAAACTTGATGCATCTATTATGGTGGAATATAAGGTATGTAAAATTATAAGGATAATGAACTAGAAAAATGCTTTTTTTTAAATTTAAGCTTCAAAATCTATGCAAAGTTAAAAAAGAAACCACCTGAATAAGTCCAAATGCTTGTCTTCCACTTCTGCAATTATGTTCTGTCAGTAAAAACCATACTATCAGTGACAGCTGTTAATTCACCCAACCCCCAATTTTTCTCTCTCCTACTGAAAGAAAAAAATAGTAATAATTATTTTCTATCGTTCTGACTTCAGTAGGAGAGTAACTGGGTCAAATAACTAAAATTGCACTATAACTTATGAGAATAACTTTACCAGTTATAAAATAACTTCATCTTTGATATTCACTTAAAGAAACACTGACATCTGTTAATAAAGATACTTTATAATTAAAAACGTTTTTTTTAAAAAAAAAATAATTTGCCTATACCATTAATTTTAAGAAAATTTCAATAAATCTAAACTTTAGATATTTTTAAAACATATGGGCAACATCATAGCTCTCCTATGAAGAAGACCACAAAAGCCTATCCACTTTATAGCTGTACATAAAGATGAATGAGATAAAAGTCTGTAGTATTAATATGGGAAAATTTAATTAACTATTTTTTAATGTATTTGATAATTTCTAATTGATAATTTTAGCTTTGAAAATATGGAAGGCAGCTATTTTACTGTTATCTCACTACAATTAGCATAAAGTTGCAGTTTTAGTTCTTAACAAGTGTAAGACAATCAATACACTTAACCTTCTGTATACTACCTGGGGTGCATTTGCATTCCACTACCCTTCAAGTTATATTACTTAGCACTGGTTGAACCACAGGGTCTGTGACACATAGTACTTTATACCCCTCTAGTTCCACATGTTTTGCATTGTGAGTGTGTGAACTAAATAGTGCTTCTAAGATATTGGTATAAGTAAAATAAAAACTGATGTGGTGTACTGAGGGTTAAGAATATATCCTAGGTGGTTTGAGAGGATAGGAAGTAAAAAAGATTTTTCACTATTATTTGCTACAACTATGCAATAGCATGTAGAGACTTGCACTGATGTGACTTTGAATGTTGTCAGCTTACAGATTTCTCAGCTCTTATAATCAATAGAACTCTAGGATTTTGATACCTTTTATCTCCAGAAAATAATCTAGTATACAAATGTTATCGCACCACTTTTCAGAATGAATACAGTTTATTATTGCAAGGTTCACTGCTGTTCTTAAAGAAAGCATGCAAGAAAAAAAAATCTTTTTAAGTTACTGTTAAACACACCTCCAGACAGTTATAAAATCAAATAACTGTTTCGTTTATGAATAAAAACAATAACAAATTATATACGTTGCAAAACTTGTTTTTTTCAAATGAAACTCAGTCAGATACAGCATACTATTTTAGCCAGATTTTACTTTGAACATTTCTATTATTAGGATTCGAAGACTTCATGGTTTTTGTAAATAAGAACCGCTGGCAGTCAGAGATTCTAAAAACATTGATTTATTTGATTTTTAATTATGTTACTTAGATTACAAGAAATAATAAAATACAAGCTTTTTTTCTTTTTACTGTATTACAAATTTTAATGATTTTTAAAAAAATATTTTTCCACTTAATGTTAAATCTTTTTTTAGAAAGAAGTCCTAGACTGAAAACCCGACTGGGTGGGGATTCAGAATGGATCATTTGAAAACAAAAACCAACTTCTTTTTGCTAAATGTAAAATATAAGAAAGTACAAAAAAAAAAGAAAAAATAGGGAGTTACACAGCTAATTTGCCAAATCAGCTTATTGTTCTTAGTGAGCCTTCTATTATTTTGTACTGATTTTATTTATATACATACATACATAGATATGGGTGTTACAATACATTTGAGTCAGTCTACCATTGTATATATTTTAATTCCTAATTTCCATAATATGAACTTTAAGCTTTTCTTTACAGACTTCATGGAATTTAGTTTTATTTATTTATATATGTATATGCATATATATATTTTTTTTTTAAAATTGACAAGCATTCTGTGGAATTTGAAATACGTTTTGCATGTAGTTGCAAAAATGTTGTTGTTGTTTCTGTTTTAATTGATGTTCACCAAAGATTTGAGATTGATTGCACAACTAATTAGAGTAACCAGAGTTAGACTTTAATGAGATGATGGCACTAAAATGAATAGAAAGGCTATGCTCGAAGAAAAAGAAAAGAATTAGAAGCCAACTAATTAGTTCTTTATAAAAAAAAACACACACATTTAAGTGAAACTGAAACTTCTGCAGAACAATTATCTTATTAGTCTTTATTTTGCTGATGGTGTTAAAAATATTAAAACATTTTATTAGTAATTTAAAACAGGTTTTAAAAAATTGTACTTAGAAATTCAAGGGAAATAACTCTTTAAACATTTTTTAAATCATTGTTAATAATTTGTTTCCTCCTGCTAAGTGAGACTTCATGCAAATAAAAACAAAAGCAAAGTTGTCATTTTCTTACTGCTTTCATTTAAAAATAAAAACTTATATGGTAAAATACATGCATAGTTATACAGAGAAATCATTTAATTATACTGTTTGAAAGATACAGCATCTGTTTTTGTTTGCTCATTTTTCCACGTTCAGGCTGCTTTTTGTAACAGTTAAAAGAAAGAACCCATTATGATTCCCCCCCCCCCTTTTGCTATTAAGCATGGTGTCAAACAGAAATTGCAAAGAACTATTTTTGTGCTACAGGTGCCAGTCTGATTTACTTAGTGTCACTTAATTTCTCTTGATACTCAGAAAAAGAAGAGTCCTGCTGTTGTTGCAAAATTAGCTAAAATAAGCATGTGAAGATTGTCCAAATATGAGATCCAGCCTGATAGTTTTTTGTTTTTTTTCCCCTATATTTCAATGCAATCCATTTTTGGCAATAACTCAGCACAGGTTTTCTTTTTAGAACAATTTTGTTAAATTATTTATTAGAATAGTGGATTTTTTTGTTAAAATTCTAAATGCATTTTTTTTTTTTCAGTAGCTAAATATATCGAGAACATCTTATAACAAACAGTGCCTTGCCACTATTACCACCATTCTTTAGATTGGATAAACTGACTCTTTTCCGAGAAACCATCAGTAAACATTCATTGCAAATTTCCTCCTGTGACTGACCTCAGCTGGAATGAAATCTATTTTCAGTATGGTGTTTGTGTTTTCTAGCAAGTTGCTTAATCAGAGTAAGACAGTGTAGGTTAGAATGTGGCTCTGGCTGCACTTTGTCATTGAATCGTACAGCCCACAAAGTTTCCAGGCCACGAACAATGGCGGGTGGTTTTTAGGTTATAGAAGCCTCACGTCTTTGTATATTAACATTACATCCTTGTTTCTGACATAAATGGAGGAACACTAAGAGAAAGTTTGTTTTTTTTTTTTAATTTTTTTAAGAAAATTTACACAACAAAAAGGTTGTGTTTTTTTTTTTTTAACAGTTTCGTCACACTCAGTCCAAGACAATCTTTATTACAGGTGTAGTGAAGATCACATGAAAAGATACTAATGGCAATTTTTAATGAGTCTTTCCTCTGGTTGTAACCCGATCAATCAATCTGCTGAACTAGTGACAGACTCAAAAGTCCAAAAGTCTTCTAAATTTAGAATGATGGCTTTGCATTCCATACTAGAATAGTGGATTTTTAATACAGTTTTGCACTTGACATGCTGCATTTTAAAGATTAAATGTCCATAGTTCAAACAACAGTGTCAGTACAAAGTTTGCTGGTTAGGTTTGGAAGATTCTAAATTCCTCAGAGTTTAAATAACATAGATAACAGTGCATCATTCTTTGCTATCGGCAGTATGGCATCACCAGTTGCAGTGCGTCACACACATCCCTAACTCCAGTTTCACCGTCCCCTCTAAACCACCTTTCACTCGATTACATGGCAGTTATTAAAAACATGTATAAGTATCTGAAAAGTTCCATTTTTCATTTTGATGGTCAACCAAACTTGCCAAAAGATATAAGGAGCATCTTTTCCCTTCCTAGTTAGCATGTGCCTTTAGGATTTGGTAAAACACGTTCTGCTGACAAACATGGGATCTTGGCCATGACAGACTAGTTACCTGCATCCTTATTGGTGCCTAATTATAAGTCTTTTTGAAAACTCTGGATTAAATTGATAAGAAAATGTACAAACATCTGGATGCTAGTAATTCCAATTATAGTTTCTTATTATTAACATAACAATGTAATATAATATTTTTTTCTACTTACACTAGGCTAGGATTCTGTAACACTGCTTCTGAACTTTATTTTAGACTCTTCTTTGTGGTATCATGACATGCTGGCTCGTTTGGTTTATGAATAATAGAAGGGTTGCCCCTGTGGGATCTAGTCTAATGTACTGGGCAGTCTGTTTATCGTTACAACAGCAAGGACAGGTAGTGCCGACAAATCACTCGTGCTTTCTTAATCTTTTAAATTTTATTTTGTGGGTGACTCAGTTAAATTATTTAAATAGAATAACTTGTATATTTTATTGTGTGAGAATATTTGGTTTATGAATAAAAAAAAGATAGAAAAAAAAGTTGTATCATCTTCTTACAAGACCACAAATCCATTTCACTTATGAAAGTAATCTGTCATTGATGCATACATAAACCTACTTTAATAATTTGTTTATATGTCTATCCATGGCATACAAAGAATAATAAAGTTAGCAAAATTCTTAATTAGGCTGTACCAATTTTAATGCCAAGATAATTAGCTACATTCAGATCTCATTGTTGCCTCTTCACAGTTTTAATGCCAAGATAACTGTTTATAGATAAGTGAACTACAGTTGTCTTCTAAGATCAGAGTGCAGCACCCGGGTATTTTTGTTCTCTCCATCCAACTCAGGGTAACTGGGTTTCAGCCCCAACTCAGAGCTTGCTCCACTAGAGGTCCCGACCTCCCCACCCATTCCCCCTCTCTTTGGAGATGAACACACACAAGCCAGCTTTACACTACACCACACATTTGCAAACACCACCAAAAATAAAAAAGAAATAGTTAGCTACATTCAGATCTCACAGCACCATCCGTTGTTGCCTCTCCAGCCTTAAGCTCATGTCTTCTTTCACCATTGTCTAAAGCAGACGTTGGATAAAACACGTAAACCAGCGACATCCCAGTGAATTTTAAAAACCAAACAGCTCACTATGTGTTCATAAAAATATCCCATAATAGTTTGAATTTTCAAATAGAATTTTAAAAATTAAAACCTATGCCTTCGAAAACAGCATTCACTGAAATTCTATTCAGCTTTATCAAAGTAAATAAGATCTCATTTTATATAGCGGGAGTTTGTTGTTGTTGTTTGTTTTTTTTTCCAAAATCTTTAAAGGTCTACCAGCTGTGCATTCTGAGCATGCCACTTTGCAATGGCAAGACCTTGGACCATCAACAGCAGGCTTGAGAGAAGGCCAAACGGCTCCCACCTTTGCCATCTTTGCTGTATTCTAAATATTTAGTGGGAAGACAGCATGCTCCTAGAGAACAGCAGATGCATAATGTCAGTGCAAAGACATCTAGATTAAAGGCATCAGCATTAGGAAGATATCTCCCCACATGCTGAACTTGCAGACTCCATCTAACTATTCTCTTTCAACTAACCCAGGCTTGGGTTCAGGGACTTTTGCATGAGGAACTTAAATGTCTCTAATATCAACAGCTTTTGCTGGGAAGATACAGCTATCACCAGGGGGAGAGCAAAAGGTGGCTGACAGGAGATAGTTGGGAGTGAGGAAAGTGCAGCAGGCTTCAGGGTGCTGGCTTCATCCTCTGGCCCCACATCTTTAACTTGCAGTCACTAATCTGCTTTGGCACTTGCACTGTTGTTTCTTTATCTTTAGATGAATAACTGCTAATTATGGCATTTTATCTCAATATAAATCCAAACTACTATTATGCGACAATGAGAAAGTCTTATGATTTCATTAAAATCTTTCATCTGAAAACTTTACATAAAAAATTTTAAAAAATGTGTCTGTCTGTGGTGTGTGTGGTGTGGGTGTGCGCGCGCGCATGCGCATGCAATTTATACAAATCTACTTTCACTTTTCAATATTCATTGTAGCATTTGCTCTAAATTTTTAAAGAAACATCTTATAAATCTGTTTTTAGGCAGGATTTTTTTCTTAAAGTATGTAAATTTTCATTTGTTTTATAACTTACACAGTCATTATTTTGCTATCAATTGTTTTAAGTCAGAAAATCATTTTTAGATTCAGCTGTGATTCAGGAATGCTAACTTTACAACCCTATCTATCTGTAATGCTCACTCCAGACTCGGATCCCTGAATCCAAAGTATAGAAGTGATATAGAGGTTTTTAGATCATAAAATCCTTTCAAACCAACCAGTTTTCAGTTTGTTGAAATGTATTTAAATGAGTTCTATCTTTTTTTTTTCTTTCATAAATTAATGATAGAAATCTTTAATGGAATTTCTACTGGTCACTAATTCATTTTAAATTCTCTCTCTGCCATCTCTCTCTCTCTCTCTCTCTCGACTGAACAGGTCTTTCACTTTTTTAACAGTTGTCTCAGGATTTACCTCATCACAGACATCACACAATGGTTCATAACCAATACTAGGTTTCTTGGTAGCAGCATCCTTTGTTTATCTACTTAGAATCTTCTGAAATTAGACAAGTAAATAGCTACTGCTTTATGCAAGATTTACAATAAGAATACACAGACAAAAAAAGCTCTCACACACTACGTCTAATTTGGGCAATACAAGTATGTATAAATGTATATATATTTGGTTCCTTGATTCTACTTTCAGGTAAATATAAGGTATAGATACTTTTGTTGCTTTTACTGTAATCACTTAATATTATATATATGTTAATCAACATTAAAACTTTTCTTCCCTTTTTTTTTGTTGTTGCAAGAATATGATTATGCATAGCAAAAATTTGGAAATTACTATTCATATGCAAATGAAACGTGAAGAAAATTCAAATTTAGAAAATGAAAAAAAAATTTAACTAGAACTAATCAACCAAAAATCTAACACGAGTTTCCCTAAATGGAAAGAAAAAGTGGAAGTTGTCAGGGGACTATTTGAAAGTGGAGAGAACTCAGAAAGAATACTAGCACCCACAGGGGCTGTTGGAATGGTGATGCATGGAAAAGTAAGATTTCTTACCCCAGCTTTCGCAGCTGCAAATAGTTCTGTTAAGTAGGTGTAATTGTTAATGTTGACATTTCATTAGCCCCAGAACCCATCCTGCCATCATTCTACCTTTCTTTGCTGTACTTTTATTAGCCTCCTCTGTGTAAATTTCCTATAAAACGGTTTCTGTTTTCCCAAATTGTGAGTTTTACTGGTTGATGCTGTCCTGCCATGTGTTTGGTTAGGACCCTTATGGAGAAGGCGGAAGCAGTGATTTATTGTGCATGCTATCATGGGAGGATAGGGCTTTTGTAATGTAAAGTTTTTCTGCAGTGCCATTCCAGAATTAGTGCAACTTTATTTATTTATTTATTAACACATCATAGAACTAAAACAAACAATGGAACAGGGAGGGGTGGTAGTTAATCATATCTCTCATATAGTCATATATAAATATATAGAGAAAAACAGAAAAGAGCCTAGTTCAGGGGGAAATAACCTCGCCAGATACAAATCCTTAATATTTGTGTTAGAATTTGACTGAATTATGTAGTTTACATCGAGAATGGTGTAAATGCGTGTCATCATTTTTTTCTAGGCTTAGGATTTTTTTTTTTCTTTTTTTACAATTTTTAAGGAAGTACTTTGGTGATTGTTTGTTTCTAAATGTTTTGAAAGGAAAAGGTTGCTCACCGAGCATTTTCATTTCTCTTTCCGCAAATCTTGGATAAGTTTTTAAATGAAGAATTTAGTAAAAGATGGCAATCAGATGGATGGCTGTTTTGGGAGGCTGATGCAGTAGTGAAATAAACAAGTTTGTTTCACTTCCTGTAACTTGGCTGTCTTAACAGGAAATGGTTCCCTCGTGACAGTAGGGGGTTGGTATGTCTTTTAAATCTACACATGGCAGATAAATTCTAGCACTGCATTATAAAACGTTACAGTGCAGTAAATGTTGTCAGGGAATCTAAGGTAAACTTAGTTATTGAGAATGAAACCAGTCAGGGTTGGAGCTGATCCATAATATTGCTTTTTATCCCCTACACCATAATAGCTGTCAGTGCCTGTATTTATGGTAGAAATGCTAACTTTCCTAAGCCATGTTATGGTGTTGCCATCCAAAATTCAAGAATCTATGTAGAGAATCACAGAAGAAGAAGAAAAAAAATGATTGAACAAAAGATGACAAGTTAGCAGAATTGTAATTTAATGCACTTACCATGCTGCTTTCCTCAATGTGTTCCAACTTTCCTACACAGGTGTTTTTTTGTGTACTCTGCATTTTCACTTCTGCTACGCACTCTACGAGAAATGTTGTAGCTAGGTGCCTGACAAAAGCATCAGTGTTTCTTGACATAATTCAGCCCTCAGTTGTAAATGTACTTGAGTAGGATTTGTGAAAATTGCTGTCTGGTGGCACCGATTAATTGAGTTTAGAGCTAATGGAATCTTTAACCACGGATAGTTAAGTGCTGTTAAGACCAGTAAATTCTTCACAGGTTGTTTGTTGTGGACCAGACTGGCCACAACCATCTATTTTAATCCCCACCCCTAACCAAAGGCTTGAATTCATTTTAAAATATTAAGTAAACAATACATGTATCAATGGACATTATCCAGATTCTGGGTAATCTAATTGAGTTAATTTTTTTATTTGGTTTTAAAATTTCTTCATGTTTAACTCTGCGTCAATCTCAAATGCTTGGTAAGAAATTGTTTCTCTCTCTTTTTTTATTCAAAATATAATTTTGTTGTTAAGTTCTTTTTTTCTGTATTCTGCCAAGAAATATTACAGTTTAATCTTTTATAGCTGTTTTTACACTTGTTACATTTGCCTTAACAAAGAGGCAAACCATTTTTTTTTAAAAATAGAAATATGGTGTTTGATTTACCTTGGTTTCGGATCGCAAAAAAATATAATTAAAAAGAAAATTGTCAAATAAAACAGGTAAAACTGATTATTTTGAATGTTTATAGTTTTAATGTGTAGTTTGTGAAACCCGGGGTAAGATTAGTATTTTATTTCACGTGTTATTTTATATTCCGATCTGCTGATTTTTAAACAAAAAACAAACTTCAGATATGGTCCACCTGGAACTCTGTGTTCCAGGGTTATGGTTTACGAACAACTTGAACCATGGAAAGTAAATCAAATATGCATAGTTTTACATTTTGAATGCATGAGTTCGCTTTCCTCACATTTTTTTTATGCAGTGAGGGATTAGTGAAGTCGCCTTAATGACATTCAGCAATATTTCTTGCTGGAGTGTAGATCCATGTGTCAGATGCAGTGCAGGGTTGGTGCCCTTTGTGGGAAAACAATTATATGGCTGAACAGAAGCTGCCACTGCCATTTTTATTTGGCAAGCTCTTTTACAACTAATTCTTGTGACTTTTGTTTTTTTATTGTCAATGTACAAATATAGTAATTTTTCTTTTTCTACACCCAAATCCCTTTAAATATTTATTCTCCTCCACAAATTTTTACAACATGAATGTATGTTTCTGCTTCCTTAAGTACTTTTGATCAGATTGGTTTTAGAATCAGGCTGTTTTTTTTTATTAATTGCTGATCAGTTCTACAGCATTTTATTTCAGTACTAAAAATATCCATTTCCCCTTAACCCTTTTTACTCCCATTGGCAAGAATAACATCATATGTACTTTTGATTTCATCTCTGTACTACCCAAAAACAGCAACAGTTTTATAAATACACAGGCTTTCAGTTTAAATGCCTAGATGTACGATGGGTTGATCCTGTGTAGGGTACATATGATATTTACTCCACTGGCACTACAGATGCAGAAGGTAGCTATTATAAGTTGTCTAATTAGTTCTAAGTTTAGCAGAAAATATCAGCTACTTCACTGATGGTCTCTTGTTTGCTTAGCTGCTAATGCAGTACTCGGAATTTAGGACAAAATCTTTCCTTTAATTTTAAATACTAAAAGAAATTAAATAAAATAGATTTCAATGAGGACCGAGGGATGACTATATATTTTGCCAGTTCTATAAAAAATAAACTGTTCTGTTACTTACAAATCAGAAGTTTATCATTATTAATTTTCTGAAGTTATGCATTAGTTACAGTATTCTCCATTGATAAAATTGGAATAATATGAATTTAAAACAACATAAAGATTAAATTTAAATAAAGAAATTAATAATTAATTTTATTGCTAATTTCTGACATAAATCAAAACAAGACTGACAATTAAATTATATAAATACTCTTGGAATTTGATAGAAAATGTCCTTCTGGTAGTTTTCCAACACCTCATTTCTCTAAGACATTCCAGTAGCGGCTATAATGGTACATGAAAGCAGCCAGTTTCTTCTCTCTGTTCTATCCCCATTCCATTCTGATTCTCTCTTGGATTAGATTAAGGCTGCTGTATCATCACTAAGAAACAACATAATTTTGTCACTTCTATTTAGCTGAAGTTTTTTATTTTTGTTTTGCATATTTTTAGGACTACTGTCACTCCTTCCAACCAGACACGTGAAAGAGTTAAATGTTTCACTATCAATCAATGTACCATTCAGATGCCATACTTTGTAAGCCGAGCATTCACTGCAGTATTATCCTTTTTGTTGTTGTTCAGGGTTGTTCCTGACTAAACTAAAGTTGGGAAAAAGAAGAAAATGTAATTTTAATTTTTTTCTGTTTTTGTTTTTTAAGGTTTCTTTAATGAATTTATTGTAAACCTGCACTGCAATTTATAATTTTTTGTGTTTATCCTCCTTTTTTTTTTCAAATTGACTGTACAAATATATAGAGAGATAGGTATTAATTATCTTGGGCGGATTGTTGTGCCTTTGAAATTCTGAAAATTCTACACAGGCTAAATGTGTGACTAAAGAAAAGGCCAGTTATAATGTTTATTATTAGTAAAGTTAATATTTTAAAATCTTTGTAGATCTTAGAATTTATCATATAACAGTAACCATTACTAAATCAGAGTAAACATAAGTTTCTCAAAATCTTGCACCTTCAAAGAATATTAAGTCCAAAGTAAAGGATTAAACTGTTTGTTTTTTTCTTTTTTTTTTTTGTTGGTTTTTTAAAAAAAAAAGCTGTATTTAAAGACTGCAGTAACATTCGTAATTTGTTTAATTACTAATTAATACTAAATTCAAATTTTTCAAGTTACTTTGCTAAATTGTAAAGGATTTTTTTTAAAAAAAAGTATTTGTTATCAATTCCTTTCGTGGCATTTACATTTTTTTTCAAAAGCCCAAATGAACCCTGTGTGTAATTTTGTATTTTACATTATTATTATTATTATTATTATTATTATTATTATTATTATTATTATTATTATTATTATTATTATTATTATGTTATTATTATTGTTTGTTTTTTATGTGCTACATTGTAAAGGAACAGCTATAAAATCATTCATTCTCTCTGAATTTGGCACACTATGCGTACGCTGTGATTATCAACAAGACACTAGGAAAATTGGTTTATAATTTAGTAATTACAACTTATTATCTTTAAAAGACAGGTTTCTTAGCAACCTACTAGTTCCATTGTTCAAATGAAATTCGGGCACTGGGTGTTCTTTCAGTGATGCTATTTCCGCCAGATTTCACTTGAATCTTCTTAGTTCATTATTTTTTGCCGACTTGTAACTTAAAACATGAGAAAAAAGAACATGTATTATAAGATTTTTAGCATTCCCTCGTTGATATCATTTTTTTATTGATCATAATTTTAAAAATAATGATTTCAGTTTTCTTTTTTAATTATGTGCATTTAGATTTGTTTTTATTGTCATTGTGAGAGACATTACATTATTAGAGCTTATTTGTCTCCCTTGCTGTTCTCTACCTAGTTTGGATCATTGAAAGTTTAATGATATTCATTACTGTTATCAAAAGTATTTAAAATGTGTTGCTCTGAAAAAAATAGTGATCCACTGGTTTAAGAGCAGATTTTCACAATGGATTGTTTGGCTTTTCCCAATTTAAAGAGTTCTTATTAACATCATTCATTCAAGTTTGTTTACATAAATACTTGTTGCAAATTTGTTTCATAAAACCGACAGCAACATAACTGATAATTGCACATTCTAATTTTTAATAATTAATTAAAATTGATTTAGTAAACTTCTTACTACATAAGTGGAACTGTAGTCAGCCTCATTAGCAGACTTAAAAGTTACTTAGCATCAACATTTGAAAAATGAGTTTCAAATGTAACTTCTTGGACTCCTGTGGGCGATAGGAAGAGTTTGTGAAAATGATAAGGAAGACCATTTTAGCTACTGATAAAAACCAAAAAAAAAGCAGTTCTTTCCTATGATAGTGCCACCAGTAAAAATCCAGAAATGACTTGCTAGTTAAAGACCTATTTTAATGATTAGGTTTTTAAAAAATAATGATTAAAATTAACAAGCATGAAGAAAACAACCAAATTTTCATTTGATTTATATCTTAATGTCTTTAAAAGACTTGTGAGTGCATGTAAACATGAAGTTTATAAATTAATGAAATTATTACTACTTGCTATTTTAAGAGCAGCTAAAATGATTTTATGGCTAGTCTTTGTGTGACTTCGCAATACTTGTTAACGAATGTATTGTAAACCTTTCTGCAAAAATGATCTGTTTAGTTTTTTGTTTTCTCTTTTGATAAACAGTTTTAATACATAATTTGTGAGAACTTGCGACAGGTTTTTTTTTTTTTTTAATCCAGCCCATTTCACATTTAGTGTCCACTCTGTAAAAACACAATCTCTAATAATTAAATAAATATTTCCATTTTATGGAAGTCATTGGCCTTGTCTAGGGTGACTGGCTGTCCAAATATGATGGTTAAGAGGCATCTGATGCTGTCACACCAAAAGAAGTCTCTAGCAATCCCATCAGCCAATTTCTATTACTTAGACTTGACAAATGCATGAAGAAACCATCAATTACTAAATGTATCTATCCTTTAATTAAAGAATTTGTCAACAAACATTTACCTTATTTAAAATGTTGAATATGCTTTCATTTATTTATTTCAAAATATCGGACACACCTTCCTATTGTATGAGATGACCGTCCTTGGTTAACTTGATGGTCTGAGTGGTAAAGATGTCATAGATTAGCACCTCATTGACAGCCAAAAACACAACAATCAAAACTCAGAAATTAAAGAAAATGGTGGGGTCTTTTACATCCTGCAGATTTTGGCTAAACATGCTCGTTTTTGTTTTATGTTATCCTTTCTACTCCATGATATATCTTACTGTGATAACTTGTTAGAATACCTGGCTATTTACTAGGGGGAGTTAATTTATTATTTACACTTATAACTCTTAGTTAAAGTACATATTTATTTATTTAAGTTTTGTTTATAAACTCTAGTTTTCACACTGTATGTGACAAGAGAGTGTATATATACATATATACTCTAGCAACCAAGAGTTTGGAAGAAAACACAAATATGGAGACTGTAATTAAAAAGAGGATAGTATGACCAATTTATATCTTACCATAACTTAGTGAATGTTCAGTATATTCAATACATGGATGCAAAAAAAAAAAAAAAATACACATCTAAAAGATATTTTCTTAAACTTTTGTTTCATCAAAATAACCCTCCTTTCTGCTTCAGAAGGCAGAGATATTAAAAATAGTCTTGGTGTTTCCAGAATGTAATTTTATCCATATGACATAATTTTATCAGATGAGAAATGGATTGATGAGATGATGCCACTTATCAGAGAGAATTATAAATTAAACAGCTGTGTCACACCTCACAGAAGTCACGTAGGCTATGTCTATTGAATTTGTTGCTAGGATAGCAAAACAGAAAGTAGATTGATTTTGAAATGCAATCTGCTATTTGAACTTTGAGAAAGTAAGTTCTGACAGAAAGAGATCACCAAGAAACTGGGAATTTTCAACAAAGTCATTCACTACATATTACAAATGAACCAGACGACATATAAAAAGCATACAGATAAAAGAGGAGCAACATGTAAAGAAGAGGTTAAATGTATTGCACTGTTGAGCAAATGAAATAAGACTTGACAGCTCCAGAAATTGCATGAATATGGACTATAGAAGACTGAAGTAAAACGCTATGGACTGAAACAAAGTTTTGGGTGTTTGGGTCCAACATTCTGTTGGAGAAAGCTTGTCAAAACAACCACAGAGGAGGTACCATAATGGTTTAGAGGTGTTTTTGAGTTAACACAGTTGGTGACCCTTGTACAATGAATGGAACATTGACAAGGTGTTATCGCATTGGTCTGAAGACATGCAGTTCCTTCTGGCAGTTGACTGTTAAGTGTTGGATTCATTCTGAAAAAAAAAGGATAATCATAGCACACTTCCAAATTATGCAAAAACGTATGAAGAGCAAAGGACTGGTTTGACCATCAAAATCACCTGATTTATTAACTGCTCATCTCTTATGGGATAAACTCAACAGAAACATCAGGAAAATGATGTCACACCACAACACAGTTACATAATACTTCCAAGCAGTTTGGAACTCAGTAATATTCAAATATTTGGTAAAGTTACTTGATAGATTCTTCAGAATTTGCAAAACTGTTACCTGAGCAGGAAACAAAGGTTTAAGTCAGAGTTTATTACATATGTATATTTATTGGCATCCGTGTGTTGAATGTTGCTTTCACTGTGTTTTTGGTAAGAAATGAATTAGTTATGCTTTTTTTAAAAAAAATAATAGTGCCTATAATTTTGGTCAGTAGTGTGCGTGTATATATACACTCACACATTTATTATTTTTTGCTGATCATTTGCAGTTGGGTATTGAAAAATTTGCTGAAAATCATTTATGGATATGGATGAAATAATCACATTGGTGTTTCACAGTGAGAAATTGATTATTTCATCCATGCCAGATTTGTAATGTTTTCTTTTTTTTTTTTCTCTTTGTTGTTCAGTTACATCATGGTTTACCGGAGAGATTACTGATCCAGGTAAACAAATGGAAAAAAAAAAAATTTATTTTTAATAAACATTTTCTTAATATTGTTATAGAAAAAGAAATGTTTCCCAAACTTTCTTAAATTTGATTGGGTGGTTGGAGTGGAGGGGGGGGGGGGTCAAAGGGAGATAACTGTGCTAGTAGAACTAACTACAAAGATACTGATGGTAATAATGTGAATACTGCTGCTATAATAAATAATAATAGTAATAATAGAAGAATGCTGAAAATTACAGTAAGTTATGAAGTAATATGCCGTTAAAACAGTGATGCTTTGAATGCAAAACCTTGAACAACTTATACAATTAGAAACTATGTGGGTAGGACAATTCACACCATAATTGGGAATCCATGAGACCCTGACTTTCATAGAAATAAGCATATCCAAGATTAAAATATAATTTATTAATAAATAGGCAGAAGCATTATGTAATATTTTCTCTCCTTTTAAATATTATTAGTAAGTTCAAAAAAGAAAGAGTGCAGCTTTTTACTGTGATTTCCAAGAAAATCACCAGAAATCTAATCTGTTTGACAAATAATTAAGCAAAAAATAAAAAAAAAGTAAAGAAACTGCTGAATTCTTATTACAGAAATTATTTGTTTATTTATTTTGGGAATTTTAGTACTAAAAAAAAAAAACTTTTTTTTATTGGTAAAAGCAGATGGATTCCCCATAATTTCCTTTCCAGTCAAGAAAACAAATTCAACTTTTTTAAAACATGCATATGCAAGATATATTATAAATTCTAGTATTCATGAAATATCTTATTTCACTTTCAAAATATATTTGGAAATATGACAAACAATTTAACTTTTGTATACTAATTAGTTTCAAGTTCTGTGAATCATCATGTAATAGGGCAAGATTTTTCTTTTATACAGCTAAAAGCATATAATTTTTTTTGTAAGAAAAATGATTTGAACAGGCTTATATTAGTGGTGCTTACCTTATAGGCTCAGGGAATTAATTGCTGCATTTTTATTTCTACTTATAGAAATTCTTTTAAAGTACAACAGAATTGGGCTATAGGCTAGCAAAAACATGTTTAGTCGTGGTGGGTCCATGTATATCTTAAATTTTGTTTTGTCTAACCTGTGATGATGTGGGCTTACTCTGAGCACTCCCGCTGCTGTCGGCCTGCTTGGTTGCAAGTGCAGGAAACTAATGAGAATGCTCTGTTCTGAGCCTCTCCAACAAAAATACCTTAACTTTTTTTTTTTTAAATTTAAAATGCCTGTCACTTTCTCAGATCATCAATGACATGTTTAGTAAATGAGATTTCACTAACGCACAACAAATCTACTCTGCTCTTTCATATTGTACTGCACTCAATGAACACAATCATTAAGTGATGGATAATATTACATCATTGGAGGAATGCAGAAAATTGGGGAAAACAGGAGTTATCTCTCATCTGCAAAGTTCATAGTGAAAGGGTTAATATAATTGCATTTTTAATTTTAAAAGCCATGTAAAAGGAAGGAACCTTTTTTTTTGGATTTCTTATTTCATTTAATAAAAAAATACAATTCTTGTGTCTATTCCAGGCAGTTTTTATTGTGTGCAAAACATTTTATAAGCTATTACAATTTTCTTCCAATATATCTGAACTTTATTATTTGGAAAAAAGAAAACAAAAATTTTTTTTTTTAAAAAAAAGCAAAATTTGTTCCTTGAAAGTCAAAATTTGATTTTAGGATGTCTGTGACAGAGTCAGTTGATTCTTAAGTTGCCAGAAAGTCTGATAACAGGAATTAGAGACTAAAAATTATGAACCTTGTTTGATAGTACAGAGGACTGCTCTCCATTGTTGTAGGTGGGTTTTGTTTTGCATTTGAATTAATGTTTAATTGTTGGTACATTAAATAGTGAAAATTTTATTAAAATTAGAATTAATTCAGTAACTTAAGTTAAAGTAATAATATTTCATGATCCTTCTAAATAATAGGTTAATGGTATTGAGTTGAGTTATCAAAAGATGGTGGTTTTGTGGGTAACTCTTGACTGATTTACACTTTGTTGTCCAGTGAAGAGCTCCCATATGTACCCAGATAACTTGTTTGGTCATATCTTCCTCTTCTGGCTCCTTGCTGAAAGACTACCTTAGATCTTAAAGGGCAGAACAGGGGTTCTACAAGAAGTTATCAAGTAGTCTCATTCATTTTCTGAGAATTTAACAGCATAGGTTTGCATTATGTTAATACTGTTTCATCCAGATATTTTAATAGTACCTTCTCTCTTGTACAGCAAAAAGAGCTGAATCCAGCAGATTATCCTTCAGCACTCACTACATACTTTATAAGCCTTTCCCATCTCTGAATATTTGTTTTATATCTTTTTAGCATTTGTTAAACTAATCAAAATACTTTATTTATTGCTACTAATCTCTCTAAGTTTCCTGAATTTATCTCTCTCTGAGACAACATTTGCTATCAATGACATATTTAAGAAAAGTTAAATATTGTATTTATGCCATATTCATATACTTACATTTTATAATTTTAATTTTTGTGAATGTAGTGAAAACTTAAAGAATTCCTATAATGTTCAACTCCAAAAACTAACCTGCCTATCTTTTTTTAAAATTTAGTTCCAGTAGTATTTAATTATGCTTCTGTTTAACTTAAATCTTTGTTTTCCTTAAACTTTGAAATTGCACAACTTTTCTATATTGATCAACCATTGACTATCTAAAATAAGATATGGCTTTTTCTTTAATAATAATAATAATAATAATAATAATAATAATAATAATAATAATAAATAATAATAATCTAGCACTGATTTAAGGAGGTTTGGGAAACTTTAGGTGTAATCCACTTGAATACATAAAATTACTTATTTTTAAAGATTTTTTTGTCTCGTTTGAAAGGTTCTATTTTTCAGGATGGCTAGCAACAACTAAATGGCAGTGAATGTTGGTCAAAAGGGTCAGGGTTAGCAAATTGACGGAATAGGGAAGCTTACAGGAAATACAGACTGTGCAACCTTTTTTAAAGAAAAAAAATCCTTTTCTGGAGTATTTAGTATTGTTGGCTTATTGTCTTCCTTTATTTGTAATTGCAGAAACACGATAGTAGACTTATGTACGAATTACTACTGCATCTTCCAGCACACAACATGTTGTTGTAATAATAATTTGGCCTAGAATGATGATTAGCTTCAAAAAGCTTTTACACAATTCTCAGAACTGGTTCGTTCACTTAAGTTATCTCCACTTGAATGTAAAATCAAACTAAGTAAGGATTTGGATAGAAAAGTAGTTTGAGTATAGTAACACTGACGTTTTGTCAATTAAAATAGTCTAAAAGTTATCCAACTATAGATAAATATCTTTGCAAAAAAACATTTATCATATGAAACTAAAGTAGGTACTTAATTCTTCTAGAAGAAACTTTGAGAGTGGCCATTTTGACAGGTGGAAAGAATGGCTGTAATGTCATAACAGTTTATGATTGAAAGTTGGTTGGTTAAACAAAGCACTTTAACAATTAGTTAGACTAAAGAAAACTTTTCAGTATATTCTTTTACTTTAGTTATTTCTTTGGGCTTAAAAAAACTATAACAAGTATTCAAAGCACTGTCAGAATTTTTAAAAAAACAACACATTTGGAAACTTGTGTAAACAAAAGAATTTCAAAGTATTGTAAAATTATCCTTCAGCCAGTTTAATAATGATTTGTTGTGTTTGTTTTGTTTCATTTGTGCAAGAACAGGTAAATGAAGTTTAGGTTGTGGTGGTAAAAAAATTGCTAAACTCAACTTTGTTAACATTGCTGGTGTTCAAGTTCTTTCCCATGTTATCCTTAATATGTAGTGGAGGTTAAAAATGCCATGGATTTCTGGACGGACAGATTATAGTTTTTTTTTTTTAATTAACTGAAATTTATTGTAAAATGTATTTTTATTGATTGAGGCTGGTCTTCAAAGAGGTAACTGGTGTCATGTTTGTACTTCTAGCCTAGACTTATAACATTATTGTTGGTTTTGGGGTGGGTTTTGATAATTAAAGCTGTTGGTTTTGGATTTTAAATAAACAAACTTGCTAAGGTTTTCACTTGTTCAACCGTTTTATTCACTACATATCGTGATGCTTTTGTTAGATTTGTTTGAATACAAATTACTACTGAGAAGGGTTATGTTGCTCACAGCAGAACTGTTATAGTATTCTACAAGATACTAATGATGCGACACATCTACTTTCCAATTAACTCCGTGGCAGTTAAGACTGTCCAACGGCTAAAATTACTGTGCAGTATTTTTTAAAGTCTGAATACCTATTGCTGGAGTCATAGGAAAAATTAGTTCACCAGTTATTAAACACAGATTGACTAAGATTGTACCTCCACAAAGTTCTTTATCACTATGCTGAATTGTCACCCATATTGCTTTTGTTGTTCACTGTCAACCCTGTTTCCCCCAATATTAAATTTTTATAATAACATTCTGAAGATGTTTTAAAAGTTGAAAATATAACCAACTTTAAATTATGAAGTCTTTTATAAATGCATGACTGAATTTGATTAATGCATTGTGTGGCCTTGTCTTTTTAATCTATTTTTGCTTTGTCTGCGATGTATTTACTTGCCATCTTTGCCAAGGGGAGATAATCCATCAAGAATTTTTATTAAAGAAAAACGTTCCGATTTGTATCTGGAAGCTAATAAGATTTAATCTTTAGGGTGAGGAGAATAAAACTAAGTTATATATTATCGCTGAGTATAACAGGAATATTATCCACTAATGTATCTGTTGCACAAGATATTTATAGTATTAATTTTACTTGATTCCTGTTTGTTTGTATGGGGGGTCCCACTGTTTTGGTGGTTTTGTTTGCAAATGTTTGAAAGATTTCTGTTTTTTAGAGAATAACAAAAGAAAAAAGGCACCATGAACTTAGAACAGTTAAATGTAAATCTTTTTAGGATGGACCTTTGCTGTACAAAACAGACTGCAAGTTTCAGTGTTAATTTAGAAACCAGGCAAATTAATGTTTCCTTATGTGTGGACTATGTATGTAATTGGCAAATTGATAGCTTCCTATTTTAGTGTAACAGCTATAGCGCATTGGAAAAGGAACCGTTTTTTTTATCTAATCAGTGTCTTGCTTACAGTGAGAGCAACTGGACAGGGAAACTCGAGTGCTAGTATGTAATTTACTTGCCATCACTTTGCCAGCAAGGAAACATGTTTTCATAGTGGTGCTCATCTAACATAGTTAACATTAGTCAATTATGCAGACTGACTGACTTTTTTTGTGTGTCATATACAGGAATAATTCTGAGATTCTGGATCCTTTAGTATTAAAATATTCTTAAATATCTGCATCAATAATCATTTTAAAACAACGGTATTGCTCTTGAGCTTTCCCTAATGTACATCTAAAGACAACATGCAGCAGCGTACTAGTGAGTTTTGGTTTTCTTTTTAAAACTGTTGGTTATTTTCTACGTTTGTATGTTTAATGTCACAGTTCCTAATACTATATGTATCATTGTTAGTAGAAAGTAATCTTGTAGGGGAGACTTTTATTATCACATACATATTAATGGCATCACACTTTTGTTTCTTTTAATTATTGAAGTTTTCTATTGTCTCAACAATTTTTAATTTTAAAAAGAGAAAACAAGGAAGGAAGCCTGTTAAAGCAACTATTTACTGAAATAAAATGCTAATTGTTTTTTTCTTAACTTCTTAAATTAGAACTACATGACTCCAAGAATATCTCAGATAGCTCTGACCAATCAGCAAAAGCCAACGAATTTCTCTCTCATTTTGTGAGTTATTTCCCCTTGGTGGTAGTAAAGGGGTCTTTCTCTCCTGTTGTTTGCTCTTTTTGTGTCTTGCATTTTCTGTTGTTGTTGTTTTTGCTTGAGTTATGTTACTGCTCTTTTGTTTCCAGTTTGTTTGCACACTTTTTGTTTGTTTCAGAAGACTACTTAGCTTTCCTTTTGGGCAACATCACAAGTAGGTACCCTTAACTACTCTGACTAACAGTGTAAGCTAACAATCCGGGATTCATTAACTGGTGTCACAAGGGTGCGTATGGAATACATAACAGATAAAATTAGCTGCTGGCCTGGGCTTTTGGAAAAGGAAAAGGAAATGTTTAATCCCCAAATGCAAGCATTTTAAAAACTGACAGCATGCCAAAAGGATAAACTCAATTATCTTTGGAGACAGAGATGTGATAAATGGAAACCAGCAGCAACCTCTTTTGATGAGATGTTAGGAAATATTTCCTCAGCAAAACTGTCTGCTTTGCCAAAAATGTTGATTAAATGAGGATTGTAAATGTTTATAATATGGGGCTTGTTTTAAAATTTCCCTCTTCTGTTGATCCCTGTAGAGGATCATCCCAGCACAGTCTGGTTATTAAATAGACCCATCCACACTGTTGTGTGTAGAGATGTAACAAAATATTGTTTGTTTTTACTGTCTGCAGGTCAGCTGACTATTGAATAATTACACAGCATAGTTACATACTCAATACAGGTGCACACAAGTTTCCAGTTCTGAAAGAGCTGCTAGAATATTTTTTTTTATAAAGAAAATCTCTCTCTATGCTAGTCTTCTAGTTAACTACTACTTTCTAGCAAACCTACCAGCCTTTCAGATTGAAAGGTATTCTGATAATTGAGTACCAACGCGCACCTTAAGCCTGGGTTTCTGAGCTCATCCCTTGCTGAACTGTTCCTTGTAATGCCTCCAAGCTTTTTTTTTCTACCATTTAGCACCAGAACTGTCAAAACCACAGAGAAACCTTTTTTTTATTTGTTATCATTCACAAATATGGAGAAATGTCATTGGCTAATTAAAATATCATGTTGGAAATTGACTAATCAAATCCACCTTTAAATTGAGCCTGCGGACCTATTTAGGATTTAATGTTTCCTATCTAAACAATAAAAAAAAATAATAGTCAACTGTTGGCATTCAGCCATTGCAATAGATGCAGATTGTTAATGAGTTGGAAGATCTATACTAATATACTGGGAACACTCATATGAGACCATGCAACCAAAGAACCCTTTTGTCCTGATTTGTTCAAAGCTACATAATTCATATCTGCACATTGTTGAACTACTTCAGAGCAGTATATATATATGAATGCAACCAAGATTTCACTTGGTACATGCACATTTTTAGAAATGTAAAAAAAAGGTTAGTGGTGTTCATCCCCATTTTGTAACAAAATATTGGCACATCTCTTCTTCCAGATAACCTACATAGAAGGCTTTAAAAGGGGGGGTCATTAAATTGACCCTTAAGCAGACAAGACTGAGTGCTATTAAATTTTGCCTTGTTTTCCAAATATTTATAATTTAGTGACCTGTACAAATCTTGGGATTCTCATCAGAATATAATTATGTCCCACATTAAATTTTCTATTTAATTTAAAAAGACATCTACTAGTAAAAACAAAACAACTCTATTTTTATTTTTGTCTGCAGTTCCCTGATGTTGATAGTAATCTAGGTAATCTCTTAATTCTAAAAAATTTAACTTTATTTACCACCTTAGCTGAACTCATGAATTGATGTTCCAGAAATTATTTTTCTTCACTATTGCTTCACTATTGACAGTCCTTTCCTGTAAGCTTCATTTCACTGTCACCCTGAAAGTTTAAAAGGAAGACCAAGATGATAGTAGTGTAGCACTGATGGAATCACTGCATGAAGTGAAAACTAGCAGATGTACAGTATATAGTATGTTATTTTTGGCTAGCTAGTCTAAAACATGATTTGTTCTAAAGCTGATTTCTTTTGTTCTAATGTTGCTTTTCTAGGCCAGCAGATGTCTGTGTTTAATGATCAGGCGCACATATACATAGGTGGAAAGAAGGATACAAAAAGGCCAGGCATTCAAAAACCATACCATGGTGTAGTCTCAGGTAAGTAGCCCACAGGACACAAACTGATGGGATAGATATATTTACACAGTTAAAAAGAAAATAGCTTTCAAGAGTATTAGATACATAAAAATTTCTATAGGCTATTGTATCAAAAGTTCACAGGCAAATGTCATTATTTTAAGGATTTTGGTGATTCATTATAGTAGATCCTACACAGATGATATTACTGTTTAAGAATGAGGAGACGAGTGTACTACATCCTGGGAAATATGATGCTAAAAAGAATGTTTAAGCAAAAATATTTCCAGATTTTCACATGCATCAGCACATATAGGATGATTTTAGCTCCTTTAAATGCTAAAAGTATATAAGCTATTTGAGTACAGTGATGTGGCATTGATGAGATCTCATCTCATTACTCTTAGTCCAAATAGTACTGTAGAAGGGAGCATGTCCTTCCAAGATGGCGAATTATTTTACGAGTCACAAGCTCAATGAACTAACCTGTTGAAAGGCTAAAAACCTACACTTTTTCCTTCTAGCTCATTGATGTGAGGCATCCTCATACCTTGACAGTCAGGAAAGAGGTTTGACAAAATGTTTAGTAGATTAAACACTGCAATGGCATATTTATTTTCCCTCTACCATCAATAGAAATTTCAGCTTTACCTTTATTAATATCTGCTGTAAGACAGAAGCCTTTACATACTTTAATTATCTACTTTCTACAATAGCTGTACACAGGAGAAAAGCTTAATAGGTTGTAATTATTGTATTGGTTCTAATTGCTGCCTTTATTCTAATAAACATCTATCCCAAACTTTCACTCTATAAAGCTACTAAAATGCTTGTTTTTTTTTATACCTGCCTCCTCCTCTTGGCATATTTCATCAAATGAATATCATCTATCCAGGAATTTACTCTCCAGAGTTGATGATCCTAGATCTCTGCATTCCAAGGCAATAAATGAAAATAAGTTCTCTCAGTGAAATGTTGTATCCTACTTCAAAGTTCTTCTCACCATTGAAGTATCAATGCCAGTGATAAAATTTATTTATTATGTTTGTTAACATGTCTCTTTACCTATATAGTTAACTTACATCTCCACAAGGTTCACAGAATATCACCTTACCACACAATCAAGTTCAATCTCGATGCTGCAAAATATGAGAAATCTACAGCAGTTGGTGAGGCAACAAGGAAATTGCGTGGACAGAAAAGGGATCTAAGAGTGGATACTATGAACTGATAAGGGAAGAACTAATTATGAATTTGCCCAAGTTGAGGAGGCAGCTACTCTAAAAGATGCTGAAAAAATTTAATGACTGATTTTCAAAATGACATGATCGTGGCATTAAAATCACAGTAAAACTGGTGAAACTCAGGCAGAGATTTTTGTACAAGTGCCAGATGATTTCACAAATGGATGAAGCATTATGCAACTGTTCTCTACAACACAGAAAACAATTTTTATGCAGGAACTGCCTCAAAACCAATTGGAAAGATTCCAACTGTGCATCATTAGAATGAAACAGTTCCACGAATACTTTACTGCCCAATATTGGAAACAAGGATGAGACAGCTGACTGTTTGGACATGCCAGACAACTTTCTTAATCAAAACAATTGGACATGAAAAAGAAAGAGCGATAGGTCACATGCTTGACACAATGGCTGATCTGCTTTATCAATTTATGCAGGAGGTTTTAGTCAGAATGAAGACATTCCGACTGGCTATGGATTGCCACATCAAACAAAAGCTTCTTATTTATGGCTAAGGCAATAAAAGTAGTTGAAGTGACTTCCGTATTCATGAAACGTTTACAATTAAGTAACCAGACCTCGTGCTATGTACTTATAATTTTGACCATATTAATGTAATCATGGTGGTAAAGAAAACTAATATTAACCCAAAATAGACTGATAATGACCAGGGTAGCCTGAAAATGGTAAATACTATAAATGATAACCTTTTCCACCCTAAAAAATTCCTGGATCCACCTATGCAATAGCAACAATAAAATATGAAAATTAAATTAATTTTGTGGTTGACTACAAACAAAAATGCTGCCATTACACACACTAATTAGCCATTCATACACTTTCAGTTGCTCTTAAAACGGAAAGCAATGAAAAGGTGGCGGGTCTTAGTACATCTGGCAAAGTTTATTTTTTATGCTTTGACTCAGCGTGATAACCATTTGAAAACCTTGCTTCACTTTCATTTTGCAGGTTTTGTTTTCAATGGAATCAGCATTCTTGACCTTGTTGCTGAGAAACACCCATCAATAACAGTGGAGGGCAGTCTAAGGAAGCTAAAGTAAGCACCAATAAAGTGGGTTCTACCAGGGGCTGGATTAAGGTGTCATTCTTGGTTCTGATTTTTATTTATTTATTACAATTTTTAGCCTGAAAAAACTGTGGTAATACTTGGAAGTTAAACTTCTAGTGAGTTTTACATATAAGTGAAAGAGACTAATAAAATATGCCTTTTTGGAGTAATCAGTGTCCAAATAACACTTTTAAATTAATATTAACACAAGAATGTATATAGTTGTAGAATTGTCATCCAAAGTTTGTATGTTATCTTTTTTAAATAACTGAAATCATGGGGATATCTTTGTTTTGTTTGTTTTCACCAAGAAGTGCTTTGCAGTAAGATATAAGTATAAAAAGCTAAAACACAAACAATAGCACCTGTAGTAAACATTGAAAGTCTTAACAGATTTTACAAGAGATCAGTTTAAAAACTAAAAAAAAAAAAAAGTGCAATCAAATTTAAAATATGAAAATACAATTGGAAAAAAAAACAATATAGCAACCTGTAAAATGTGTTTAGTAAGAATTCCTTTCAAAATAGATGAAACTGATATATATATATATACTCAAACACTAAATCTCTGCTCTTTATTTTAATTTTGGTATAATCAGCAAGAAACATGGAAATTAAGAGTTGAAGCATTTTTGACAAAATAGTTAATTATCTAACATGCCACTGTAGGAGCTAGCACCACGAGATCCGGATGGCCATATGCTAGGGTTCATGGACAGGTGTATATATTGTATGGTGGTTGCTGGGATGTTATTCCACTTTTGTTACAATGTTGTAGCAAGCATCTGATCACTGGTACAGATCCCAAAGACAACACCCTATATCATCCCCTGATGGCCAGTCAACCACACTAATGTTGTTCTGCCTAAGAGAAAGCCTGTATCAGCTTTGCATAGTGAGGAGGAGCAGTGTCCCAGTGGAACATCAGGTGCAATCCATGTTGCTACAGAGAAGAAAACTAAACTCATCTCAGAATCCTGTCTGCATTTCAATTGGCCATCAAATTCCTTAGATAGCATTGTTAGTAGTTCGTAAATCATTTGTGTAGAGAATGGACAACAGTCAGCCTGACTCTTGCCACCAGTAAATGTTCGACAGAATCACAACTCATCAGAAAAACAAAATTTGTAGGAAATGAAAGAGAAATTATTGAATTACTTGTACTGAACTACATAAGCTGCAAGTGGGGATTCTGTCTTTAAATATGAGAAAATTTTGTTAACAATAGTGGTATCAGAAAATGTATATGTTAGAATATTTTTCTTTTCCATTCCTACCAGTTTGCTTTATATATGATTGTTGTTGTAATATGGATTGGTTTCATGGCATTAAAGCAATAGAGACATCATACTATGAAATGTTACTCTAGTTTGCAAACGACGTGTGTGTACATTTGGAACTTGTAAATCTTCAAAATTTTTCTTTGATTTTTCAGGCAAAAGCTTTCTGTTAAAACTCCAAATACTGAAATCCAAGAAATGCAATCCACAATGGGTATGAGAGTATGTGTCTTCATTTTCATATCCATCTTATTTTTTAATTTTTTCAGTGATGTAAGGAGTAATTGGAATACTGAAAGAGGGGTATTTTGGAGGTTTTTTAAGAGTTTGGTTTGTTTTGGTTAAGGTAAAGAAAGAACCCTTTTCTGTTGGCGCCACACACCAACAACACCACAAAATGCTGCATCCAAAGGAAAAAAGCTTTTGAATTCTAGCCTTTGAAAACTGTTAGTACATTCCAATGGCTGATATAATAACATATTAATTTTTCATTAGCTCTTTTGTGCTTACTGACTTTACTGTTTTTTTTTTTTTAATTTAACTCCAAAGTATTAATAGCAGGTTTATAACATTGACAGTTAATTGAATGGGACATAATTATACAGTACTGTATATTTAATACCAAGTGGTATGGAGGTCCAGTGATAAACTACTGGACTGCTAGGGTCAACGGCCCAAGTTAGAATCCTAGTCAGGTACTACTCGGTACAGCGTACCTCCCCAAAATGGTTTCTTTTGATCTTTCCCAGCCAGCCACATGGGTTCCCTCCCCATCCTTTACATTATCTAAGCATTTACAGCAGAAAACTGATTTTGTAATTTTTGTATAAAATCTCTGCCAATTTATTCAATCATATAAACAGTTTTCCCCATTCCAGGTTTTGCATGTCCAAACCAAAATGAAATTCAAGCACTTTTCAAAAACTTATGGACCAAAAGAAAAATAAATAAAGTCAAACTCTTTAAACTGTTTTGCTGTTAAGTTCTAATGAATCAAAGTGGCTATTTTACAAGTTTTGCAGGCCACTCATACACACACACACACACACAACTGTAGTAATGTCCACATTGATGCACACTTTCAGTTTTGCAGTATACCAGTGTCCAAGCCTTTATCTGTCTTGTCATCTTTTTGTATATGTATATATATCCCATTCTATTTAATGACAGTTGTTTGTGTTGGATTTCAAATGGCAAGTAGAACTACTTCAGAAGATTAGTTGTAGAAAGCTTGGTTTTTACCACTTAATGACATTAAATCTTGGCAATGTTTTTATACTAACTTTTCTTTCATGTCTTTGTTAAACCATTTTTATTATATTTAGTATTTAGTTTTGATACTGTGTCCCACTACAAGTACTTGGTTTGACATTTTGATGTGTCAGGAAAATTGTGAAAAATTCAGACACGTGATTTTTAGATTTAAACTGCCAAAATCTTTTAAGTTCCATAAATGTCCAGAACCCTTTAATTTTCTTTAGGGAACAATCAAAAGAGCCTTACAATCTCTCTCTTTTTTTTTCTTCCAGCACACTACTCCACACCAAGGGGTTTCCGATGATATCATTTTCTCTGGAGTTGGCCCTGGTTGCCATAGTGAAGATGATGATGATTGTTCTCCAGAAGGTTCTGGAATAGTTGATGATATCATCACATCCACTGTGATTATTCGGACAACACCAAGACCAGCCATCACACCATCAAAGTAAGTATCTCAGGAAATAAGTGTATTTGTTGTCAGACATGTCAATTCCTCTAAAGTGCTGATTTCTTGTATGACAGCAGTCTTGATATGTATGTACTCTTGTCACTTTGATCAAACACCTTTTGAGTGTTTGAAAATTATGAAATTTTCATTTTAGTCCAGAGATATTATCTCAACATACCTATTGTTGCATTGAGTGGCAGACTCTTGAATGATTCAACATCATTCATATGCCAAAATGCATCAAAAGAAAGGGCACCAATATACAATTAGACATTAATGCTACCTTAAAGAACAAATGTATATCTATAAAAATCTTAGTTACTTACCAAATTGTTCTTTTTAATATAATGGCCATAATGTACCTTTGTTTTCAGGTGTTCTCATATCTTGTTCCATATTTTTGTATCTTCCAACTCTAATCTTTGTGCTCACTCCTTGTTTTCTAAACATTTTTATATACAGTTCTGGAAGTAATTATGGAAACACAAGATATGCACAAATAGTAAGTAACGGCACCTGAGAGACCTTATAGTGCACCTACAATGCATTATTACAGAAAATATACAAAAACAAAAAGAATAAATTGTACAGTGGATTAGTATTTGGTATGCGATCCCCTTGCTTAATATAGAGCGTGACACCTTGTTTTCATATTACTATACTGGTTATCAATGTGTGAGCCATATCACCTCAGTGTTCATATCATGACTTTGTGCAGGTCAAGGCTTCTCTGTGAGTGTACCATCAGCATCTTTACATTCCAAATAGTTTTTCACCACATTGGCTTTGTGCTTTGGGTTATTGTCAAGAACATGGCATTACTTCAGGGCTTTGGCCAATTGAAAGTTGAACACTATGCTGATGCTGTTTAAATGAGATGCCATCCTGATTGCTTGCCTGACAACACATGACTGTACTACTGAGAATTTCATTTTTACACATAAGATGCTATTCTATCCCACGTTATTTGCATATTATATCCAGTTTTTTCCTATTTCCATAATTACTTCCAATACTGTATATGTATATAAAACCTATTAGGTTCATATTAAAGTTTGATGTGTTTTTTTAAATTATAAAATACATCAAAAATTTTATTTTTTATGTATTAGTTCAGCTGAGACATTTTTTTCAGACAACTTGCTTAAGCAGCACTCATTGCTATGAATTGAAAGGTGTATGCATTCTTTCTGTCAGCAAAGGTTGCAGTATGTTTGATTTAGTTACCTTTTATAATCACATTTCTTTTTAATAACTCACAGGGAAAGAGTTACAGGACCTGTTCCACCATTAAGTCCAATCCCTCCATGCCAAAACCCAGAAAAGTGCCCTGACAGAAGCAGCGGCACAAATTTTGATGGGGTCAATTGGTTTCCTCCCACTTATGGGCCAAATGGTAGACCAATCACGGGTCGAAGTACAGATTCATCCCTCCTGGATTCAGATGTAAACGTAAATGGCGCAAGTAAAGGAGAAAGCTATGACACAACATCAGATGAGTTAAACATAGGACTAATTGTGGGTATCGCTGCTGCAGTGCTCTTAGCTTTGATTGTTCTCATCATTGCACTTTACAAATTCCAGAGTAGAGAAGAAGGCTCATACAAGATTGATGAGAGCCAGAACTTTGCCTATTTGGACTCCACAAAGCAACATAGCAATGGAGCACTGTTGCCTCACAACAACTCTGGCAGCAGCAAAGGGGGTAAAAAAAAAGATGTCAAAGAGTGGTATGTATAATGGTCTCGCTTTGTAATTGCTTCCTGTCAAAATCCAGAAATAAACATTTTTTATATAGCCAGTCGTGCAATGGATGCGGTGCTTTCACTCTTTGGCCAAGCAGTGACAAGGTTACACGTGTTACAAAAAGCAAAGCCTAAGAAGACAGTGAAAGTTTAAGTACATTTGCAGTTTGTGATACGTAAATCAGAAATACAAAGAACCTCCCCCCCAAAAAAACAACAACATTCAGGTGCTACTCATGCTGGAGCACCTGCTGAAAGCTTTTTTGTTACTTGATTGTTTTTGTCTAACTGTTCAGTGTCACAGTATGGAAAAAAAAAAAAGAAACTAGATAAATAAATAATAACAAAAGAAGAAAGTTTTCAGGAAGATGGAAATAAAAGAATGCTTAGATCAACAAGTTGGCTTTTCTCAAAGAAAACCATCAGGCCATTGACTTCTCTGCATACCCAGACAGCAGAGTCATGCGAACATATCAAACAACAAAATATTCTTATGACATACATGGAGGTTTACAGATCATTTTACACGGCTACTGTAACACTACCAAAGGTTTGGTTTATAAAACTACTCTCTATCTGGATAAGCTGCTAATGGACTCAACAGCACAAAAAAAAAACTGGTATATGCCACTGTAGATTGTAATTACTGAAGATGTATTTTATTTGGCTACACTGTATTTGTCACCTGTCATTTGATTCTTTGTGTTCAGTGAACTGGTAGAAAGCCTTTGGCAGCAGATGTAGACCTGTTTGGATGCAAAGGAATGTACAATGTATAGTCTTCCGTGCATGTGCATTGTATTTATTCATTTATTCTTTATTTCTACCAAAGATGACTGAGTTGCTGTTTAAGATGACTTATTACTGTCTGCGCCAGTTGATGTATAAATAACTGTGTTCCTCTTTTTTTTGTGTCTTTGACTTGAAGGATTAGGCTTGGTTACATCACTGTCTGTCTATAGCTTTGTCACAACTTGATCAAATGCACCTTAAACTGAACTTTTTATTTACTTTTCTGCAGTTAGTTTTAGCTGCTGTCTAAAAACTCACTACCATGTACACTGCTGCAGACATTCTGAAAATACAGCTATTCAAAATTTATTTGCTAACACATGATATTGTCTTGGTTCTAACACTGTTGTTTATCTGAGCAACCATTTCCTTGAGTACAAGACCAAGTAACTGAGCATATAAATGTCTCAATATGAGACCATATATTTATCCATATTGATTGCAATTAGTATAGACCTAGTGAGCCTATTAATATAAAGTATCTTGAATATAATTGCAGACTTTCTCTTTAGTCTGATACCAGTCATTTTGTGTATATGCACAGATTTCCTTCTGGATATAGCTGGTACTACTATTTATTTTCAAAAATAGTTGGGCTTACTGCTGAGAAAGAACCACAGATTTAAAGATCATTAGTTATATATATCAACAGAAATTATCAAACAATATAGGATCTGTGGTCATTCACAAATTAAAATTCCCTAATACATTCAATGAGCTTATACATAAGCAACATCTTTGAGTATAAAATTAGTGACTAACCATATGCATGAACATCAACTCTGGGATGCAAAGCTACTGCAACATCCTCTTGAGAACTGCAGGTTTAGAAATCCTTTTTGGCATAAAATCCAGAGCTCAACATACATTTAGGGCACAAGGCTAGTGTGGATATTCCTCAAAACATTCCTGGTGGACTGAATGTGTAAACTAAAATCAAGACCCTCTTACACATAGGCTAATGCATTAAAAAACACACACACAAGTATTTACGACACTTATTTTATAGAACTGTGGACTTAAATTCCATCAGTGAATTTATAAATTTTAGATTCAAATTTAGTATAGCTGATGTTTCTCTCTTTTATACCCCTATATTTTAAGAAATTTGTCCCTTTTATTTCTGCACTTGGCTAATCATATTTATTGGGTTATAAAAAATTTCTTAAGTTTGTAGCATTCCTGAATTCCTTGTACAGTTTGCTTATGATTGAAGGAGATAGCTAATTTAAGAATGTAGACACTTCAGAGAAATATCAGTAATAATCAACAAACAGATTTACTCGTGAAGATATAAATACTAAAATTTCACACACCTGCAATCGGTTTTTTTTTTATAAAATACAAATTTGCTTCAAAGAATTTTAAAATGTTTCTTTATCATATAAATAGGTGGGCACCTGACCCCTGTAACACCAAAAGTTTTTTTTTTGGTTTTCTTCTAATTAAATAAATAAGCAATGAGCTAATATTAAAATGTGGCCGGCCTACATAAGAATCCTACTTGAAGTTACAGCAGCTTTCACGTGGACTGTGCTGAAGCAAAAAAAAATATATAGCGAATACTTTATTAGTGATGTTAGAATGAAACATGGCAGAAACAGCAGCACCATAATGGTATCCAGCTGGGTTTCCTTTGAACATCCACTGTATAACAAACCAACCATTGTGATATTGCTTAGCGTCACTTGGCACAAAAACAAATATTAGATTCTCTGATTATTTTTTTTTATTTATAAGTGAGAAGTGAAAATGCTAATCTAGTGCCGCAGACTAAACAATGGAGAGAATGTTGATACCTGCACAGAACGAATAAATTCTTACTCCAGATAAAGAAATGAAAACGCTCATTTTTTAATTTTTATTTAAGTAATAAGAAATAAATACATTTTCTGAAACTGCTAAATCAATATTTTGATTTGAGTTTCTTTTTAAATATGATTATAAAAACTGTAAACCCTTGGATTACTTTTATTATTGTGCCATTAGACTTTGTTTCTTTAACTATTTAACATTTGGAGCTTTATGCACACAGATCCATAGTTATCAGCTGATCATCACAATTTATTATAATCAGGTTGCGTCATTGCCACTGTTTTCCAAATATTCACACACACACAGCCAGGTATCCAACCTTTTTAGATGCTGTTCATAAATGTACTGTTGAGTTTTGGAAATGAACATGCAAGATTACCTTGGATTTGTCAAAATAAAAATTTACTCTACCATTAAGCTCCTTTTTCCTGGTATATCTGTACTTGAAATGAGAAATTATACAAGGGACATTCGAATAAAACCAAGCTGAAGTAACATCATACTGGTATCCAGCCCCTGGATTTCACTTGATTGTCCCAAGTATTTGGAAGGGAAACTGTTTGAATGCTGAAATTTTCTATTATGGCTAATCTGTTTTCCTGGTTTATTTAACATCATAGGTTTAGATGATGATGATGATGATGCTGCTGTTTTTTTTTTTTTTTAAAGAAAAAGATGCAGGTAGAAAAATAACAACACTTAGAATTGCCAATGGTTTAGAAATGCTTCTCCAAGATTGGTTGGTAAAGTGGTTATGCCACTGGAGTTGAATTTTGTGGTCAGATTCTGAGTACCTATAATGAATAGTGAAGCCAGATTCTATCCACTAGTTACCATACCACCTTTCTCCTTCCATGAAAGTCATACCATTTGTGAATAAAATTCCATAAAATAACATGAAGTCCCTAGCTATGGATGCATGTTTTAGATCCCACTCTGGAATAATCTGTGACATTATGATCAATTATAAATAAAAATACCAAAGAAGTTACTGAAATCAAAGTTTCAAATGACACCACCTGTCAACAGACAAGAGAATCACACTACCTGCACCCCTGTACAGCAAAACTGACCAATACACACACAGCTGCTCATTTTTTAAATATATTTTATTTTATAAACAATATATAGTTTGTTTCTAGCTCACGAATTATTATAATTTATCTTACAAGTTCTGTATGCCAGTGATCTTGCACTTTTAACTGGTTGAGTAATTACACTATGGATTTCTGAATTAAAATGTGTTCATTTCAAGGATTTGCTATTTCTTCATTATACAAAAAGCATTTAACTTAATAATACAGTTTCAAACAGTGTATTTACATAAAACTTTTTTTAACCTGTATGCAAACCAAAAACCTTAAAGCTAAGTATGCTTATTTTTTTTGTGAATTAGGGGAAAAAAACAGCTTTTTATAAGCATTAGTGAAAAATATAAAACAAAACATTTTTATGGTGCTATCAACCACATTGATTAACATTCACAAACTTATACTTGCACAGCAATGGAATTTCATCAAAAATTCATTCTTTAGAAAAAAATTGTCTCTCAATGGTCACTGAAAACAAACTCCAACAAAAACTTTAAGTATTTCAGTAGCAAAATGAAAATCAGCTAGACTTACTGGATTTTGAACTCTTGTTCTTGTTGCTTCTCTTTGAATATCAAATAAATGTCCACCTTGGATATACTAGACTTTCCACTGAAATCCTAGCATTGCTGTAATGGTATCTGGCCGGGTTTCGTTTGAATGCCCATAGGACCACTTAGTGTTTCAAACGAGTCTTTTTTTCCCCCCATAAATCATAGTAACTCATAATCACATAATACAGTATTGCCAATTTTATATTCTCTTTCATTTCTGATTTAGAAATCCTCATTGTGCAACCAACATTTTCCATTTCATTTAGGCTTAAATATAGAAAAATGTCAGCAGAAACAACCTAAGTGAATTGCAAACAGAATGATACAAACTGAGGCTAGTAAAGAGATTATGTAATGAAGCTATAATGTGTTTATAGCAGATCAATGACAAGATGGACATTGATATAGGACAAATAAGTTTATTTTCCTAAGCAGTCTTGCCTCCACCCCCCCCAACCAAAGGTAAAATAATGGAAGACAACATTCTAAAATTAAAATTTTGGTGAATTTACATTCCATGAAATTTTAAAAAATACATTTTATTAAAATATTATATTTCATATATACATTTACTTTTGAAAATTTGGATCATTAGTTCTTTTTTGTTGTTGTTGTTGTTTTAAATATTATGCACCTAGAATCATTCCAGTAAGTGGTCACATTTAAAAAAAAAAAACTACTGTTTTTCTCATTTTACATTTCCTAGACTGTAAAGGCTGTCGTCAGAAATATTCTGGGTAGCCTGTAGTGCATACAGCTTGTGTTGGTGTTAGGTCAGGATAACTCCATACCTTAAGCAAAAATCATTCTGTGAATGATTGATAATTCAATGATTTTATCACAATTTTCTTTTTTTTTTTTTGGTGCCTCAAAGGATAAAATTCTCATTTTCTAGGGACCATGGTGGGGGTGAGGGTGTCTGTCCTTTGTCCTCTTGCTTTTATTCAAACTTCTTTCAGTAGAAACGGTAAGTGATACAATGCCTGAATAATCAACATAGTGATAAACCAAATGACGAGTTCTCAGCTACACCAAAACTGGGTGTTGTAATGAAGCAAATCATAGTAGAAGAATCGGTCTAGGTAGATTGTAGAAAGACAATACTGGAGGCCTGTTGGGGTGAAACTGTAATGTCTGGCTCCAGTAGATCGGTGACGAGGATGGATGTTGCAAGTTGTATTTATGAGTGATTACTTGAAGACACTAACAGGATTTTGTATTTTTTTTTGGAAACTCTAGACATCAGCAGATGGACAACTTATGGATTGTTCTAAGTATAAAGCATATCAAATATAAACGAATATGTTTATTTAGCATTCATATCTAAGTTGAATTACTCAATATAATCAAGATTTTTGGTTTTAATATTGTATTCATATATAAACATTACAATCTTTATAATTTTCATAGATTAACTTGTTTTCAATTTTTAATTACTGGTGTAACATTCAAATGCTTAAAGTTTTTTTTAAGATTGATCAAATGAGAAAACGAATGGCAGTAAAAACATTTCAATCCAAAATGCTAATTAATGCAATTATAATATCATTATGTTTTATTGATGTACAAAGAGACAAACACTGTTTTAAGTACTACTTTTATAAATCAAACTCAGTGTATTCCAACGAGGTTTCAGGAAAGGTGGAATTTTTCAGCCATTGGCTATATCCACATATGCTGCAAAAAATACTTTTTTCTTCTTTTTTAAATGGTCATTGTGACAGCTAGCATTTCTCTCATAAAAGCTGGATTTCCCTTCTTTTTTCTATTTCATGATGGGTTTTAACAGAAAGATGCAGGTCCATCATTATTTCTCATACAGAGTGTGCACTATGTTATGTAGAGCTTGCTCCTCAATGTGTCCAATATAATGCCAATTTTGTATGATAATGTACAGATATGTGTAATTAATAAAATGTTTTGTTATTAACATCGTTGCCTTGTCTTCTTTTATTTTTATGTGTCAGCCCACAACATGGGGCATAAAGACTTGTTCTTATGTTAAAGTAAACATATTTAAAATGTTCCAAAAGTTTATATTATTTAAAAAACACTGAAGTTCTCACAATTTTAGCGTATATTAATATTTTAAAACAAAAACAGAAAATTATTGCCATTTATTCATTTGATTAAATTACAACAAATTCAAGGTGTCTAAATGTCAAAATTACCTTTTACCATAAACTAAAGACAAACATAACTGTAGGTATTTTTATATTAAGTAAGGATCAACTATTCTTCAGATCAAGGTGTCATTTTTTTTGTAAGAATATCATTTCCTGTTTGTTTGTTTCTTCTACGGACCCAAAAATTATTTGATTTTAATGGTGAACAATGACTTCAGACTGCCTTTCTTAGTTTAGTGATACTTCATGAACCATATTGGAAACTTACTGAATTCTGAATCTAGGATTGTCATTTGTGATCCACAAACTTGGTCAGTCTTAAAGTGGACCCATTATTTCTCCAAAATCAATATCTTTTCAAAATTGTCTGAAAACTACAAGATCTTTAACAGTTCACCCCTTTTATTTTTTCCTTTGTACTAAGAATTATCTCCTTTTCCCTAACTAAGCTTTTAGTTAATTTCTAGTTTCACCTTTTAAAAGTGAAAAGTATTTTAGTTTAATAGTAAAATATGTTACTAGATTGTTTATTATTGTTATTATTCCATGGACAAATTTTGGAGCTTTAAAATTACATTTGCACATTTTTGTGATTATTTTAGAGGAAATTATTTTGATAAAAATATTAAACAATTAACTTATACCTTTTATTTGACATTTAGACAAGAATAGAAGTCTCTAGTCATAAATAATATGTTTTTCTTTATTTGATTATTGATTTTTTGCATAACATTAATTATGAACAGTAAGTTGTTTTTTTTCCCAAAAATGTGGTTAAAAAAATAACTTAATAGAAAAAGCTTCCATAAGAATCTTGTACAACAAAATGCTACACAAATTATATGACAGTCCACAAATTATTCATTCAATAAAGGTATGATGGCCTACAAATATCAACCAACTTAAATTCTTCACAACAAATTTGAAATTTTCTCTACAGGTGATTGCAATTCTAAAATCCTTTATTAAAGACAGTTTACTGAAACAGCTAATTAAGACTCTTCTAACTGATTCTCAGCATAATAAAGTGTGGTCATTGCATCAGCTACTTCAAATTAATATTGCAATCGATCATCAAAACGGATTTTGGGCCAAACAAACTTGCTTAACCTGGAGTATTTCGAAGATAGGGCACCTGTCTCACTTCCTTTAAAACTCACTTCTAAAATACCGCAGTTATTAGACCTGAACAATAGTTACACGATAGCTGCACACCTGTAAAACAGTCCACATAACTGACAGGTTGGTAAGTTTATATTTAATGTAAAAGCATTTGAACGAACAAAGTAGAGCAGTTGCAGTGAAACCGTTTTCTAAACAGAGAAACAAAAGGGCCATTTTTGGAGGTGTTTGCTTTCTTAATGGTTAATTATGAAGGATTTAAAATTATATTACTTCTGAGGGCTATTTTGGAACATAATGGTTATTGATTATCCCAATCTTGGTTGAAACACATGCAGTTTTATACATTATCTGCAGTGATTAGGAATCAAAGTATAAGCTTAGAAGCAAAAGGAGACTTAGAATGACTGACTACAATAGAATGGTACTTCGAAAACAAACAAATCTGGACAATGTGAAATTATGCCCTGCGTATTGAATAAGTAATAGCTACTTTGGAGAATACTTTTTCTATCTTTTAAAAGGTGATCTCAAGCAGAGTGGGCTTCATTCCTGTATGTGCAATAAAGAACAAAATTAAGAATGCACATCAGTATAATCTAATCAAAGAGAATACATTCCATGTAAATAAAATAATTCTACAAATGGGTGATCATTGTCTTTTAAATTTATCACAGGATTAGACATTGATGACAAGTTGTACTTACCTTGGACCCTTACAGATAATTGTTAATTTTCCTCTCAACCGACCACAAAGGACTTGTGACTCTCAGACATCCTAGTGTTTACGGGCTTGGAGTAAACACTCGCAATGTCACGGTAAGTTAAAGTCGACAGCTTGACAATGTAGCAGAGATCACTACCTCCAATAATTGATAATTTGTGCCTCCACATAAGAAGCAGTGAAAATTTCCTTAATTTAACAAGTAAAAAAAGTTCTTTCGGTAATGCCTCTAAAATTGACAACTTCCGGTTTGGTGACATGAAGGGGAAAGTAGTTCAGCGCATGCGCTGTCTTCCCCATACCAAGGAAGCTTTTTAGAAAAATTTAAATATAGGCATTCAAGAGATTGAAAAGAGAAACAAATAGGCTCAGACATAAATATGTCTGATATACTACTCAAATTTCAAGCATTAGAGCGGCAGAAACATTAGAATTATTAATTTATCCAGTTTGAAAAAGTTTTCAAAATGGCAGCGGTCATGTGACGACATTAACTTTAACAGGACATGGACCGCGCTCTCTCAACAGCATAGCCTACTATGGTGTTTCCATTACTACTGTCTTATAAAAAACAGTAAACAGAAATACTAGTTAAACCCAAACAAAGAATTTTAGTTAGTGTGGTCAAAACATTGAATGAGTAGCCATTTTATTCGTTATATCTACTTGCTGTTTTCATTTACATATACACTTTTATATACTTATATATTAAAGAGTACAGGCAGATAACTCTAAATTATTTTGGAGTTGCATATGACTTAAAAAAAAAAAAATACTATCTAACCAACTCAGACATAAATACGATGCTTTGGCAATTCAAATGGAATTTACAATCACAATTAAATAATTTATCAAATTTTAAAACAACAAATTTAATTATTAAACAAATCTCTGTGCAAGACAATGAAATAACGTTGATCAATCATTTTGTAGTTGTCTTAGAATAATTTTTAATTAAACTAACGAGTTCTTGCACAGAAAATGATTCTCAGATACCAGCAAGAGTCAAAATTTCATATGATTCAATTATCTCTGGATGTGTTGTCGTATCTTACATTTCTAGCCTCAACAAGGGAGATAACCTTCCTACATTGAAGACTATAACTCTGATGAGGAATAGAATTACAGCTTTCCTCTAGAGAGCGTTGCCTATCCTGTACCACAAGAAGCCAAGGCCTACCAGAACTCTTCATTTTTGGATGTCGTAGAAAATATGTACAACAAGCTGATGAAGAAAAACAAACTGTTGGGTCTTAGAGCCATGACGCCTCTAAGGTAACGCAATATCATCTGTGAGCAAGATGTGAAATATGCTCTTGCATGAGTGAATGGTTATATTGAATTATCTCTTTCACATATAATACCAGCCATTAAGAATGTTACATAAGATCGCTCAAGACTATTTCCTAAAAGCCTGTATGCAACAAAATTTTAACTACCACAAAGCGGTTTAAGAATGATGCTCAAATCATTTTTGGAAGAACAGTTAGAGATGAGCAAGCTGCCAAATCATAAGTGTATATAAGTGCAGGATAAACAAGGATTGTCCATCATAGGATGTGTAACATGCTGCATTGTTTTTAAAAGTCTGCAGCCCTACTTCATGGTCCTATTACCATAACCTCAGGTTAGTTTGCTCCAGTCGTTACTTTTCAGATGCCACCAATTTAAAAATCAAAAATAAAAGTTGTTTTTTCCTAACTTTTTTATATGACATATGATCAATGAATCCATGGATAAATAAATTTATACCTTAATGAAAAGGCTTTCTAAAAAAAGAGGGTCTACTTTGGCCAACCTTCACAGACACCACAAAATATTAAAAGACTATTTATTTTGTTTAAAAAAACCTTGTAAAAGAAATATTCAAGACACATTTTGACTAAATGAAGTGAATAATATGTGATTTATGACCAATTAAAAAACTAGCATTACCAGGTTTTTCATCTGACTCTTGCAGAAGTGAGACTGTTAGAAAACAGAGATCTAGGAGTCATGCTCTTCATCAGAGAAGGGTGCATCATCTGCTTCAGCTCTGTTTGATGGGCCAGGCTCTCATCATGGAAGAGCTCAAGCTCATCTTCTAACATACTGGCTGAACTAGAACTGTCTAGAGACCCAGATGTATTGGAATTTTATGCTGCATCAAGGTGCCACTTGTGTTCGCTGTGGAAAATGTCCTAAGAGAACATTTTTGCATAGTTTTATCCTGAAACCTGCCCATTTTTTTAAAGTCAGCCTGCAAATTTTAAACTAAGTTTCAATCTGGGTCATTAGTTGTACTAAAAAAGAAGTGAATTTGTCTTTGGAGATGGTTACTGCCTTCATGGTTGACATTTTCCAGATTGTCAGAAGTTCACAACACTTTATTGGTCCAAAAAATGTGATGACTATTGGCTAACATGAGTGAGTTGAGTTGGGAAGTAAACAAAGTTTATGTTTTTCTCATTGCTTGTTTACAGAATATTGTCAGAAAATTGGGAGCTCAAATTGTTTCCTATCAGGACATTCCTACCCTCCTCCTGTATGAAATATGTGAAGACCACCAAGTAGAACCAGTCTATAAAACAGATGTTAAACTATCCAAATTTTGTGTATCTGACTTTTGAGGGACCTCCATTGTCTACATCTCATAAATGCTCAGCTTTATAAACAACATAAACTAACAGAACTTTTTTTTGGCATTACCAGCAAACATCAGAGAGGTTTCACTTTTGATCAAGTTTATGCTTCTTTCTGGACATTTTACTCCCCTTCTAAAAACATGTTCTTTTTTCTTCTCAGATCATCCCTGACATTTGTCTCATGATAACTGATAATATTCTCCTTGTCAGATTTTCAAAGTACTTCTCAATTTCTTCACGGTCGACAGATGCTGATTTTTCAAAAATTCTGGCACTGCCTAAAGCATAAATCTTTTTTGAGTCACTTAACACAACTATTACCCTGTTCCAGGGATGTTGTTTCAAGGTATCTTTTCTCAATTATCCTTATTTTAAGAAAATCAAGGGGGAAACTCAGTATGCAATAACTTGGCAATGTTTGGAAATTGCAGTATCCGCTTGTTGCTTTAGAGCATCTTCTAGTTAAAGAGTATTTTCTGCAGACCTCTCACTGACTAAGATGTTTTCTAATGTAGCTGTGAAGTGTCCTCAGAAACACAATATTTTCTGCTTCCAGGTTTTCTTTTGTAAGTTCTTGGCATGTTTGTAGGTACCTGTAAATGATAATGCACAGCTTCTTATGTAGATAATCTGGAAAGAAAGAAAAACAAACACATTCAGGCATGCCTTGGTCATAGTTTCATATCTAATATTTAAATGACATTTTAGACAATGCACCAAACTGCTTTGGCCAGTTCATAAAACACAACTTATTAAAGCATCGTTTTAATTTTTATCCATCTAAATCATTGTATTATAGTAATAATAAACCATTACTAAAACTCAAAAACACAGCAAAACATACTTACCAAGTTAGTTTTCAGGGGGTAAAATTTAGTCAAAGTAGACAACCATCTTTGTTGCTGAGACAGTCCAGCACCAAATAATTTTCTTCACAACTTTTTTTGCCTCAAAATAATAATCTAGAGTTTAATGGTAGAAAACTAATTGTGTTACTCAAATTATTGCTGAACACATTTTTCCTGTTGTTGGACCAAAGTTACACCAGCAGACCAAAATAACATTAGTTTACAGTTTCTTAAAATAAGGGTGGCATCATAATTTTCCACAATGGAAGATTATCATCAACAATTGGTGCCACAAAACTTAAGTTATAAAAGGAAAAGGAAATTCGTCAAGATAGAGTAATTGCAAAAATTCCTAAACTGACCAACTTCATTGAAATAAGATCAGATGATCAGATCAACATAACCAGCTGCTACAGCCACTATTTCCAATTCCATTAAAACTTGCAGAAGCAACATCATGAATATTCAACCATGATCATCCAGAAACTTCGAATTCTGAGGCACACAGATACCAGCACCATGTTGCTCCTACTACAAACAATTCAACAACAAATAGTGAAAATGAAACTGAGGCAATGATGACAAAGACCAATGAATCCTTTACCATTATTAATGATCCAGGAATGTGCATTATAATGAGCATTGCAATTATTTTTCTAAAGTTAGTCCTATTTAACTCTGAGAACATAAAATAAGGGAGGGAATTAAAAACAGATACCCAGCAATGAATGCATACATTTTATTCAGGAATCCAAATAATTTAATTGCATATATATGCTGCACAGGAAATATAGTCAGCAAATTCATTAGCCTCACTGATCTGCTTTTGTAAGCTATTGACTTGTTGACATCTTATAGGCAGTCATACAACTGTTCACTACAGTTAGCAATATTGATCTTTAGTGGTTTTAATGTTTTCAGAAATGAATAAATAACAATAGAAATTGCAGTCTTTTCATTCCATTTGATTGGTCCATTTTACCAAGAGTGAATTTTTATCCACCACCACCACATTCTTTAAAAGTGTAATATTTATCACTCTTTATTTTATAAATATTGCTGCATGTTCTTTTTTCTCTGTGTAATAGTAAATTATTCTTTTAATAAGTACCTCCTCCTCTCTATCCACTTTTTTACTGTTTACTGATAGATTTATTGGTTTGTGCATTTGTCATCAATATGTCAGAGAGGTGTGTGTGTGTGTGTGTGTGTGTGTGTGTGTGTGTGTGTGTGTGTGTGTGTGTGTGTGTGTGTGTTGTGTGTGTGTGTGCGTGTACTTTTTCAAAAAAATTCGAAATGCCTCAAGAGACCAAAGGTTTGGGGTGTACCAGACATTTAATAGCTTAATGATGTGGTTTGGAGAGGAATTTCTGAAATCAGTAACATGAATTTTGTAGAAATAAAATAAAATGCTCAATTATATTTAGAAAAGAAAACATTTATATTTATCTCTGTAAAAGAAAAGGAAATGCAAGAAATAATGAGTTTTTCTAAATCTTTTCTAACTTTGCAAAACTAGAGTTCTTAAGCTTCTAAAATCATTTAATGTTTTACATTCCAGTCTTCAAATTAAAAGTATTTTTTAGATATCATTCTTTGGTTTATGTATTTGTGCTAGTATTTGCAACCATGCCTGTAATAAAAACTTGTATGGTGTATAGACACTTTTGTTTTTCTCTTATTTTTTTAACGTAAGGAAAATAACTGCTATATTCATAAATATGAGTAAGGGAGAGAATTCAAGAAACTTTTTTTTCTTAACTTGAATGTTACTATACATTTAAGTTTTTGAAAAAAAAAAAAAAGTTTTTGCTTCTATGTTTGCACCACGGGAACAAATTCCATTATCACAGACATGCTTGCAGTACAAGAAGTAGATAAAACTATTGAAGAACTAAGATAGTCTGGTTCATTACAAGGCAAATTAACCACCTAGAGCCATTTTTCCCCCCATTACATTCTGTTGATGTAAAGAATTCTAAAAGGAGAAATTTTACTCTATTATGAACAAATGTTATCTTTTCTCATTGTTTACAAAACTGTATTTGCATCATCTTCATCTACTTCAGAAGCCAGTGATTAATACTTAATAATATAATAATAATAATAATAATAATAATAATAAAACAAAATGTGTACATATCCAAGTCAAATTGACTGTTGATTTTATTCTTGCTGGAATTGCCTTAATTTTTTTTAAAATCATTTTTCTTGAGAAGCACTTACAGCAGCAATCTGTGCAGGATAAGAAGATTCATCTCCCATAGCCAGAAAGTAAAACTGCGAGTGAACCTAAAGCAATTTTGACTAAGGGAAATAATCTTTGTTAGTAGTTTTATTGATTTATTATTACTTAAACTGTGGCGTGAGAGATGACATCAGCATTTGTAAAAAATACTCTGAAAATATTTTAAAAGTTATTAAAATGTTTTTTTTTTTAATCTGTATGAATTTGTTGTAAGGGAAAATTCCAGGCATTTATAAAGATACATAATAAATATTCATTTTATTAACAAATCAATCAATTTCTTGTTTGCCTACACAAACCTTGTTATTTAGTCTATGTTTTTTTTTGTTTTTTTTTTAAAATTTCCAAGTGAGTTAACTATTTAAAATACAATTAAAATAAATTAATATTATTTTTTTAAGGGAGACCTTTTTCATCATGAGTTAATCCTCGGTTTTTCCCTAGTTTGCAGGCATTCGAGCTATTATTGCTCCTTGATTGTTGGCACCCTTGGTTGTCCATCAAGATATTTCCGTCGGTGTCGACACAGATCCATGCCCAGGCTCCTTTTGGGCCCAGCGAAGAAACCGAATTCCATTCCATGTCTTCTAAGATTCTGCAAATACATCATGGTGCACATCTTCCTGCAGGACTGGGTCAAAGGCCTGTTTTGCCGACCCACTTTATTACAAACACCCTCCATCTGACCTGCTTGCTTAACAGTTTATAGAAGTATCTCTCCCAAAGCTTCAGCTCATGGGTCTGGAGAACAGATGTACATATTTGAGTTTTCTGTGAGCCGCCGGTATGTATGTCGCCCCATGTGAGGTGATCATCCGATGCTCAGTAATTTGGGTATTTCAGCTACTCCGTGATATTGGCATCACACATTTTAGGAAAATATATCTGCTATAGCGATAACGATGATTGTCTATGTAAATAATTGACAAACTCACCCTATTACAGTCGACCCCCCCCCACGTAATCGCGGTTCGGCATTCGCGGCCCCGGTTATTCGCGGAATTTTCCTTAGAACCTGACTAATAATTGTTCGTGGAAACCCCCGCATATTCGCGGAATTGCAAATATCTTCCGCAATTTTTAATGGCTTTTTTTCGTGGCAATATATATTTTTCACACTTTTTAACGCTAAATTATTAACAACAATATAATTTACTGATTTTGTAATATAAATACTAACGTAAATTCAGCAAAATATCAATATAAAATAAACGCTATTGGCTGGAGGTTTGAAAGTAGCCAATCAGAGAGCGTTATTCGTTTCTCCTCGCTGCTGATTGGCTGCTGCCCACGAGGCGCTGTCTCAGGCAGATGCAGCCCAGCATCATCCCAGTTTACCGTGTGTAGCTATCTCAAGTGTTTCGCTGAGTGTTTCTCTGAGTGTTGTGTTTTTAATTAAATTATTATTATATATTTACTTATATATTTACTTATATTTTACATTATATTTTGACGTGTATAGGCATTTTTATGGACCACGTCCAATATTCGTGGTTTTTCATTCTTCGCAGATGCTCTAGGAACGTAACCCCTGCGAATACCGGGGGACAACTGTATTATTATTATTAGAGAGAGAGAGAGAGAGCTATTTCTTTCTTTTTTTCTTCTGATTTTATAGGTATCTGTCATCTTTCTAGTTAAAAGTTGATTTTTATGTTTCAAACTCGGGCTTTTTCTCTTTTGTTTTGAACCAGCTGCTCCATTTCGTCCATTTAAAAATGTCTTGCTCTGGACCACGCCCCTCCCTTCCCCAATTCACTCATCATAACCTTTTCCACTCCATTTTTAAATTTGTTTTCGACGTTTCATTTCATTGGGTCAGACCCTGTCAGGGTTCTGTGGTTGTAGTGTGCTGTTCCTTTATTTCGCGGTATAGATTCTGGTAGGCACCGAGAGAAAGAAACTTAAAAAAACGATTTGGCGAATCTGCATCACGTGAAAGTATAAGTAGAGAGGGGAGGGGGGTGATGAACCAAAGTTAATCTCTGGAAGCCTATCGTATAAAAATTGTTAAATATTAGCTTCCAGGTTTGTTTAAGAAAGGAATAAATCGTATGTTCTAACCTTTTCAACATCACGGAAGAGAACCCTTTTCTGCTGTCTAGATTTCGATCCAGGGAAAATGGAACCGTACGGAATGTTGGTGGGGTTAGGGAGCCATCATTTAGTAGTGCCAAACATGACAGTCTGCATCCATTCCGAGAGCAGAAGTCAGTCATGTGGGGTTTTCCGGCGACAGGCTGCGATAATCGGTTCTCCGCGGAAAATACTAGCGACGTCTGGAGACGGAGAAAGCGAAATATGAGTTTTTTATACGATGCAAAAAAAGAGGAGGGTTTAGATTAGTTATTGAAGAACAATAACAAAGCAGTGGTAATTCAGTGTGCGTCCAGAATGGGAGGGAGTGTTCCAGAAACGTGTTTTCTGACGACGATACCTTAAAGGGCGAGGGGTTTCAACACGGCAAAGTCGCGAAGAACTGCTGAGCGGTATAAATGGCGTCGGGCCTCCTCCGCCTGCTCGCTCTCATTCCGCCACACATTTACGACAACAAACGTTTCGCTACCGTTAAGATTTCAGAGGCAGATCTGACAGTGGACGACTGTTAGCTTCGTCGGGGGGTGAATGCGCGCGCGCACCAAGATGGAAAGAGACGGGGCGCGCGAGAAGCGAGTGAACAACTGACGGATTACACCGTTTATCTCCGCACTAAAAAGTTGTTCCTACTTTACTTCATCCGTAAGAGACTTTGAATGCCCCCAATGAAAGGCTTGTGTCCTAATAGTGTTTTAAGCAGCGCTTGGTAGAGATCTGCGATAAAATACGTTACCATGGTGATTTGGGCAGCGTTATTATTAGTTAATCTTTTTACCGTTGATTACAAGGCTGAACATTTTCCGCAATACCTTCCTAACTTACAACAGAATACCACTCTATTAAAGTTACCATTTCTTAATACATGATACTTTGTTCTGTGTATTTACACCGCCTGCAGACTGTTCTTAATTCGGGCCCTCGCTCTCTTTTTTAAAAAATTAACCGCGATACCGCAGTGAGCCGCCACTTATCCGCCGCAATAATTTAAATGTTTATTCTTTTTGTTGTTGTTGTTGTTGTTTCAATTCCATGTTTCTAAATCTGTTTTGATCCGGGATTTTGCATTACGTTTTTCTCGCGATGATCCAAAAGCTGTTGTGATAGATTTAACTAAGATTTTTTTTAAATGTACCGATTACGTAATAACAATACTTCATTACTTTTTAGGGGGGAAATGCAACATTTTTTTTTAATCGTCAAGACGGTTATGGGCTTTTTAAATAGAACATTCGTTGGCCTTTCATACAAAAGGAACCGTGTTAAACATTTGTCTTTAAAAAAAAAAACAAAAGAAAAAGTAGGAATAAATGAGGCCATGGATGCTTACGTTGTCTTGGTTACGTGGTTTCATGATGAAGCCACGAGACTGATATTTACTGTTTCCAGTGCTAACGCAACTCGAAGTACGGATCAGTATAGCTGAGTCGTCTATACAATACATGCTGCCAATTAAGTTACCTGACTAATATACTTTTTAAAAGTTATAATAAATTTGTTTTCATAAATGAGCGCTGCTGAAGAAATACTGAACAAATCTATTCTCTAGTGAGCCAGTCACGCACGAAACATCATAGAGTTTTTACGTGCTTGAACTCAGGGACAAAGTACGCATTGTTCCTGCTCTGTATAATACGCGCTTTATTGTCAAAGTTTTTTCACTGACACCTGGTGTCCGTTAAGCTAATTTTATAGATTGTGGGAAGTAATCTGAGCGTGTTAAATCTCATTTATTGAAAGTTATTTGTTATTTATTATTTTTAAGTTTTGAAATAGCGACACCAGACCCACATAGGCGTGATGTTGTTGTTGTTGTTGTGAGTCATCCGAGGCGCCTGAGGATGACCCTCAGAAGCGCTAGACTCGCAATTGGGAGGCTTGTGAGTTCCCCGAAGGAGTTGCCAAGTTGCCGATAGTACCTCTCCCGATGATGTTGTCGTTTAATGAAATCAGCAGGACATCTACTTTCACTTGCTTACTTAAAAAAAATAAATGGCTGTAGTTTGTGTTTTTCTTCGGGAATCGAACCCAATAACGTTGCCAGAGAGATGGATGAGCAACCGTAGACCAATGTCGTTAGCACAGGAGCGTCTGTCAAATTCGGCGGGTTAAAAACCTTCTGGTTACAAGCGGAGCGGGTCGAAACAATGTCGTGAGGGAGGAAAGGCGCTATTGCTGCGGTTGGACGAGTGAGCGCCGTCTCCCGAAACCTAAAGGCGGTGTATGCATCTGCGAGAAGCGAACCAAATCGCTTTAGTAAAGGTAAACAGGATACCTTTATCCGCCCCGATACTGTCACGGCGGAATGCGGAAAGGTTTTGATTGGATTTAAATTCGATACCTTGCCGGGAAGCGGAAAGATCGCATAACCAAGGCCCGCCCGAAGAGGATTTCTGGTAAAATGAACGGCCCTGTACAAAGACCAACCTGGTCAACAGTCTGCGAGGTGCGGCCCACACCCTAAAATCCTACGCGGAGCCAGCTGGGAAGGTGACGACTACGTGATGAACCAAAGCGTCGAATCCCCTGGCTGCAGCTGCACGAGCCACCAATGGGCGCGAACGAGCTCGAAAGTACCGGTCGACGCTGCCGCGACAGAGCGAAAGCGGAAGGAGCTTTCCCAAAAAAATGCGATGGCGGAGAAGGCGCTCTCATAAAACGAAAGGCCGCACTATTGGAAAGATACTTAGGGAGTAGTCTGAAGCAATCCTGCTTGTAAATACTATGGCGAAGGACTCTTAAGACAATGAAGTCCCGGGGCTGCGGAGCCGGACATGCCACGGATATAGGTGCTGAGGGCGTCCCTTCCCTTTGTAGTCTTCTTTTCTAACTGATCTTCAGCTAAAGTCCGCGAACGAACTTTTTGTTGTTGTTGTTGTTGTTGTGATTTTCCGAATATGGATAAGATGCTGGAATTTTTTTTTCTCTCAACGTTAGAGGAACCAAATTCAAGTCACATTTCGGTGCGTTTTTAAGTAATTTAATTAATACTGACACATGTCTCTTGCCTGCAGGAGCTCCATCTCGTTAGTCAGGCAGAATCTCTGTAGTTAAGACCTACCCCGACTGGTCGAAAACGCCGAGTAGCCCGTCTTATTCCGCCCAAAGGTAAAGCACTCCAACGGTGATGATGCTGGACGGACAAACATAGACTAAAGGACCAAACAGAGGCAATGTGATTGCTCCAACATTCTGAGGAAGCAAGCTTCAAACTAGCCTTGGAGGATAAACTATAGTCTTTCTGCAAACGAAGTTTATGGAGTGATTTAATTTCATCCTGGACTATGACATAAATAGGCAGGAACCAGACGCTAACCATAACGGGCATCTCCGCGGAACTCGGCTTGGTAGATGCCTTTAGAACTACATACGCAAACACTGGGAGTCATGCAAGTGTACGACTAGAATAGACAGGGTATCTTTAGCGTTAAACTCGCGGGTGGCAGGACGTCGCGTCACTCCAAAACCAGGGCTCTCTCCACAGTTGGAGCAGGCGCAACAGGAAACCCGAAACTTGAAAACTCAACAATGCTATTCTGACGAGGTCTGAATACGTCGAAAGCGTCACAGTCGTTCTGCGACGACTAAATAAGTTCTCGACTATGTTAGAATGGTGGGATGCAGGAAGAGGTAACGTTGAAGAAATTCTCGGATCAGAGATGCATATAGGCTGCATAGAGAAGCGGGGTCTTAAACTAGAGCTAAACAGTGCAGCGGTGGCATCCTCTAATTTAAATAGGAAAGGAATTAACAGAATTGACCATTTAAAAAGCAGAAAGCGCTAGAAGAGGCCAGCCATAGTTATGAATAAAGTCAGTAGCGAGGATCAAACCTGCCCGTCCATCACAGACCGTTTCCAAGTGATCAGAGAAATTCTGCAAAAAGGTAGACCCGGAAGACTGCACCATTTTCGATAGATTAGAGTGGTGGGGCTTTTTATTTAAAGCGCTAAAACTTTTTTGGGGGGGTTCGGAGAAGACTTAATCAGGAAGATGAGGTTATGTTACACCGACATCCTCAGGGTTTTGCGTCGGCCTACTTTAAGCCCTCCACGGAATACGGCAACGCTGCCCTCTCAGTGCCTTACTGCATGCAACCACTACAGAGACGCCTGCCTGGACGATCCGTACTGGAGAGGAAATAGCGGATATAGAGATAACCAGTAAACTGGGATCTGAGATAATCCAGTATGGTGACGACACCACAATCGTCCCATGGAACGCGGAGAGTTAGCCGATTGTTTTTGACAGACTCAGGCTGTACTAGGATGCATCTGGTGCAGTGGCGCAGCCAGCAAGGGACCCATGGGGGCCTCCCCGCCCCCGAAAAATTTCTGACAATTTTTTGACTGACTTTTTGTGCGGTCCGTGTTCAACGCGGAAGTATGAATAGGCTTTAAGTCATACCTCACGGTGTATTGATTTCAAAGCAGTCACCAGTGTCTGTGTTGGTGGTGTCTTATTCTATATACAGTCCTCTACACTGGTGTGCTGTGCATGTTTGTTTGACCTAGCTACGTTATTTTACCAATCAGTTTGTTGTTTCAAGCAGATTGTTTTGTTTTCAGCCATGTCTACCAAACGAGACAAACCATCAAGTTCTTCTCAATCGGGCAGTGAGTCATATTTTGTAAAGAGACCGAAGGGTGATGCAGCTACGATGAAGGCAACATCTGGTGAATCAGTAGAAGTACTACGTGAACTTCCTGATGCGCCTGAACCACTTCTACCAACCGATCCTCTTCAACCTTTGCCAAATGATATAGGAGCATATATATAGGTTCAACTGTCACTGATGAAAACGATATAAGTTACGTAGAAGTCCATGGATGCCTTCTGCAGACTACAAATTTCTAAGTGTTGTGCAGTGTGGGCATAACAGATCCTTTCAATGCCACTGGCTAAACACCTGGGATTTTCTCGTGTATAACCCAAGTCAGCATGGTGACTACTGCAAATATTGTGCATTATTTGGTCCGGAGAATGTTAGAAACCAAAAGCTTCAAAAATTTGTGACGGAACCACTGTCTCGATACAAAAATGTCCGAAAATACTTTGAGTAGCATGCGGAACAGGACTATCACATTGCGAGTCGCAAACAAGCTGATGAGTTCTTGGTGTGGTATACGAAGAAAGATAAAGATATTATCAGATTGTTGGATTCGTCACTTCAGCTTCAAGTTGAAGAAAACAGGAGCTAAAGATTCGATCAGTAATAAAAACAGTAATATTTTATGGACAACAGGAACTTGCATTAAGGGGGCACAAAGATCATGGACCTCTCAAAATGGAGACGCCTCAGCACAATGAAGGGATTTTCAGAGCATCACTAAGATTCGGGATTGATGCTGGTGACGCTCACGTCAACGCCACCTTCACACTGCAAAATCGAATGCAACCTATCTCAGTTGGCAGACACAGAACGAAATCATCAATGTGTGTGGTACTGTCATTGTGCAAACAATTGTCGAACAAGTCTCCTTTTGGATGACACAACAGATATGGCAACAAGGAAGCAGTGTTCTATCTCTGTGAGATATATCAAGGAGAACAAAGTCTATGAAAAATTTTCTAGGCTATGATTCTGCGATTTTAGTGAAGACTTGACTGCCAAGGGTATCACCACCACAGCTTTGAATATTTTGAGGCAAGTTGGTCTGGATATCGGTCTTATCCGTGGTCAGGGGTATGATGGTGCAAGCACCATGAGTGGCCAATGGAAAGGTGTACAGGCAGAGGTGAAGAAGGTAACTCCTGCAGCACCTTATGTGCATTGCAACAGTCATATTTTTAACCTTGCTACACAAGCAGCATGTCCAATCGCATCAATTCGCAACTGTCATGGCCAAGTGAAGGACATCGCCATTTTCTTTTATATCTCAGCAAAACGAACAACAGTATTGCAAGCGAATCTCCCTTCCAGGAAAGGAATCAAAAAGGTTTGTCCAACCCGTTGGGTCAAAGGTCATGCATCAATCGTACGTTTCACAGAATTGCTGGAGCCTGTTGTTCGATCTTTGGAGGATATTTCTCAGCAGGGTGGTGATTGGGGTGGAAATTATACGTCATTGTGTTGCCATTGTCTAAGGCTCTGCAAACTCCAGATATTGATCTTTTAAAGTGCATGTCAATGGTGGACGAGGTTTTAAATGTTTTGAGAAACAAAAGAGAAAACGCAGAAGCAGAATTCCATTCTATTTTTACTGATTCAGTTATGATCACAGCTGATCAACTGGATGTCGATATCAAACTACCAAGAGACACTGGGCGCCAAGTTCATCGAGAACATCACGAAGCATCTAGTCCAGAGGAATTCTACAGAAGAACCATCTCTACCTTCCATACTTGGAGAACATGATTCACCAGATGGAGGTGCGATTTGACCCTATGGAACGACACTGTTTAAAGATGCATGCAACATTGATCCCTGCTTTCCTTAGTTTGGGCAACTTCACTGCTCTCCAAGAGGTATTTGATCTTTACAGCTGTGACATTGACACCTCTATGCCAGTCTTGAAAGGAGAGTACGAGAGATGGACATCAAAGTGGGACAGTGTTTTGAAGACTGAACTGCCAGAAAATGTCATGGAGACACTGTGTCTGTGGTTCCTTCTCTTTTCCGAACATCCATACACTGCTGCGCTTATTTGCAACATTGCCAGTCACTACAGCAACAAGTGAACGTTCGTTTTCAACACTTCGGCGGCTGCTCACCTATCTACGGAGCGCTATGGAACAAGACCGTTTGACTGGATTGGCTCATCTGACGATCAACCGTGACATTGCAATTGATACAGAACCTGTGATCGATGAGTTGTCTAAGAAAAAACGTAGACTGAATTTTGTTTTGTAGTTATTTGTGTAGTAAATCAGTTGTAAAATAAATCTCTGCGTACTCTAGTTTATTTCTTAAGAATCTAGAAATCTAGGTACGTACTTCTTTGGTCCTAGTCTGGATTTTGAATAAACATCTCTGTCGGTTGGTTGGTTGTGACCAGGAAATATATCCTGGCTGCGCCACTGCTATATTGGTGCCTGGATTAACAAAACCAGAACAAAGGGAACATGGCTGGTCTCTTTCCGGAGAGTGCTACACAACAGTGCTGACCGCTTTGGAGCTAGGTGGGCTAGGGACCGAGTGTCGTGTTTCCGCATGGACGTAAATGAGAACAACTGGCAGGCACCAGTTGACGGCTGAGGATACAACACGTAAGTTAACGAACTGGCGAGCTCATGACCATAGCTTTGCGGGTAATCAGTATTCTTGTACAGGAGTGAAATCACAGGAATGCCAGACTGGGTGTGTACCGCCATTGAAGCTGAACTGGTGGACCCCTTATCGCAAATAGAACAGTTCGAAAAGCTGTCGCTTAGACGGGCACACCCCTGACATCCACTGGAAAATTATTCCCTTGGTCTGATAGACTCCCGCAGATGCTCGAATGTAAAAGACTGGGAAAGGAGCTTGGTGGTCGGCTACCCCTTTAGTCTCATATAAAAAAAAAACAAACAAAAAAACTTATCGCGGGCCTGGTAATAAGTTTTCATCAACTGCAACGTTTCCTTCTTCCTTTTTTTTTTTGAATGTATGAAATTTTTTGACGTTATTTTTTTCCTTCTGTTCGTCTTCGTTTTCTGTTCGCTGAATTCTATACCTTCGTTACTGCGCATGCGCGCAGCCCATGGCTTGGCCTCAAGGTTGGGGTGTGTGTGTCTTACTCAAGATACATCGAAGCAGTAACTAAACCGTCATAAATGAAAAATAAAAATCACAACAAACAAGTTTTTGTTGTTTTTTTTTGATCATTCACTCGAACGGACCCTGACCTCTGCCGCATTCGTTTTGTCACCTCACCTTCTGCTGCCATGGTATCATGATACCGGCCACGCTATCCTAACGAGTAAGTAATGCATTTTTACAGCCCACTCCAGCCAGCTACCTGAAAACTCGTCCATCTTGGATAAAAGTTAGAGACGACGCTGGCTTTCTATAACGTCACTCGCTCGGCTAGTAGTAGTGAAAGGTTAGTTTTGCCTTAATTGTGAGGCGCGGGCCTGAAAGTCCTTTTCACTTCGTCTTTTAATGATTCGTAAAAAAATATATATATATATATCAAAAGACCCAAATTGGGTGGAACTTGCATAACGATTACAATCTGTCAAGTAAACATCACGTCTCGTCAGTCATTGAGAAAGAATCTTTTATACAATTTATCAATGTTGGTTTGTTAGAAGACGGAGCGTAGGATCTCCAACAACAATTCTTCAAAAAAATGATTTTATTAAAATACAGAGCGGCGCGGTAGTTTAATGGTAACTTACAGGATTGCTAAAGTTCGAATCCCGGTCGCAACCGGCTAGGTCTGACCTACTTGGGGGGGTTCTCGCTTTTCCGCACCAGTTGGCCTAGCGGGCAGGCCCTCTCGGGTTTCCTCCAACACCTGAAAATGGGAATTTCTATCAGGGACTGCCACTGAAGTGAGCCAGAGAGTTTCAACGGCGCGACTCCCCCTTCACTCGGTTTGTAAGCTCCTCGTGACAACCTCCATGATATAAAGTTTTCAGGTGATACTTAAATACTCAAATAGATATAGGCTAGTTTTAAGAGAGAGAGAGAGACGGTTATTATTGCTGTTATTTGTGATTGGTCTGTAAGTGAGAAATAGGAATTTAATACTAAAATAATTTCAGAATTATCCATTATAAGACTGGAGAAAAGTCTGGTCATCATAGTATAAGTAAAGCCAAATTGGAAAACTGTTTTCAGGAAAGAATCCACGGTAATTGTTAACTAAGCTTTAAATGTGAAAGGCTGCGTATTTCAGCTGCAAACAAACCTAATATACTGACAGGAATAATAAACGGAATATCAAACAAGTGAAGTTTTAGTTCCGTTGTATAAATCTTTAACTCAACTACATTTCCTATGCTATGGAAGCGGAATACATTATTTAACAAATGACTGATCTATCTGAAAGGGTTCAGCATAGATCTAATAAAAGTTTTATCCACATACGGGTGGTGGTGGTGGTGGTTAAGAGTGATATGGAACTCCTCTAATCCATGACCAGCTAAGACTTTATCCTCCGATCACTGGACGAGTTCTCCCTCTTTACTCACTTCAGTAAAGAGTAGGAGAGGCCAGTATCACATGGCAGTGACACCATATTTAAACGAGAGATGGCATGAAAGAGTCGTCTTTACGGAAGTCAGTAAACAAAGGCACGAGGCCATTTTTCATTCCGATTTGTTTGTTTTGCTAATTGAGAAAGTTTGGCGAATCAACACATCTTAAAACACCTCTTCTTCCTGTTTTTAGAGGCGGTTTGTACCGACAGATTTTTAAGTGTGTTTTAATCTAAAACTGAATAGCTAGTTTAGGAAAAAAATAATAAAAAGTTAATACACACGATAATCTGGTGTATCCTTAATAATTCCATATTCATAATTGTAGCATGAAGTTTTCCAAATACTCACCTTAGAAATTATACATTTCATGACTTAAACAAGGCTCTGTTTAGTTGGAAATATTTCTCCAGGACATTTTTAAAATGCACAGAAATTTAAATAGAGAACTGTTGCGGAGAAAAAACCCGGAATTAATTATACGGTAATGAAAGTTGTTTGTTCGAAGAGGCATTGACGTTCCAGTGGTAATTAAAGATGCAGCCACGAAAGCACTGACGTCACACCCGGTTAACGACTTCCAAAGAAACGACGAGGCCCAGGGCTGCGAACGGCATTTTCACGACTCGGTGAAATCGCGAGGTGCCTTATTACAGCAGAATGGTAATTGTCCGGCGTTGACCAAGGTAAACCGAAGTCTATAAATTTCGCGTCGACTGCCTTGCAAGCTGCTCTTTTACAATAACATCGGCAAAGAAGGGCGAAATATATCGATACTCAGACACTGAGCTGGCAGCCGATTTGGAACCAAACAACAAAATTTATCGACCCAATAATAATTTTAAAAAAATAAAAACATTTATCTGCATCTAGGAGACTTAAGAAGAAGCCGTGTTTAGCTTTGACTTTACACTAACAAAATACGAGTATAATAGTAATATTTTATTTACTTTTTTATTTTTCAATTTACACTACTGAAAATAATTATGGAAACGCGCTGAGATTATGCATAAATAATGAAAAACTGCAAATGAGAGATGTATATAATACACACACACAAGGCGCTGTTACAGAAAATAAACAAAAACAAAGTGAAGACGTTCGTTAGGCAGTGCATTAGTGTTTGGTGTGACGTGTTGTCATGCTCCCATACGGGTTATCGACGTGGGACTGCTGAACGTTGTTCCAAATGTCCTGTAGCACTTTCCACAATTCATCCATAGTTTGGTTGCCGTTTGACTTTCACAGTAGCCATATAATCCAACATAGCCAAAACTGTTCATATCAAGACCTCGTGTAAGCCACAACATCTTAGTAAAATTTTCATCAGCCTCTTTATGTTCCAGGCAGTTTTTCACCACATTGGCTGTGCGCTTGGGTCACTGTGGTGTTGGAAGGTGAATTTCCACCCGATGAGATCGGTACCTGTCGGCAATCGGTATACTTTCGGTTTTATGCTAATCTCCGACATCCTTGGCTGACATGTAGCCTCTCACTTATATCGATCCACCCACACTTTACCGTAGCTGTTGCACAGAATGACGTTGATTATTGCCAAACGGTTCAAACTCGGACTCATCTGTAAAACGCATCTTCTTCCAGGTTTGGTCATCCCACTGTTCCATATCTGCTGCCCGCTTCAGCTTTGCCGTTTTGGTTGTCAAGCTTTTATGTGCAGCTACGCATCTATTGAAACTAATTCACGCTAATGTGTATCTTGCTATCATTGAATGAACTGAACACCCGTACCTGCAGCTAGGTCATGTGCGTGATCGTTACTGGCTTGTCGTCCATCACGTAGAGAACACACCCTGAAGTGCTTAACATGATTTTTGGAGAGTTCCAGCTTTCTCCCTCAACCGCATCTTTTGTCAGCAGTACCAGTTTCACGTATCCTTCTTCTGAAACATGAAGTCAGGCTGAAATTTGACGCTTGGACTACTATTCGCAACATTTTGTGCCCGGGTGCGATAGTGTTCACCACACCCACAATGGTGTCACTGCTGGTGTGGCACTTTCTGATTGCTTCCATGACAACCAGTCACAGACTGAATTATGCAGGTGATCCTATCACGTGTTATTTGCATTTTTACTCAGTTTTTTCTCCTTTGCCATAATTATTTCCAATACTTTAAGTTAAAATATATTGGCGATATTTGCAATCTATTGCTTAAACAAAACAGAAGGTCAATTATCCCCGCTTTGTAATAACTAGAGAGACGGCAGGAATTACCAACTTTAAACATTTTTTCTTTGTCTTTTAACATACATCGACATAATAGCTTCACCTATTCCCGTCAACACTAGCATCAGTGATGCGGAAACAGTCAGACCAAAAGTTATATTTGGACCAAGTTGGTTACTAAAATAGAGAGTGTGGTGATAGATAGTTTTAGTTTCTAGCCAATGCATTGTTACGTATTACAATGAACAACTGTAATAAGTCCACATTCATCACCCCATTTCACAAACAGAAGAGGCCCGTCTTGATTCGATGCTCTGTAAAAGTTTTAAGGGTCAGGGTTTCCTTGTAACCCAAGAGCCGAAAATGAAATGGAAACAAAACAGACGCTTGTCCGAATTTTTTCTTATTTTTCAGAATTTAAAATTTCTCTCTTGATATGCGAGGTTAGAAAGTTTAATTTTTGCTTACGGCGCAGAATAATATAGAATTTAAAGGGAGTTGGATTTTAGTAAAATTAGTTTGTTTTTACAGACAGGTTAATTACTGAGCTGTAATAATTTCTGTTGGACGTTCGGTTTCTTTGTGTTTTGTTGGGTGGGGGGTCCACAGGTGAGTGCGTTGTTGGAACATCTGGATTTCGGTATGGGGGTTTTATTGTCTTAGGCTTCACCAGACCCGAACGCGGACAAAACGGCACCAAGTAGTAACGGGTAGTAGGAAGATGGCTTATACTTATAAGGAAAGTCCGCTTGGGTGGTCGAATCTGCAGTGAGCCCTTTCTGGGGTCGCGTCTGTTAGAAGTCTAGCATTTTTCCGTTTTCTGTTTTCATTTCCCTGAACGCTGCTTCCTCGGCTCCCGAACTAGTATTTCTTCGCCAGACCCCGTCAGCCACGCAAACCGCTGAGACTTGTGCAGTAGCGGTGATCAAAATCTAGAGAATAACTATAAATCAAAAAGCATTTATTGAATTTTTCTTCTTTAAAATTCAAATTTTTAATTTTGTTACGGTCTCAGTTTTGTTCTTTGCTGAAAAACAAAAGGCGGCTATTTGAGCCGGAGTGGGGGGGGGCTATTGGAGCTTAACGGCTTAAAACATGGCAGGGTTAGGGTTCGGCACCGTTCAGCTTAGCCGGAGAATGGCTTAAATGGTCCGATTCTTGAAGGGTTTTTCGTCAGTGACATTCGCCAGTCCGTAAAAGAAGTGAACGGTTGTCTTTTTTCCTTTCAGCAGATGGTTTAGGTTGATTCTTCATGCAATCAAAGGCATACAGTTGGAAATGACGCATCAGACCAGCGCTCAAGTCTTGGGTAGCATCTTTACGTGGCTTCAGTGGAGTTGTTAGCACGGCAAAGCTGGCCATCCTGCTTCCGAGAGCCCTTGGCTTGGATCTGCGGTCTGTCGTCCAACAGCTGCATTAGAGACGTCTTGTGGGCAAGTACTCTCCCAATCGTGTCACACGTTGAATTTCAATGTGTCGCGACACCCTGGATCTACAATGATAACAATGACAGAAACTAAGGGTTTGAAGGGCGCATCAATGTCAAGGAAGGCAGGAAGGAAGCTTGAAAGAAATTAAAAGAATGAGGTGGTGATCAAGTTTTTTGCACATTCCAGTCACTAACAGAAAATATTATGCACTCAGGACGAGTAACCCCGGTCTTATGATGACCAGGATTGTCCCAAACACGACCTGGACAACTCATGAAGCAGGCTTAGGCCTAAAACTAATATTTGTTATTCAATGCTTCATACGCCTAGTGGTCTGCAGCTCTACTATAGTAAATGTATACACAAAGATTCAGGCTTGATTCATAGCTGTTGTAGTTGTACGGGAAAATGTCCCAGACACGGGAGACTAACGACACACGCACAGAGCTCTGCAAAACCCACACTGGTCCTGACTACTTTTCCAGGGCCATTTATTTACGAAAATTTACATATTTCAAGGGGCCCTTATTTCTTAATGACCACTCAGGAATGCCACATAAAATGGGGGGGCCTTAATGTCCAGTCAGGGAGTGCCCCCCATCACTCAATGTCCAAACCGAAGAGAACATCACAACATTCTCCGCCCTCGTTGAAGTATATAATACTGTACGACAACAACCGTTGTAAAAAAAAAAAATGCATTCTAACTGGTAAAAATCAATACTTACTAATGTCTGCTGGTTCTCTCCACAGGTTTTCTGCCTTTCCCTCAGTTCAAGGAAGAACTTTGCTGAAGAATGCTTCACATGGCTGACTATCCTTCTCACTTTGCTTAAAGGGTTATCTAGTCGACAGTTTTTCATGCCTTTGTTCACTGCCAGCTGTAAAGAATGTGCTGTACAGGACAGATGCTGAATTCCAGTACCAAGCTGACCAGCTGCGTTTGTCATGTTATTTTCCGTTGTCAGTTCCCACTGAAGCTTCTTGAAAACTCCCAATTGTTCACAAATCTCTTTGATCTCCTGGGCAACATTATCCCTAAAGTGGCGTTCAGTTGACTGTACTACCCCTAAGGCTTTGTTAATAAGCTTCCATTCATCAACTATGTGATGAGATGTGATTCCCAAGTAACTCTAATTGGATAAAGACGATCAGTAGTCAACAGTAATGACCGCATTACCAGCCTTTTGCATTATTCGCTTTACATCGGCTTTTGCTGTCTCATACAGCTACTCGGTGCAGCGTAATCGTTATTTTCAAGGGCTGTCCGGAGCAAATCTTGTAGCCCCGGGTCTTCACATACAGACATGGTTCGAACAGATCCAGCAATCAACAATGCACTCTTGTTGGTTAGTTTTTCATTAAGTCCAGCCGTAAAGGCACGTGATATGTGAAGCCCTACTGCAGACTGGATGGGATAACTGGGGCCTCCTTTGCCGGTGCTCCTTCTTACCACTGGAGCCTTCGGATTTTGAAGGAATTTTGGAAGGAAACGGGCGCTTTCGATCGAACTGATATTTTAAGGAGGATGTCGGGTGATGATAAAAAAATTGTTTGGGCAAACCGTGTAGGTGGCAACAGTTCTTGTCGCCTTGACAACGCCCGCGCCAGCCTTTTCCTTGCTCTCGGCCATGTTTGTTAGCCTCGGGTATTTTCCGGAGTGATCAAGAAAGATTTTTCTTTGCTTTAAAATATTAATTGATTATTATTTTTTAAAAATTTAATAAACAAATTAAAATGTTTTGACTTTAAAATATTTTAATAAATTTTTTATCTGTTGCTAAAGGTTTCGGTTTGAGGCTATAACAGCATGACCGAAGAACTTCGGAGGGAGCCCCCGGCGGGCGTTATTTCCCTTCCCAACCTGTTCCAGGGAGGCCTCGACAGCCCTGGTATCAAGAGTTAAATAATATTTTTTTTTATTTACTGAACAAAACATAAAAGACAAATTTCAGCCTTTTGCTTTGACTAAATCCAAATTATGCATAATACGCGTATGTTCGTTTTTTGTCTGTTTTTATTATGCATATTTACAAGTATTAAAAATAATTATTGCATAAATTGAACAAAAATTATAACCTAACCATCTTTGGAAGTGCATCCTACGTCTGTGCAGTCGTCAATTGTAAGCTGAACGTATACACTGGATGAGGCTGCTGTAAGCACGTGCTTCGGTCAGCCTGTCAATAGTTTTAAACAAAATCGGAATGTGTATACGGAAAAACCTCGGGTACTCATACTTGCTCCCACATCTCAAAATAACGAGTCTAGTAACGCTCTGCATGCCGAGTCTGCTGTGCCGCTGTTACTACGCAGAGCAAAAACGGCCGAAATGCTGGGCTCTATTTCTGCCGGAGAGTCCGCTGGCACCATCCGTCAGCCACACACAGACAAACAAATCGGAGAAAGGGTCGAGGGACGACGACGATCCCGACGTGAGCGAAGGTTGGAGACACCTCTGACGCGGATTCGTGGTGATCTCGCTCCAATGAAATCACTCCCGACAGTACAATCTCCTGCAGTCACTAAATGTTTCTCGTTCATTCTCTTGCGCAGTATGTATATTAATATTTAATACCTGTATTTCTCGTTTCCACGGCGTTACTCGAGCGCATAAAAGTCGCGATGGTCGTCCGATCGACCGCGCAGGAAGTTAACACGAACAGATGGCGTGCAACGTAAAATGGCCACTCGAGCACGCTTGACATAAAGGAAATAGAAATTGATATTTTTCCGACTGGAATCCAATTATCCAATCTTATTTTACATAGATTATCCGTTGGTGTATTATGATGTGTGCGAACATTTTAAACTGTAAACCGTCTCGCTGGCTGCTGAAGCCCGGGAGTAGCCGCAATCGTCGTCGGACTGTCATCTCGGTGAATTTGCCAGATGACGCGAATTTATGCTCATATGGCGACAGCTGAGGTGGATGTCGAATATCGATCTTCCGGTTTTAGCTTCAACTTTTGGACGAATTATGTTCTGGTTTGATTCAAAATAAATTCAGAACAAAACCGAACTTGTAATTCAGCCATACTGATGGTTAAATGATTAAATAGGGCACACTTATAAATAATATCAAAGTGGTAAAAACACCTCCATCATTAAATCGCATTGGAGCTTACTAATTCTGTTTCCGGTCGGCGAGATTTTTTTTTTTTCTATTTTCTCATGAACCCACCAGTAGACAAGAAGAGAGTTTGCTGCTCAAGGGATCGCCTGCGCGGTGCCACGCGGGGAGGAGGACGTGATAGAAGACGTCGGCCCCGCGGACGCCTCGCTCCTTCGACGGATCAAAGTACGACGGCTAACTCTTAAAGAGGGTAACCGCACGGAATGCTGGCGCTGCACGACCTGGGAACCTGAGATAACATCATCGATGCTTCGTTATCAGGACCTCGAGGACTTCCTACGTGTGCCTGTTAACGGGAGATAAACCGTTACCCTTAGAACTAAATTTAGAATCAGAGATTTCAGTACTTTGCCACATTTTATTTTTTTCTCTCTTAAATTCAATCTAAGCTTAAGGGACAACTATAAATATTGATAAACACAGTTTTCTTTGGTCATTAAAAATGGTTTTTATTCGCTATCTATATCATTAATTTCGAGTTAATTTCGGTAAATTTAAATTTTCGATTATTTTAAAATATGTATAGCCGACCCCTTAACTCTCTTAGCTGTGTGTTGCGCATGCGTCACAACTGTGCGCAGTACTGTGTGACATTCTGTCATAGTTGTTCAAGATGGCATTCGCATGGGTTCTAGCATTTTCTACTCTCACTTCAGAAGAGCTTAACAGCAAGAAGACAGTCTCCGAACTAATGACACGAAATTATTTGATTCATTTAATTCTTTTACGTAACTCATTATTTTTTATTAGTCATTTAAATATTAAAACTGAACCGCACATGGTAGTTAGTTGCAGCCTGTATCAATGCTAATTTTGCTGCTGCTTTTCGGACATCTGCTGTTAAAATGTTGTAAATCAGTTAATAAAGGGAAAGTCAGTTCAACGGAGTTAACCTTCCAAGAAATATTTGTTTGGCGTAGATTTAACGTGTCAGCAATCCACATCGATCTCTTAAAATGAGACAAAAAGTTATACTTTTTCCCAATGTCTCTCTGCGAATTACCTCGATTAAAACTACTGATCGACAGGAATATAAATGTATATCTTTCTAACTGATCAACTTATTTTAAGCGGAACTTTTAAAATTTATTTTATTTTCTTCGTTAAAGAAATTCTGTCTGATCGACTGCTGTTTGTGACATTTTCATTATAATAACACCTACTTATCTATTTTAGATAGTGACGGTGGCCTGTGTAGTTGTACGGGAAAATGTCCCAGACACGGGAGACTAACGACACACGCACACAGAGCTCTGCAAAACCCACACTGGTCCTGACTACTTTGCCAGGGCCATTTATTTACGAAAATTTACATATTTCAAGGGGCCCTTATTTCTTAACGACCACCCAGGAATGCCACATAAAAGGGGGGGCCTTAATGTCCAGTCAGGGAGTGCCCCCCATCAATAAATGTCCAAACTGAAGACTACATCACAACATTCTCCGCCCTCCTTGAAGTATATAATACTGTAATACTGTACAACACCATGGTTAATCATTAGGCTGAAAATCTTATACAAAGATTATAAAATATGACAAATGAAATTTACATAAAGAAATACACTTTCATAAAGTTAAATGTACTTATACGTTCGTCAATGTAGTCAAAAAATTACAACTCATAATCTTGTAAGTACTTAGGCAGTGTATGAGTTCTGCCATTACGAGATTTTACAGGTTCCTTAGCTGGGTTTACAGCAAGGACAGGTTCAACAGACTGAATCATTTCAGAAATATCCTGATCCTCTGACACATGATTAGGTACAATAATAACATCGCTATGAGAAGCAGCACATTTTAAAACCAGTTCCAAATCATGCAATCTCTGAATAGCACGGGTATGCAGACCCTTGTTAGTTTTAACATCTGCACTCCGAATAAGACCGTCTTTACTCTTATATAATTTCTGAACAACACCCATAGGCCAAAGCATCCTGGGTGCATTATCTTCACGTATCAGTACAACAGATCCAATCTTAAGATCACCATGAGACTTGAACTTCTTTACCACATGTGGGAGACTGAACAAGTACTCAGAACGTCATATTGACCAAAATTTATCTAATAACTGTTGACGACGAACTTCACGTTCAGAAATAACATCAACAGTAACACACTCAGGATTCTCAATAACTGGAGAGTCAAAACCTGCAACTCTACCTATGAGGAAATGGTTAGGAGTTAATTGGTTACAACAGTCAACTGCATTACTTACAAAAGTCAAAGGTTTGGAATTGACATACGCTTCAACCTTATGTAAAGAAGTCTCAAGTTCTGAGCAAGTAAGACACTTATTACCCAAAGTATGACGTAAAGACGTCTTCACACAGCACACAGTCTTTCCAACCAGCCTCCCCACCAGGGGGACTGAGGAACGATGATCTTCCACTGAAGTGCTAAATGACCAAAATAAGCTTGAATTTGGGCTTGAGCGCCAGCAAAGGTAGCTGCATTGTCCGAGTATATTACAAAGGGAAGACCCCTTCTGGCTGAGAAACGCCTAAGTGCTAACATAAATTCTGACAAAGACTGTGAGTCAGTAAGTTCCAAATCAACTGCACGAATCACAGCTCAAGAAAAAAGGAAAATATAATGCTTGTGACTGGAATCCACACAAAATAATGGTCCAGCAAAATCTACACTGGTCACAGCAAAAGTTGGAGCCTCCGTGACTCTCAAAACAGGCATTGGAGCTGCAACTTCATTACAAGCCTTGGCATCCTGTATCTGGCAGGACAATTTTTCTTAACTCTCTTAACGAGACGTCTCACCCTAATATCCAATAAGTAACACGAAGTGAGGACACAATAGTATTTACACTAGCATATTTCATAAACTGGTGTTGAAATAATACAATCAAGTGAGAAAAATTACCATTAGGCAATATGATAAGGTGCTTAGACCCATAAGATAGACTTGATAACTGTAATCGTCCCTTAACCCTAATAAGACCATCCTCACCTAAGCAAGTGTCTAACCTTAACAAGGGAGATTGTCCAGGAATACTGTCACCCTGCCTAAGAGCTCGCAATTCTTTTGGGTGAGTCTTAGCCTGAACTAATCTGAAAAGCTCTGTCTTGGCATCAGACACTTCAGAGTGACTCAAATCAGATTTCAAACATTTGGCATCAGCATTACACACATTGTGAATAAATCGCCCGACCCAAGCAAATACACGTAACAGTTTAGTCAGGGTACTGTGACTCTCTATAAAGTCCAAAAGGTCTGATGCTAAGTTTTAGTTGCAACATGTAATACATGCACAGTCTTTTCTTCTTCACTGATAGTCTCAGGGTTATGAGCAGTGAAGTCTCTAGTGGGAAACTGATCTGATGGTTTCCTAAGTCAATCAGAACCTTTGAACCACAAGTCGAAGTTAATAAGCTTATCAGCAGAGAGACCCCTGGTGGTAAGGTCAGCAGGGTTCTCAACACCAGGGCAGTGGTCCCATTTAGATTGATTGGTTAACACTTGAAACTCCATAGTTCTGTTAGCTACGAATTGCTTCCAACGGTAAGGACTTACCTTGATCCACGAAAGGGCAATAGTAAAGTTTGTCAAACATCTGTAGTCATAGGAATCCTCACTAAGTCTCAGGGCGTTTACAACAAACACTAAGATTCGAGCAGCTAGTAATGCCCCTAACAACTCTAAGCGTGGTAAACTGATCTTCTTCAAAGGTGCTACTTTAGCCTTTGAATACAAAAGTGCAGTATGGTACAATCTGTTAGGTAAGGAATACGACAATATAAAACATCGCCATAGAATCTTTCTGAGGCATCCCCAAATACATGAAGCTGTAGACCCTGTATACTACTCCAAGGTATGCTAGATAAACAACGGGGAATTCGAAGTTGTTTAAACAGCTTTATACCATCTAACCAATTAGCAAAATACAAATTAACATCAACTGGGAAACTTTCATCCAAATCTACTCCAAACTGCCACAAATCTTGAAAGAGACACTTGGCAGCAGCAATGAAAGGTGTGAGAATTCCTAAAGGGTCATAAAACCGGGCCAGAAAACTAAGAACAAGCCGCTTAGTGGTAGCAATGTCATCAGCAAAGTGATGCCATCAAAGGAAAAACAATCTTCAGAAGGAAGCCAATTGACCCAAAGAATCTTCAAACCTTCAGTCTCATCTAGCAACTCTTCAGACTGACAAGTTACTTGTTTAGACACAAATTGACTATTTGAATTCCACTTAGTCAAACACATATTGGCCTTCATCATAATAGCCTTAGCTTCAGTGTACATCTGACAAGCTTCAGATTCAGTGTCAGCCTCTGAGAGAAAATCATCAACATACAAATTCTCTTTTAACTCTTTTACGACATTAGTATCAGAGTAACTCTGCAAATAATGTTTTATTGTCGCATTCAACAAGAATGAACTACTTTTAACATCAAATGTAGCCCTAAGAAATCTCATGACCCTTGTCCGGTCATCATCTGCCCACAAAAACCTGTGTACATCTTGATCTTCTCTTCTCAACCTTATTTGGAGAAATGCCTTTGTTATATCAGCACACTATGCTACTTGCCAACAGCGAAATCTCAACAGAACTTCCACTAAGTTGGATACAAGTGATGGACCAGCATCCAAACAGTCGTTCAGAGAGACAATGTTTGGACCATGAGCTGACGCATCAAATACAGGTCTGATTTTGGTACTACTACTGCCCTCTCTGACAACAGGTCGATGTGGCAAAAATAATAGACAGGATAAGGCACGGATAATTCTGAGTCAGGTACTTCTTCTATAACCTGATTACTTTCCATTTCACACAGAGCCTTATTATACCTTCTTCAACTTAGGGTCTCTACTCAATTTACGCGAGGGACTAGCCAGACGGACCTTGGCAGAATCAATGTAGACCAACTTCATATCTACCACTAACAGCATCAAACTTCACAGACTCTTTAAACTGCACAAGCACAGGATCAGCTTCGAACTCTTTTACTGGATGAAAACTAATACCAAAAGACTAAAGTTCCCAAAACTGTCTAACAGTTTCATCTGGGATATCCTGTAAGTTTAACAACTGGCAAGAGACAGGATTCCTGACAACATTTCCCTTGTTGCATACAGCAGAAGCCACCCAACCAAAGGATGATTCCATAGCCACTGGTCCTTCAGCCAAATGGACTCTACCTTGCTTCATCAAATGCCAATAATAATCCAGTCCAACCAAAATGTCAATGGACAATTAACCCTGATAGTCATAACTATCAGCTAGCTCCAAATTACCAAATTTACCCAAAGAATTCTTAGGAATTTTTGGTCTTGACAATGGAGAACAAATAACAGGTACTTCAACAGCATTTAACAACTGTAGAGAAGGATTTCTAACATTGACACCACTGACATTGAAGTGGTAAATATTATGCTGACAATGAGATGACTTTCCCCCACCAAAGGCTGCATAGGTAACCTCTTGGGAGGTAAGCCACTTTGTACCAGCCCTTTTAGCAAGAGAACCAGTAATGTAGGTTCTGTCAGTGTCAAACAACAAAGTTGCCTTGACATTACCCTTATGCTCATGAACATACACTTTAGTGGGTAACAGACTGAGACTGACTACAGCCATTAACACCCAACAAAGGCGAAGCCGAAACCTCAGGCTCCTTATTAACCTGAACACTCTCAACATTATTCTTGCTCTGTAACTTAGATGGTAACACATGGAATTATGTTTACCTTTACACTTAAAACGCTTAGCAGAACATTTACGAGCATCATGCCCACCCCTTAATCATATAAAACAGTCCTACTTGCCTTATCCGCGTCTCTCTTCTCTCTCTTCTCTCTCTCTCTCTGGGAGAGACAGCTTCAAAATGTTCCAACACTTCCAGGTAGGATGTCCCTTGTGACAGAAGCCACATCCAGCCAGAGAAGCATTTTGCAACACTGATCTAGTTGGCACCATACTGCTAACACCAGTCCTTCTCCGTTCCTTTAATGTAGAGCTCCAAGATTCTGACGACGTTGTGGATGCCTTGAATGCATCACATTTCTCCCGTGGCTCAATCTCACCCTTGAGAAACTGCAACAGTAGGAAAGGTCACTCTCCTTACCTATACAGTCACGGGTCTACTCCATGCGAATTTCTTCAGGTATGCGAGACAAAATCAGAAGCATTAGGAACATTCCATACTTATCTCCGGTGATGCCTAATGCCTCTAGACTTCTAACGTGAATCAACAGACTGTCCTGAAGCTTTCTCAGGCCACCCACCTTGACTCCCTTTGAACAACAACTAAGATTCAGCAGTCCCTGAACATGGGTGAATATAATCAGCCCTTCACGACCATATCTGGATTCCAGCAATTTCCTGGCGGTCGTACAGCGTTGACTACTTAGCCAGGGCCATTTATTTACGAAAATTTACACATTTCAAGGGGCCCTCTCAGTGACCACTCAGGGAGTGGCAACGAGTCCCTTATCTCTTAATGACCACCCAGGAATGCGACAAAAAAGGGGGGCCTTAATGTCCAGTGATGGAGTGCCCCCCCCCCGCCACAAAGGGGCCCCCCATCACTCATGTCCAAGCTGAAGACAACATCACAACAACCTGAATTCATTAACTATTGTTTTACACTCATAAGTATTGTAATGTTATTCGAGTGTGTGTTGTGTGTGTGTGTGTGTGTGTGTGTGTGTGTGTGAACCAGGGCTAGTTACAGCATCAGTATTTCCTAATTAAACGTATAGATGAGCTTTAATCGACGTCACAAGCTTTGATCTATGAATGGCTGGCAAAGCTTGTGAGGTCGATAATAACTCATCTATACGTTTAATTAGGAATTACTCTGATGTTGTAACAACTAATCTCTCTCTCTCTCTCTCTCTCTCTCTCTCTCTCTCTCTCTCTTCTCTCGCACATACACAAACACACACAATGTAAACCAAAATTAAGAGTTATTATGGCATGACATTTTCCCCAAAAAGTATGGGAGCAAAAACACAACACTAGAAAACAAGTCATTGTTCTTTAATGACTGCCATATTGTTATTCTTCTTATGCCTCTTTATTTCAAGCAGAACATGAACTGTGCCACTGCCTTCGATCATGGACAGCCCTGCGTTGCTCATCTTTGGTTTCCTCCATGACACACGGGTCAGCACAGAAAAGTCTGGTAGCTAGCGGTCTGTTGGCTTTTATAATGCAGTTAGCCAGAATATTTCTTTGTCGCTTTTGCTTCGTCCACCAAAACTGCTTTTTTTTTTTAAGATCACACCTGTAACGACATAACAGATACACCTGCTTTGTGTATTCTTGGGAGCGCTGTGGCCCCATTGTTAGATACCTTTTTTATCCCTGCGTCAGAGCAGCATAACTATGTGAAGTCACTGTACATCAATCAGATAAGGGAGGATTGATTGGAAAGGCCACCATTATGATTTTTTAAAAAAAAGAACCGCTGTAATCCGTCATTAATCAGCTATCATATAAGAGGCGTAAGTCCAACGGCAGAAGACAGATTTCAATATATCTTCAGTCTGAACCGCGCGGGGCGCGCCTACGTCCCCACCACACATCTTAGACTATGGGGGAAGCCATTTCCGCTAAGGCCGAGGTATGCGGCCCTCCCACCGACATCAACAGGTGTTCACAAGTGCGAAAGTCTGATTACTGTTTGTGAAACCGAAGACCCAAAGTGCAAGTTGACACGCCATGCAGTTGGAGGGAATGGCGGTGACAGGGAGCTGATATAACACAGGAAGTTAGTCCTTGAGGAGATAAGCATCCCTAATTCTCTACTCTGGCCTTGCTCACATGAGTAATGCTGCGGTTTTGATTGAGCGCTAGGCTATTTGGCCCCAGGGTGCTGTTGTTAATTCTGGCATTTTTTGCCGGTGTTCTGTCAATTACTTTCCCATTCCAGATAAAGCCCGGCCGGACAGAATTCGGCTAGTTGTCAAAAGGAAAAAGAAAAAAGCTTAATAAACACCACCCTAACGGCACCGTTATACTCTCTTTCCCTTGTCTTACATACGGCGTTACTCAGCGACCAACGTTCACTTAGCAAAGCCTCACCGCAAAGAAATATTACTCTTAACTGTAGTTTTATTTTTATTAAATAGAAAACAAGATCAAAGCGACACATGCAATCGAACAGTATATACAGTAGAAAGAATTAATTACGGGGCACACGTAGGCAGTCCCTGTTTAAAACAGTATCTGGTAGTACCTGGAGTGATTCACGATTTTGGACACCCTGCCGTCGTTCTTCATGGTCAGTGCTACTGCATTTTTTCTCTTGTTATATAAAACTACCGTAGATATTTTCGATGCGCCAATGGATCTTAGAACACCGATTATGTAGTCAGTCGGACTTTTTTTTACTCTTTGTGACTGCTAATTTCACAATAAATTTTACCTTTAATGTCAAAGAGCACTATGACTTCGCTGACTTGGGACGGACGTTCCTGATTAGTGACGGAGAACGTGCGGAAGTAAAGACACGATAGCAGAGTGTGGTGGAGAACCAGTGGTTGGACACACCCAAAACTCCGTACCTCGCAGGAACATAACTTTGGACGGCGCCATGACGAATTAGGGATATAGTGCGCTAACTCGCCGATAGGGCGTATCAAAGAAAACTTCACCAGGGCTCTGTCTGTGTCACTTTAAAAGTAAAACTTTATGACAAACGGGGAAATTAAAATTATATTTTCCGGTAGGTTTTTCTAGCATAATTTTCTAATTTTCATATCTTCAATGTGTGTCTGTATTTTGCCAATGAATTTATTTAGGCTGTTGTGATATTCTGTCATTTTTTGTCTGAGGTCAGAGTAATTCGGTAATTCAAGAATTTGTCGGTATGTGTGTGTGTGTGTGTGTGTGTGTGTGAGAGAGAGAGAGAGGAGAGAGATGACGTCAGTACAGAGATAGTGATATGGCATAAGTAGAGATAGAGGGGGGCATTCTAGCTGGATGGAAAGGTTATTTATTGCAGCCTGAACAACAATATTTTGTTTGTTTTTTTAAAAGAAAAAACTTAATATTCTGCGACAGATTTCAAAATAGCAAAGGTTGCCTGAGCGTAATGTCGAGGTAGGGCCATGGTTGCTGCGTTATGTCGAGAGAACCTACAGGCTCGGTCGTTACTTCCGGCAGTTGGCTATGACGACGATTTGTGAGGACGAAGGTTAATGCGCTCAGAAGCTAAGCGCCTCGTGCCGCTGATAGTGAAAGCTGCATCTGAAAAATGCGAGGCGAGTTAAACGAGTCCATCAAATGTTTAAGGATGAACGTACGCATGAGCAGCTCTATAATCATGGATCATTTACAAATTTCCGCTACTTAATAAGTTATTGTAAAATGAAGAAATATTCCAGTTGGTTTCATTGACATAAAACATTTGCTTTAAAAAGCCAAAAGTAAATAGTTTCACTAAGTCGATGGTGTTAGTCACAGAGGAATAACCTTTTGAAAACGATTCTCTTTTTTTAACACAAGGAGGTCCTGTCAAAGGATTTCCCTTTTGGAAATCTCACATGTCTTCCTAATACAACAACATATTAAATCGAGCGTAGAATAGATGAAAAACTTTTACGAGAGTTAGCGGGATGTGTTGCCAAGACCGCCAACGAATACTGGGTCGCTGTAAACTACATAGATAACATGCAAATAAAAAAGGGAGGGGTTTGTTTACGATATTTATATTTTACGTAGCGCTGAGTAAGTACGATAGTTTTGCTGGTCCCTATAGTGTTTTTTGACGCCTCCTTAAATTTTAAAACCGGAAATTAAAAAAAGAAAGATATCAGGCGAATCGTGGCCGTTGAGTGACTACGTCTCGTCGTGTGGACTCTGGATCTTCCTTCATGCCAAAAGTGTGGCCAACTACTCGAGTTTGTACGGTTACATATAATGATCTAAACGTTATGGCCGTGTAATTACAGAGGAGGCTGACTACAGCGGTTTGTTTATTAGCCCAGTTTACGTATTTGAAAAAGTAACGTCGTTGCTGATCGTTTTAGAAGTCAGGTGTTGATTTGGTTATTCTTCATTCTTCTTATTTTTATGATAAAAAAAAAACAATCCAGGGAAAGGGAGGCATAAAGTAAAATTAAACGTAAATTAAATATGGGTAATCTTTTTTCGTGTAGTCCTTGTGAAAAAGCGAAAAAGTAAATATATTTGTCATTTAAAAAGCAAGGATGAACAAGGAGTTTCAATATAATACAATTTCAGTAAGCAGCAAGCTGAACTACGGCTGCCAGTGACTTCACCTTGTACTGACGAAAAGCAGCAGCAGTTTGGTTTTATGACATCGCGCTTTCGCCTTAAACTCCACCAGAAGATCCGACAAATAACACAATTATCAAATACAAATAAAACCCTGGAACTCATCAATAACAGTACCAACAATAAGGCTGCTAATAATTTACTGCAGAGACGCTTTGCTTTTAACTAACATCAATTCGCAAGTATAGCTTAGAGACTTAAAAGAAAATTCTAGTTTCATAATCTCACTTATTCTCGGGAAGGGAAAATGAGCCGATCAGAGTCGTTTCTCGGACTGCTGCCATATTTATGATTTCGGAGAGATGCGGTCTTAGCGTTGGCTTTTTGCATTTGGTTCTTAGTCGCTTCCGGTTTACTAAGAAAGTAAATCAAAGAAAATTAGTTTCCAACGTCATTTTCCGTCTTAGAAAGCGAAATCGGCATATTTTTCTGGCTTGGAAACAGGATACATTTCTCTTTTTTCACGTAAACGTATATTCAACTGCACACAACGGTTAAGCTAAAGTGAAGCAACAAGAAAAATAGCTTAATACTAATAACTCTGGTGACGCGGACTGTCACAAAGAACCGTTTTGTTCTAAAGCTCAGCTTGTTTCCTCATGTAAACAAATTGAGAATAACTTCACTGGTTACCCGCATTGAAAAATAACAAAAAAATAAATGAAAGTAATTAGAACTTACGTACTTTTCGTGCAGACATTTTCGTTCGAATGCAGAAGCTAACTGTATATAATATATATTTATATACCGGAAAGTTCTCTTTTTGCCTTTATTTTAAGTTCCTTGGTTGTCACTGTTTTTTTTTCCTTATCTTTTTTCTAAACAGCCATTTGCATCTGCTTGTTTTCCTTCGAATATTTAAATTGCACTCTACGACTTTACGCCACTCTAAAGATTATGGCACGTTAGACATTTCTTGTTGTTTCTGATCAAAGTTTTCTAACTTCTCGCTCTGCCCTTTTCTCCGTCAGGCGAGATTCAGCTTCCTTCCTTAGACATTCCTTTTCAGCTTTTAGCTGGCTCTCGGTAAAGATTCAAGAAGATTGGCTGGGTTTTGCATGGCACTGGAGTGGTGGTGGTTGTGTGTGACGGGGGGGGACATGTCTGGCGCGTCAGGTTTCGAACAAGCAACCGAGAAAGAGTGGAGACAAACCGGATTTTCCAGAAGAAACCTATGCGAATAAGCCGGAACAAGGGAGAGAGGGAATCAGGCTGGCCGGCTAAACATGGCACGACCCCGGTAATTCGTCACTCAGACCCGCAAATGCGCAAATGAAATAAAGCGTTGAGAACACTCACACATATATTTTGTTTAAAAACATAAGGTGATGCATCTGAAAAAGTCTAGTTCCTGTAAAATCTCTACATATATCTGTATTATGCAACATTCTCTGAGTTGAACAAAACAAACTGTCTCTCCACGCACCTGCTCGGACTAGCCGGCTTTAACGAACCGGAATATTTTAGTTTTCACTCAGATGCCGAATACTTCTAAACAAAGAAATGACTCTTTATGCAATTCCCTTATATTACACACATGCGCGCGCATTGAATACCTGTAAAAAAAAACAAAAAAAAAAACGCTTACATATCGCATCCGTCTGTCTGCCTTTGCGATTTGTGAGCTCGACACCAAGGCAACCGGAAAGCTTCAGAAGTTGGATTCCATTCTATTTCTCGCTTTTCGTCTGCGAAGACTTTGTGGCGACGCCTGACTTTATGATATTACTTTCCCTTTTAATAACCCAATTTTGGCAACAACAACAAATGGTCTAATAATAACAATATTAACAATGAAACAGTTTGATGGATGGATTTCCTGGTCACCGTATAAAAGCAGATGATAAATCTGTTTGTTTATTCGTTAAACAGAATAAGTTAAGATCGTTATTACTGGCGCGAAGACTGAAACCAAGAATTTAGCCTGTTCGAAAAATTCTCAGTTTAAAACATAATTTTTTAAAGAATTTAACCCGTTTAATAAATGCCATCGTTACAAATTACAACATTTAAAAGGTAATTCGTTAGCATTAAAGCTAAAATCTTAGGGTTCATTATTCCTAAAACTTCTTTACTCGAATCGAAGCTATTTTTACAGATAAAATCGCAGACCTCGATCCCTCTCCAAAGGATCATCATGCATTTGTTGCTTTATAGTCTTTTAGACAGCATAAATAAATGTAAAAAACACTCTTTAATTATTATTTTTTTTAAGATATAAGATGATTACAGTAGTAAAGTCGCTTTAAAACTAGAAATTCAGATATCGGTATTTTTAATAGACACTAAAGTTCACACCATTTTAACACACTCATGCTTTGACTTCACTGTTGAGTATAAATTATTACATTTCTAAAAAAATAAAATAACTAAATATTATTATATCAATGCTTCGGAGACCACCATCTTGTGTCTTTCAGCTTCTTTAAAGTGAAAGTAGAAAAGTGGTATCAGATCCACTACGAATGTCATTCAAATCACCATTCTGCACAACTGTGATGCACGCGAGGTTATTTGCAGCCTCCTCGAGAGGAGAGCTGTGGTGTTACCCCTAAACGTTTAAAAAGTATCAGAAAATTACATTTTGAAGTATTTATTATTATTTTTTTAAAAAAAATAAACTCTTTATAACTGTTTGATTAAAACTACTAATTTTTTGCTGTCAAAACCGACGCTGTAAATTCTCATGGTTGCACGATAATTTAGAACACGAAGTCCGCGTCGTTTCGGCTGAAATAACGAAAATAAACAAAAGAACAGATTGTGAAATAAAATTGTAAACGAGTGTTTAGTTGGGAAAAAATCGTTATTTTCGGTCTAAACGATTGAATACATGTAATTAAGTGATTTTGACAGTTCTCGTAGCTCAGACGTCTAAAACGTGAACCACGGGAACATCCGGACACCCACAAAGATATTATATATATATATATACCGCCTTTTGATCATAGCGGCGCCAGTTCATTTGTCGAGGGTTAGGGCAGGTTCAGATAGCCGCGTTCGCGATGTGGGGGGGGGGAAACAAAAAAAAAAATGTTTGAATGCAAACATTATCAGCACAGCTACAATACCCTGTTCATAATCTGGGTCTTCCAGGCCATCCATCATGAAAATCCTCCTTCACAATGTTGATTCTGTTATTGTAGTTTTTCTTTTTGTTTTTCATTTGGTAAATGGGTCCAAAAAAAAAGAAAAAGAAAAATACATAAATAATAAGCAAATTATATCTTTGCTATTTTAAAGCGACTGAGTCTCAATCTGGTTTCCATCCGCCGTTAATTGAGAGACATGTTTTCGTAGCGAGCAGATCGGTAAAATATCCACGAGTCTTCAAAATAAGATATGAAGTTAATTTTTGCTGTTTTTTTTTTTTTTTGCAGTCTCTTCTTTGGATAATATTTTAGCAACATTTCTTTCCGGTAACTTTCTGTATTTTCTTTCATCTGCTAAAGTGATCTGATAGCTAAACATTCGAAAGCAATCAGCGATGATCAGAACCTAATGCTTGTGTTTCACTGTGAAAAGGATTTTTCTAAATTATCGACAAACAAAAGCGGATTCAGACACGGCCCCTTTAAAGCATACCAAATTTATATAGTGATTTTTTTTTTTTTTGCCATTTTAAAAAGTTCACCTAAAAGCAAGTTAATGTTATTAATTTTAACCTCAAATGTTTCCTCTGATGTTGATATTCTAGTTTTCTATTTTAAAAAAAATTCCCAATCGCTAATACATTTTAAACTCAGAACGTTTGACATTAACAGTATAATACAAACCGCAGTTGTGTCCCTTCTTTAAATGTGTGACGTCGTGCTCCGGTCAGATCACACAGTTCTTCGCGGTAAATCTGTCACGTTTACTAGATCAGAAACTGTCAACCTAAACAGCGGCTTCCCACTCCTATTTTCTGTCATTTTGGCATAAGACGGTGACGAGGCGACGGCAGCCATCAGTTTGTTTATTTTTAAATATCTTCACTGCCCACTCCCTGGTGAATGATGGATACAAGGAAAGATGGTAACGCGACAGCCATGCGTTTAGATTTATCCCGGACGTACAGTACTGTACTGCCATGTCTGCTTCTATCCTAAAGCAGATCCGGATGAAGATAAAAAGGTAAATTCTTGACTCGGCTGCGTTATGACTGTCTCTCCCTGTTTTGTCATGACGCATCTAAAGACGGCTATTTCCTGAAGATCGCATCTGAACTAATACATCTAATCAGCACCGTCTTCTTATTTTTATTAGCTGAGGTATAGTGGAGGAACGTGAGAGGATAAGAGTAGGCGAATAGAACAAAATATGTTTGGTTTAGCGTAATCCATTACCAGATTTGGTAGCAATAATGAATCGTTCTTTCTGAAGCTCGCGCACATCCCTGGAGGATAGTCTCGTCGTGTCAGAAATAAATCCCGACAAAAACAACAACACTTTGATTTCTCTTGAATTACCTTTGTGAAAATACTAGGGAAACAACAACAAAAAATATACTATCAAAAAAATGCGAGGTGAAATTATCAGAAGAACATACGAGATAGAACATTTCCTTAAAAACTGCCATCTTGAGTATTCAACAAGCGAACCTTACCCAGAAATCCACTTCGTCAGTGTAGTGTAAAATATAATACTCGTTGTATGAAAGTCGGATTATATTATCAAAAATTTCAGGCATTAGAGGGTTATTATTTCTTCTTCACTCTATGAATTTACGTTTCGAGGGTCTTCTGTAGCCCTCGTCAGGTTTTAGGGCAGATGGCTTCAAGTGGGTCTCGAATCGGCGACTTGTGGTTGCTAAGTTTTTGATGCTTGGGATTAAAATTGGCAAGTATAGGGAGGTGGCGTAAAGGCTTCCCGCGATCTGTTACAGAATCCCACCCTCCCACCATCCATACAGCGACGGTTCTACTCGGGACCTACATCTGTGACGAAAGCGAGGCGAAAGCACAGGTAAGTCAGCATGATTTCCTTTTTTATATTTAGGGGGCCGTTTTAGAAAACATAAAGGCCCCGTAAGGAAGGTCGAGAATTCTGGAAACTTTTTGTAAGAAAATGGCGTGCGGGGCGAGAGTCGAGAGAGGCGGAGACAGGACTAAACAAACGGGACAGCCTGGAATATCATTTAGGATGAGGTGGGTCTTTCTGTCTGTTTGTTTTTTTTTAAGTTAAGTTTTGTTTAGGGTTAGAAGGTAAGCCGCGATGGATAGCTGAGATCGTGTAGTAATCTGTACTAAACACTGGATCAGAGTAGGGAAGACCAACTACTTGTTGCAGCCCAGAAGTCACCACGACGTCACATAGGGAAGACGGGCTGTGGATGAGCCATGATCGACGTAAATTGCTTTGTCTCTTCGATGGAAGCTACTCAAGAAGCAGAGGTGTGAATAGCGATTTATAAAATTTGTAATATTGAGAACCCAGTCGCAAACGAGCACGTGAATGTGTGTGGTTGTTTTATCAGTGATAAGTACATCTTTTCGACTGCGAAAATGTTCGTTTTCAAAGTAATGACAAACAGAATTGGCACAACACAAGTTGTTGTCTTATTTCTATAAAATGGCTTTAATAAAAATCTTGCCCCCCTTCCAGGCTACAAATAATGATGGAAATCGGGTGACGCTAGAAGGGCTGGCGCTAAACATTGATCAGGGAGACTAGTGGGTGGGTGTCCATATGACTTTATTAGGACTATTTTATTCAGCTACACAGGCTAATTTTAAAAATATATAAATATATAAATAAATAAATAAATAAATACCCGAACATTGTTGACTTTAAGGATTTTTAAGCACGGACAAAAATTTTTAAAACTTGTGAGATTCCATAGTCATCTAAACTTTTATCTACGCCATGGTATAAGAGAAAGCTTGCTAATCTGAACAGTTCACACTGTCAGAATATTGGCTGTTTGATACATCCCTGTTAGGGGGACCGATTTACCCCCAAAAGTTCAAAACGCGTTAAATAGCGAAATAGAACAAGAACATTCCAGAATATGCCGGAAGGTTACAGAACAGCGGAACGGAACAACCTCATTGGCTGACAGTCTCGACCAATCAGAATACGAGTTTGGTTCCTTTGATTGCTATATAAATAGGGGGGGACTCATTTCTGGTAGCACGGGATTTCGGTTTTTCTTGCAATACACGGTGTTTTAATTTCAAGGCGATTTGGGACACGAGCGGCAAGCGGGGAACACATCAATCCCCATCCCCGAAAAGACAACTCCAAGCTGTTAAAGTAATTGTAAAATACGCTTTAGTTATTACTGCCGCCATGATTGCTGTTTGCCCGTCGAAATGACGATAAAAATGCGATGGACTGTAGTGCGCGTGTACGGTCACGTGTTCCCATTCGAGCTATTTCAGCAAAGGGACTTCTATGGATGTTGTTGAATTAGTTCACCTAAATTCAGTTTGAAGACTTTTAAGTACGCGCACAGGCAGACAGCATAGCTCCCTAACTAGCCCCAAATCTCTGACTGACCCACGAGCCGAGGACAGTTCCTTGCGAAGTGGGCTGGCAGCTATAGTCGGACTAACCAGTGAAGGATTGTACCTAACAAACGAATAGAGGTTAATCATGCCACATAAAATATAGCGTATTGTAAAACTGAAGAGAAAGTTCCCGGGGATAATAATTTAAACACCTCAGTTTTCCCATAAGTATATTTATTTTGAGAACTAAGTGAAATAACTATTCAAAGTAAAAGTTGTTCAGGTTTCCATCAAGGTTTGCGTGTATTCTTTGACATTACGTTGTAAGGCCGATCTTGGTATTTCGGCCCCTGATGTCTGTCAAGGAGTTTTTATGGCTCTCGGGTGGGGTTTGTGTGCAGGCTGTGTTTAGAAGGGGAGCCCAGGGAAGCCGCTGTAGTCAAGTGGCAATAGTCCGTTGCTTATCTTTCTGCAGGATATGCTGGCTGTGATCGAGAATCAATAATTAAGTAGAAGCACGACGTATTCCAAATAGTGTTTATGTAACCCGTAGAGTTCAGACACCCGTGAATGAATGCGAGATCTATTGTTTAGATCTGTACCAAATTTCCACATCACTCCAAATCCTCTTTGCTTGGCAGGCAGACAGACAGACAGCTGTAGATGCTACGGGCCAGAAGCCTCGCTAACCTCTCACTAAACTCGTCATGTCATGTACGTCCAGAGGATAGGAACTGATGAAAGTTCGACTTATTTTACCGGACGGACGAGGATGATAACCTTTCTACGTCGGAGACGGCCAGCTCACCCCGCCTGCGGAGGGAACGTAGCGCCGCTGTTATTCCGTCAGGGAGCGCTGCGAGAAGGGACTGGCGGGGAAATCCCCGTGAGAGCTCTTCATGTTTAGCTATAGAAGAAATCCATAGCCGGGGAGGGGTAGGCAAGCAAAGTCAAGCCAAACGCGGCTCCTCAGCCTTGGTAGTTCAGTAAACTAACCGCTGGACCGCCGATCACCACAAACACACAGGGGATTTTTTTAAAAATCAAAACAATGGCTACATATGTATTTGCTACGATCAAACAAAGCGGCGGTTTTGAAAACAGCGCCTACAGCTTCTAATGTGAGAACATGACGCCACCATAGATATGAGAACTAATGTAAACTGGCTTTAAGTGATATTTATGGTCATTTGATTAAAGCCTTTGGACGATACTTTTTTCATCGGTAAGCACACATTTACGTTGGCTACGGTGTCATGAGAGCCGAAGGAAATACCCACGACCATCAACAGCAGGAGGTAGAAAATTTATGGCCTCCTCCTTCGATCGACTTTCCGCGGACTCTTTTTTTGTTTGTTTTTTTGTTTTTTAAATCGAGGGCAATCTTCCCATTTGGTTTTACCGGGTACTGAATTATTAATCAGCGAAGTGTTTGCAGAAGTTTGACGTAAATCTACACCGACTTAAATTCCATGAATAATTACCGAGCGGGAGAGAAACTCAATCTGTCCTGCTTTCAGATAACAACACCTGGCTGCTCAGCTAGCGTTTCCAGGTAACCGTATGATGGTGGTCATGTCTCTTTCTCTCCCCGTGAACTTTCCACCTAACTAAACTCGTAAAAAAATATCCTGTCCCCTTTTTTTTCTTTTTTGGCCTACGCCAGAAGGTCGTTCGTCTTGAACTGAGGTAAGTCAGTCTTCTCTATATTTTTCCCGAAGCATTTGTCTAACCCCTTTTCTTAGTGTTTATTATCCTTTAATTTGTAATGTACTACACGCAAGGAAGCTTTCGTTGCAGAGGCGGGATCGAAATCGTAGGAAATAAGGAGATTCAAAGAATTAATACACGTGTCGCGTTCGTTTTGTATTTTGTTGTGTTTTTTTTCAAAGGTAGCAGACGATACCTACTTCTTTTTCCACAAAGCTTGTCTCGGACGTTTGCCGCAGCGCATAATAAAAATATATAGAATTATCCAGAAGAAAATCCAAGAAACAATCTTGGAACCTAAAAAAGTTTGCATTTGATATGAATTATTTGTAGTAATTTATTTCTTATGACAAATAAATCTGGCTTGATATTCGTTATTATTGTTTAATCGTGAGCTTGTGGTGGTAAATGTACAGATTTCAATTGGTAAAATTCTGCGCTTATTTCTGTCTCATTATTTAGATATTTTTTGTGTTACCTGTTTTCTTTAACATGCAGAAATTGGAAACAAATGTGGAAACCACTTGTACTGCTTATCCCTTACATTCTCCAAAACCATGGATATACTCTCTTATTATCGTAATTTATTTGTTAAAGACACGTCAGAAGGAGTTTCTCTCTCTTCCCCCTCCTCCTCTAACTGGCGCGTGACGATAACAACCGAAGTCCCCTTTCTCCTTCTTTTAAACCGGTTTTTATCACCAAAGCTATTTAAGGGACCTAATACTTCAAAGACGATCATCGGAAATTCACAGATTTTTTTTGTTGCTTTTTTAGAACGAGAACCAAGCTAAATAGTAGCTCCTGGGGTCGATAGGAAAAGATTGCACGGGCTGCAAGGAGGAAAAAATTCACCGGTTAATATTTGAACGGAATTACAGGGTCCTGCATACTGGAGAACGACAACTGATGAGACGTCTTTCATAGTTCGATATTTTTGCGAATATATATGCGGTTTCCTTGTTCAAACAGATTACTGTTTGCCTCTGTACTTTTTTGTTTTTTTCATTATTACCTAAGAGAGAGAGGGAGAGATTGATCGTTAAACTTGGTTGCTTTCTCCATTAGGACTAATAACTACACTAACCGCAAAATCAGTGCTTTCCCACGAATCAGGTTAACGCCTGTATCAGCACGCGGGAGTGCAGCCCTTTAAGAAACTAAGCCCGACGATGGTTGCCGGGAGTAAGGGGTCCCGAAACATATCCTCACGATAGATTTAATTACACCGCGAATGAGTGACGGAGTGGACCAAAACGTTGTTAAAAATGCTCCAAGACCATCCCTGGGCACCTGTAGAATCCATAAATTAAAAAGAAAAATCGACCCGTCAAACATTTACTACCAATTAAACATCACTGCACTCAAAAACAGTCCTCAGGACCAAAACCCTGAAGAGGACAACAGAGAAGAAAATATCCGAGATGTAGCAGGTTATACCTACCTATCACTAATAGCTTTCCGGTACCGTTTCATTTTACTTCAATAAAATTTGTGTTTTAAATATTTAATTTTCAGTTACTGGTAATAAGAAGTTACTGAATGCGGAACCATTTACGAGAATTTCAAGTAATTACAATAAAAAATTACAAAAATATCACTGAAATATCGTTTCAGCTTTTTTCTCCTCTTTGTTAGTTATTAATCTAATCATTTAATTTGTTAAATAGTTGTCTTCTTTTTTTATCATTCCTCTTTGAAAAGAAAAGACGCATTTTAAAGATTCTATTAAAAATAGATATAAATGACAGTGTCATTCTGTAAAAAACGAAAAAGATAATGCGATTAATGCATTTTTGCATTGTAAAAGAAACTAAAACGTTGCTTTTTTATTAATAACATAACATATGACTTTATTCATGAAGGAGAAAACTGAAACACTTGTTTTAAGCGTCTGGACCTATATAAAGCAACAGAGACGACAACTTTCAAATACACGCGAAGTGCCTCTGATGGACTCAGCCGCGTGCTATCGACCAAGGGATTTAAAGAGAAAGATTATGCAATAAATTATTTGCCTAAAATTGACTGCTTACAAAATATACTTCTTTCTTGGGAGGGCGTTGCAAAGTATTTTTATTAATGATATAATAGTTGTAACTGTAATGTGGAGCTTAGAACATTTGTGTGGTGCATTTACTTCGATTCCAAGTTCGGTCGTCGTAGCTGTTTATAAGTGAGAGCAGTCGTAAATTCGTGAAAATTTGCATGGACTATAAGATAGCCCGCCACCCACCCAACTCCGGGCAAAAGAGATGCGATTGATTTGTCTAAGTGCTTGCCTCAGAAGCAGAATTTTATCTTTCCATATCCCATGTCGGCAGAAGAAAAAAAAATACAAACAATCAAGCTTCTGGGTCGTTGGAGAAATTCTAATAGTCCTCTTACACTGTTGAATTTTTAAAATCTGATCTGCAAGTTTTATTGCCTTCTGTTCTGAAATGATTGAAAGAACAAAAAAAAGTAGTGGTTCTTCCTGCTGCTAAGAAACAGACGTTTTTGGGTCGATTGGAGGAGACGTACAAGTCTGCACTCAAACGTGCAGAACTATTCTATTGCTGGAATCGATGTGGCCTAACAATGCTGAATTAACCGGTGATCTGAGAAGTTTTCCCCGGCCAATGGTGCTGGGGTTCTGTCGCAATCTTCGTACGCAAATAGTGCTTACAGATGAATTCGGCTGGATTGCATTTTCCATCCTCTATAGCCTCGTGGGTACTCTGAATTACCTGCTGGGCCGAAAACTTCAAGAAGTTCAGGAGGTAGTTCCGGTTGTGTCGTGCCGAAAAGCCGAAGATTCCCCAAAGAGAGAGTATCTGCCGGACGCATGTTGGATTACGTCCCCTGGTCAACTGTTCCTGCGGACAGAGGAAGACTGCGCCGTCTCATTCAGGCTCCCGCAACGAAGCCATTTTGGTGAATTTACCACTTTCGATGTGAACTCGCTTTCTTCTAGTCGGGAGGACCTGAGGTATAGTTGTCAATCCAGCAGTTCTGAATATTTTTTCCATAAGTAACTCCAGGGTGTGAGCCCCGATTTTAGGTTCCCTTTCTTGCCACGAGAAGTTGGTGTCTTTCTGTTTGATTAAGAACTTACTGTATATACACGAGACTCTCGTCAACTGTTTAATGCGCCATTTAAATTTAAGTGAATTCCCAGATGGTGTTAGTACGCTCTTTCTCCCTGTTTTCTATCCTACCCTTACGAAATGTATTTAACTTGCCATTATGTTAAACCTTTGGTGGGAAGCCGGCTGACGGCGTAGGGGCGCTATTTCATCGCCGTGTTCTATCTGCAGATATAATATCTGTCATTTTCTGGCGGCCATTACTGCCTGGATTAGTCGAGCACAAATTTTAGTCTGCCCCCGGGTATTTACCAGGTGCTTTCGTCCCTGCCATTCGATGTAGATGACACGACGAGACCATTCCGTCTTTCCTAGTAGTTCAGTCCTATGTTACAGAAGGTGGATAACTAGACTGTTTGTTAGTGTTTCCTTCCCTATTAAACTAGTCATGGCTCCGCCAGTCCTTTAGCTGCTTTAAATCATCAAGCGTCTTTCGAAAGGTGCCATTATCTACGTTTATGTTCTTAGTTAAAGGGGAAAATGAATACCCGGAATTTTTTAGTTTAGTTTTTCTATATTCCATCTAATTCCGTGACTATCATGGTTAAGGGCCTCCAACCACGCCTACTCGGCCTTGGAAGTGTTGATGCAGTCAGTATGAACCCTCGTAAATTCTGAGTAAAACTATTAATGCCGTCGAGGTACAGAATTAACCTTATTTTCTATGCTTATCGTTTATTTCAATCCCTACTATTTTATCCTCTTTCTTAATCCTACATGACAGCGTCTTCACTTTGAAGGAGCTCTATTGTATTTCTTTGGAGGGTTTAAAGTACGCAAACGTGTAGTCGTTCCGACTAATATTTGTCTGGGTGTCGGCGCAACATAGCCTTATCCGTTTAATAAAGCTTTCTTCGAAGCTGAGGGCTTTAAGTTTTTTCAACAAATAATTCCAACCTACCCTATCCAGGTGCTTTTTGAATCGTCTAGTGCCAGGAAAACCGCGGGAGTTACCATATCTGCCTCGCTCGTACAAGATTTCTCTGATCAGCTAGAGGGAGTCCTGTGCGGACCGTTCTCGAACTGGAGCTGCTCCGGTCCTGATTTAGTATCCTGCCCATTACTTTCGCTAGTCTATTCGAAGGACTCTGTTTATGATTTTACAAGCCAATTGGCCTCCATTTATCCAGGCGCTACCTGTTACCCTCGTTTTATAGAGGGGGGATCGTGTCGCTGCGCCGGATAAGAGATAAAACCCCTGTTTTGGCTACCCCTGTCAGGTCTTCTGCCGGCTAGTACAAAATTCTGGCGCAAGGCCGCCAGTTCTTGTGGCTTCATTTCCATTTGTTCCCTGATGGAACATTCTATTTCTTGGATGTTTTCAGCTTATAATCTATCTAGTTTAACTTCAAAGTTCCCTAGTAACTGGTTTTAAGACCTGAGAGCAATCGTACAAGGCTCTTCTTTAGTGAATAGTTTATTTGTTTTGTTTTTTTTAATAATAGAGAGCTTTCGCCTTTGGTATATTTTCTCTCTATGACGGTGTCATCTTCTTTATCTTTTAGGCTACAGATCATTTTAGAGTTAACTTCACTCTACTACATTTCTCATCCTCTAAGGCTTGTCCCCAGCTCCTCCTGCTTTTCTATTGTTTATCTGTTCTAATTTTGTTTTAATGGCAATGATCCTCTCTACATCGAGGGCACCTACCGACATATTATGGAACTCTGCTTTTAAATCCGCGATTATGGATCGCTTCCTAGCCGGCTTAAACGCCTCGTTCTGTTGGCAGTGCTCCATAACTGACGTCTTTCAGCTTTCGTTTACCTAGAGAGTCTGAGAATGTACCTTTTTCTTTTTGCGTTTCTCCAATTCTTTCAGAAGTTATCGATTGTATTAACGTATTCTGTCCGATTGATCCTCTTGGCGCCTGTTCTAGTTTAAGGTTCATTTATACTTTGGACTGATCGGTCCAGGGAATAACCTCGTAGTACTGCTAATGTGTGTCCGTCCAGCTGTCTTAGCGTAAGCCAAGCCAGATTGTAGTTTTAACCATTTGCATACTAGTTTAAAAGAGTTTAGAAAGAATTGAATTAAAAGTAATCTGCAATACACTTGTTTTAAAACAAAAAAAGACCATAAAACTAGGGGCGTTATAAGAGGGTTTGCAGCCAGAAATAATTGTTGTACCCCTATATATATAATTTGTGGAGGGGAAAAAACGAACAAGAAAGTGTCTGAAATAAGGTAGGTTGTTTCTAACTACTTTTCAGAAGAATAAACGAAAACAAGTAACACTAACACATTTACAATTGTAAAATAAATGAAATAATACGGCATCATAACCTACAAAGAAAAAAAGAAAGAAAAGTATTTGTTTCCAGACAAACGTAATGGTAAACTAGTAAGGCAGTCTGCCGTCTTCAGCACCGATTTCTCTGAATGCTATTAATTTTCCTTTCAAAGTACTTTCTCTACTTCTTAAAATTATAATCTCTTTTGATATCATACTATTTTATGTTGGTTTTAGCTATCTTTATTTTCGGTTAGTTTCCTTCCAACTCTAGATGTAACTGAGTTTTTTATAGTGCGCATTTTAGTTTCTTTCATAAATGTTACCCCCCTCTACTGCTTTTGCAGCTTCTGCTATATCTTCAAAACTATCTGCATCTTCTAGATCGACTACACCTTGCATCTTTTGTTGATTTTAAGCAACCCCATAGCTTGCTTTTCTGGTGTTGATGTATTTTAAAGTTTATTGGTTTTACCAGTTACACATTTATTATATGCAATTTAAAATTACTACAGACAGATTTCCAGCAGCCATTGTTATGTGCCATCAGTTTTATAGATGCGGTTAACAAATGTATGCACTTATACAGATACCGGTGAGTACAACGGTTGTATCCGTTGAAATGCGTACATAATGTGCAATAAAAAAATTTTTTCTTTTTAGTTTTTGAAAAAAACACATTACATTGTTAAAAATTATTTCTTTTAGTCTTTATTTTCTCTTATGTATTAAATTCATTTATTTTTTTTAATACAATAGTTGCTTCCCTTCTTAAAGCTGATTTCCCTAGTAACCTAAGACTAAGAAAATAATTTTACATGCATATAAATGGTATGTTTTGTTTCAAGGCTTTGTTGTTCTAACCCTGTTTTCTTAATTTGTTTGATGTGCAATTTAATCAGTTAACTTTTTTTCAAAATTAAATAACAATAATTAGAGAAAGAGCTCTGACTCTTACAAAATGGCTGACTATGCTGGCAGATGTTTTGGAATGAAGGTATGTAAATAGTGAACGGCGATAATAATTTAAACTGTGCCCTCTAATTTTTTTTTTAAATAACGAAGATAGTTTCTGGTCAGAAGTAATTCTGTCGCTCTCGTGTTTCTGGACGTCACAGAGGGACAAACTATGGTTTCCCGTCAAGGACACAAAGCAGAAACCCAGGTTATAAAGCATCCAGGATCCTTATTGCCAGCCAGCGGGTTTGTCGCGCTTTAGTAGCTTTTTCCGCCGTTTAAATGTTTCTTTTCAATTAGGTTTTCATTTTAACAAACGCCACTTAGAGTACCAGACAAACGATACTCCAGCAAGGAGAACAGGCGAAGCTAAAACTGAGAGAGGTCAACTAGTTAGGAAGTGCCGACATTCGACGTCACGATATTTTTGTGTGGCTTGGGAATGTGCTGACGACCATTGTTCTTTCAATGAAGGAAGCCTAGAAAAGGTGGCTTCTTTGCTTTTGAACATTGTGTTCTGACAACAATCCTTTTTTTCCCTTTCTAAATAATCTGCAGTCACCGAAAAGCGTCTTTTTGTAAACCCTCCTCCTTTGAAATTAAAAGCATCTTGATGAGAACTCGGATGGATGTCTGCAAGCGGAATGCGCTAGGGGTGTCTGGAAGCCTCAGAGTTCTTGGAACTTCGGACAATCGCGACTTGGCAGAGTTCCTTGACTTTACCGTTTTTCCGCTAGACGAGGTGGATAGCGAAAGCGCCTCCAAACCAAGCTGCTTCTTCGATCCTAACACAGAGGAATACGACTCAGTTAAAGCAACAGTAGTAACCTGAACACTGCTTCATCGTAAATTACATTTATGGTCCGGCCTGTAGGCCAGAGCTACAAAACACAAAACATTAATATGACGCATGGAATAATCACTTGAATGTTCGGATATCGGTTCTTCGAAGAGCACCACATTCTTTTGTTAGTTTTAGGTTTTTCGTGTAGAGGGTAGCAAAGGAAAAATAGTGATATTATAACTGATCCGACCTACTAAACACTATTATTTTTATCGATATGAGAGTTTTGGCGTCATCCCGTACGTTTGAAAGAGTTAAAATTAACCAAAATTTCCTGAAATTATACGTTTATGTTATTCTATTACAAACAGTGTTTGCGTCGATGGGGTAAATGAAGTCTGTTTATATTAACGGAGTTCAGTGATCCTTTAAAAATGTGTGCCGTTATTACAATATGTCGTAGATTACGTATTTCAGAGATTCATTTTTAACCCATCCCCGTTTCTTTTTCGACTGTCCAAATCGGTGTGTGTTGTTGTTATTGTATCATACACTGATGTCTTCAGGAGAGGTAAACCTAAGGGAGCGTACTGCCGTTGTTGTCCGCTAGAAAGCGCTACCAGTACTGCGCCACAAGGCGCCGGAACTTCCGCTTTTGGCGGGGAAACCTCTGCTAGAACTTTTCGTTTATAGATGAGGGAGGAAAACCCACGCGGCGGCCGGGCCGGCGAAGAAGATCGGGAAGACAGGGTGGCCCAACCCGAGTGAGTCATCTACGGGTTTTGAACCTCTACCTAATCACAATAGCACATCAGTTTTCCAGGGCACTTTGACTGGCGCAAATGCAATTTAACACCACTACTGAATGATAATTTGGAATCCATTACTCTGAAGGGTGAGTTAATTAAATAACTGTAGCTAAGCTCTAAATGTGAAATACTGATTTTGATTTTAAAGATTCTAATGAATGAAAAAAAAAACAACAACAACAAAGATTTCTTTTTCCTAGGGAACACCTAGTGTAGGGATTTTTAAAAATATAAAGGAAATAATATGGCCGTTGCAATCGCAAAAATTTGAGGCCCAGCGTTCTAATGTCATTACCATAGTTCACAGCTATATTTTAGGTATTTCTTGTGTTCGGAAGTCACCGCTTGTTTAAAATTTCCTTCCTTACCGCATATTTTTCTCTTGTGATCCCTTGTTTTGGCAGGCAGTTTTCTTGTTTTTTGATGCCACATTCCAATGGATTTTTACAACTGTTTTTATATTTGACGCATGTATTTTAAATATTTTGGTAAGTGCACGTGGAAGGGGTCTGTTTAAGGTTATGATCCCGAGAAATGTTAAGTAATCTTAATTTTATTACTGTAGATAAGTGGAAAAACTGACCGTCGCGTGCAGAGTTCAATATCGAGTCAAATGAAGAAAGAAGAAAATCTTTCCAATTTTTTTTTAGGATATTATTACACAAAGCACTCTGTTTGGCACGTTATAGTTAAAAAAAAAGATTTTATATAATTCTAGACAGCTCAGATTGAGTGGGAAAGGGTTGATTCTTGGAGTTCTGAAATAACCCGCAAAACACACACACACACACACAAAACGGTGCAGTGGCGGGTCGAGCAGAGATTCTTCCTCATTGGTCTCTCCCTTGCTCCCTCTAAGGGACTCATCCTTTATATCACTGATAAAATAGGTGTGGAAACCCAATAGTGAGCATTTACTGTCAATGTTGAATATGAATGCAGCGACAGCAGAGATTTGGCATCATTGCTACATTAGGAAAAGAACAATTTAATAATTCAAAAAAGTAAATACTTTAGAAGTTGGCAATCGGACGATGTCGACATTTTTCAATTTGCAAAGACATCCGGCGATTTAATCACTTTCCTTTCAAAAGAGCAAGGAAAAAAACTACGGAGTCTGGAGATTTGGATTATATTTGATGTCCACATGCAGCACTTCTGATCAGAGGGTTCGCCCTCGTATTCTGGATTCGGAAAGCCGTCGGCGATCTCAGGTATCACGGAAGCTGCGGAGCACAGATAATGCTCAACAAAGAGTGGCCGGAAACCCGAGATGCTGCCCTGAACCTGTTTTTGTTTGTATTACGGTTCACACTGACCTGGATACTGTATAGGAATTGGTTCGTCAGCACGTTAAGAATGCGTTCGACTCTATTTATCAAAGACATTTCAAATGAAAAGTGGTTCGTTTCGACCAACGATAAACAATTATTTCATCTTCATGTCTATTCTTTCTCTTTACCGGCATTATTTTAATTTCTCTGCAGTTATATCTCAGATGTGACTCGGCGCAGAGCTCCAGTTAACTGACCCAACCACTGCGTGGCTGATGAAATTATTCTTTACCTGGGGGCGGTGGTAAAGTACTCACGACATCCATCCAAGCAGAGGCAGCCGGTCCGGTAACTTCCGTTGTTTACTTTAACTCGGCGAGACTTGAAAATCTGCCAGCGTTTCGCTGGTCTTTCAATCGAAGGTAATAATGAATTTCCAAACGTTTTTATTTTTATTTACTTATTTTGCTGTGCTGATCTTTAATTCCATAGCACGATAAATCCGAAAGAAGAAAGGAAACTCAATTATCGGATTACTTATTTAAGCAGCTCTCCTCGCCTGACCAAAACGACAGCCGGTGATAGACTCCCCACATTTTCGAAGGCAGCATCCGGGCGACGGCGATGACGTGACAATAACCGCAAACCCAAGTTTCGCCTTTGTGACCCTTTCCTAAAGTTAAAAAGGAGGGATCTGCATTTACGTTAATTTTTTAAAGACGCATTCTACGATTTATGCACCGAATAACCTCGTATAACGTTCTGGTTATCTTTGCATTAAAATGATTTCCCACTCTTGGTTTTCGAAGGACTTCAGTATGAGAGGGCGGGGCTGCGAGATAGACACCCCAGAGTCAAGGCGATGATGGCATATAAGAACATCTAAGCGTGGGCGGTGGGATGAATATACCTGAACTACGTGCGGGTGGTTTTGCTTTGTGCTGGTTAAAGAAACATTTTTGCTAAGATGCGCCAAGACAAACCGACTCTTCTGACAGTCAGCACCCATGTTTCTGATGCGAAATTTATTATCACTCTCAGTAAAATGTCGTTATTTCCGCAGAATGTAGTGGTGAAATAACGGTCTATAGATTACACGAAGTTATTACCTTACGTTTTTCATTATCACTGTTATTTATAGATATTATATGTAGTTTGAAATTATTGCACGCGAAAGAAGATAAAATAATAATAATAATAAATAATAATAATAATAATAATAATAATAATATAATAATAATAATATAATATAATAATATAATAATAATACGTCAGTGTAATAGCCAAAACTGCAAATTTTGTAATTGTTTAAAACCAATTTTATGAGAGATTCAGACTTGTACTTAACTGTTTTCTTGCGCTACTGTAATATCTAAATCGTGTAGTCATTATTCTTAAGTAATTAGCCACTGTCCACGCGGACTATTTATTTCTTTTTCTTAGATTCCCCTCTAATTATCTTTATCTCTTATTATAGCGAAGTACAATCTCGTTTATTTATTCTGACACCGGTCTCTGTAAATAACTGACCCTCCCTCCCCAAAAAACAGAAAACCAAAACCTTAAATAATTATTAACTTAATTCAAATCCAAGTCTGACTGGGCGAAGTTTTCACTAACCAGAACAAGCTTTTCTTTAGTAATAATAGAATTAACCCCTTAAAGGCACAGGGAGGGGGGTGGAGCCAGGGAGCATTAGAAATAACGTTAACGTTTAGTATAATTTTTTTTTAAATGAAGCAAAATTAGCTGGTGTTTTTCGCAGTAATTAAACACTGATGTCCTTCTCCCCCCCCCCCACCATCATCATCCCTGCAAGCTACCGGAAATGTTATGTCAGTGTACGACACGTCGACGGTTAATTGACATGATTAATGTACCTCTCTCCTCCTTCACGCGCCGCCGCTGTGTGGTGTGCAGTTTAGACCGCGGGGTTTTACTGAATTATCCCATTTCTGGAGAGAGTCTACGAAACCATTTTCCCTTCTCGGAGAGGCCATTTAAAACAAAGCCACCTCAGCTCGCTGGGCCACTAGTCTGTTAGGAACAAATAGGACAGATTTCCATGTACAGGTGGCTGTGGAACTGCGACTGAGGGCGCGGCAGAAACAGCGAAACTATACAAGTGGTTTATAGCAGAGCGATGGTGTTAATGGAAACATGGCGCTAGCGGGTCGCCGACTTCAGATGTAGAAACCGTGGGCGACGTGAAAGCAGTGATTAATTTTGCTTAATTACCCCAGTGGTTGGAGTCTGTACGTTCTGTTTTTTCGCTTACGAGATACGGACGAGTATAATATTTATCTTTTCTTTTGCGAATACCGCTTTTTTTTTCTTTTTTTTTAAAACAGAAACAGGGATGAACCATTCCAAGCGGAGTAACCGCGAACGCATCCGGGTGAGGAAACCAGACGTACAGCGATAGCGGGTCAACACCCGCCAAGATGCTTTTGACGTCACTTCAGGCCTCCTTTTGTTGTAGTTGTCGTTAAAGGCGAAAACGAAATGCTTACATCCAACCCTGAAAGTAAACACGTAAAGCGAATAGGGCCCCCACGCCCCGCTAGCGGGGAAACAGAACGGAAGTGTCCCATAATGACAGATGATGCTGTGTTCAATAGAAGGCGCGAGAAACGAGAAGCTGCGGAAAACTCTCCTGTACATAAAGCGTTTTAGTGTTTTTTCCAATCGTTGCCACGGCAACAAGTAATAATTCTGGTTTGATTTCACCTTTTACAAACCTACACTGTGTGCATGCCAAAAACCATTAAAATAAGTACTATTTCCATTTGCTATTATTAAGACAAGAATATATATTTTTAGCATAAAATAAATTATCCAAATCTCTTAATAAACTGAACCTGAATGTACAAGATGCTAAGTTATCGTACTCCTGTCCGCAACACAAATCGGACGAGGAAGTGACACAGGAAACTCTAGAACAGTGAACTCCACACTTTAAATGGGGGACGGAGCCGGCGGTTGAAGAAGAGCAAGATGAAACCATACTGGAGCCCCCCCCTCTCTCTAGGCAGTCCGCCGCGTCACGCGTATTTGTGTACAGTGTTGTATGAGTGATTTCGGCTGCGTTTTCCCAAACATTTATCTGTGGTTATGCTTTTCGGTTTTTAATAATATTTTTAAAGTTTATCATAAGTCATTCATGCATTTTGCTCTTTAAATTTATATCGTTTGATTTGATTTCTCTTGATTTTTCAAGACAAAACAAAAACAACAGCAACGTATGATATGACCAAAACGACGGCTTAGATGTGACGGATTTAATACATTATGCATTTCTCTCACTCCCCCCCTTTTTTTAAATACGCAAACAAGGGAGGTAAGCCGTTACGCTAAGGTAAGCTCTGCGTGAAGAAACAAACGACAATGTCTGAAATCTTTCTACAGCTTGCAAAAAAAGAGCAACTAGCTCATTTACCTTATTTGTAGTACGTACAAGAAAGCCAATAGTATAATAGTAGATATACGCAGAGATTCTTGGTGTATCTGTGGCTAAGACCTAACCTTCCACTTTGGTTACCGACGAAGGACCACGCCCTTTGGGCGAAGTCACATGGGTTCGGCCCTGGAGGGAGGGGCGGCGAGTACTCTGCTTTGTGGCTATTGTAGACGGAAAGTCCTCTACCTGAAAAGAGTGGAGGCGAGGGGCGATTTTTGCCTTTGACCTGCCTGTCTGGCTGGAAAGGTTAGGCGCGTCGAGACCGATTTTCGGACTTGACGTGCCGAGGCCTTTTCCCCCAAGATTGGTTTTTGGCTGGGGAAGCGATCACTCCCAACTAGAAGCTTCGGCTTCACCTAACATGGGTCGCACTAGCGTCCCTAACCCTGGCCGTTTCGGCGGCCAGTTACACGAGGTGCTTCGGCGTCTCAACCCGGCCATTTTGGCCTTCACCAGGAGCTTAGCTCCACCAGAGGCTCCAGCCTCTCCCACTCCCTTCTCCTCGGAGATACCCACACATCCACGAACTTTACACCTGCGTCTACACGCATTACACCACAAAAAACAAAAAAAGAGACTGGCTTATGTTATAGTTACTGTGTCTCTGTGTAGGGAGCGGGAGTGGGGAATTCGTGTAACAGCCCGGCAAAGCTGGGGTCGGACCTCCGCACATCAATCAACTGCGGTCTGGGGCAAGGATAGATCATGTTACCTTAGCTTTCATGAATATCTCACGTCTTTTATTGTCGCCACTAGTAAACCAAAATAACAAGGAAAGCCATCAAGAAGAGTCGGTAGCCTGCAATGGACGAGAACAAAATCAATTTTAATAGATACGCTTCAAAAAAAAAAAGGAAGCAGCAGACAGTTGTTTCCGAGCCAGCAGCGCCCGTCTGGTGCGGTGTTCAAACCTGTCCGTGTTTTGGTCAGAGAGATCCCCAATCAATGACACTGCACGTGCAGCTACAGTCGCCTTCTCTTTAACTGAGCGACCTTGGAAACTTGCCTGAACCTCACCCCTCCACTTAATCTGCGTACACCTTTGTGCATAACCCATTAACACCTCTATAAAATTGGCCACGCATATGGGGTAAGTCAATTTATGAATATCTAGTCCATCATTTAAAATCAACTGAGGTGACTTAGGCCACGTCAAGAAGGAATGTCAAAGAGTCCTGTTTCTTTCCGGTACAAGGTTTACATCAGTGGTATTTCTAAGGCACTAACAAGGTGCCCGTCAAACTGGCCAGTTTAAGCGGATACGTCGCTCAGGTCTCCCAAGTGTTACAACGGCCCGTGGGCATTATTATCTCGTTATCCTTGCTATAAGAAACCGTTTATAAAGACAGTGATCTGTCCAGAATGATTTCAGTGGTATGCGGTCTAGAATACCACTGATTCGTATCCCTCTAAGACCGCGCCATTGATAGCTATGCACAACGAGCGACAATATTGCAACTGGAGGTCGAGCCGTTGCGCCATGTTCTTTTCACCGACGAGTCTAGATTGGACCAGAGCCCGAGTACAAGCCAGAGAATGATTTACTAACTGCTCCATTACCCAACACGATCGATTTGATGAGAGAAGCCTGGTGGCATGGGCTGGAATTTGAGTTTGCCAAAAAAAGGATTTTGTCATCATTAGCAGAGATGCCACGAATGGTGTTAGACACAGTGAAGAGACTATTCCATCTGTAGTTAACCCTCCGGCCCAACGGAAAAGTTCCAACTTCATCTTTATGGATGACAACATTCGTCTGCGCCGTGAATATCTTGTAATGCAGCGCATGGGCACAATTACACTTGCATTGTCTGGCATGCATAATTTCCGGACATACATTTGTGTGAACAACTCTGAGACACCCTTGATCGATACAAAACGTGAACAAGTTTGTATTGAAGTCAGTGGTTGTCACACATTAAAACTTTTTCTGCCAATGTAAATGTGTTTGTGAACCATTTTTAGACTGGTGCTGTTGCCATTTTGCACATTTGAGACACCCACTTTATTGTTTTCACCCACCAGTTTAACACACCTTCTACTGACATCAAGTTCTCAAATAAATAATTTAGATCGATATGAAGGTCTTTTCCAACCTGAATGTGAACAACGTACCATAAAAGAACAACAGTCTTGGAAACGCTACTTGCTTATTTTTGAGGAGTGTAGAATATTCAATATAAATGGCTTGTTTTTTGAGAAGCGACGCATCAGTTCTCTGTTGGTCCGGAGCCCCGTTCGGCTGTTACAATCGATCTTTATTTCCTAAGAATATTCTAACTGTTGATATCTGAAAAAAATTGTACAGATAGATATCACATACGGCCACAAGCGAAGTAGTAAACCAGTTCACAATCCGTGAATTTACAAGATAGCTGGCCACCCTACTCATCCCCAGAGATAGGAGAGGATCCAGCTACTCACTTTAAAACCAGAGTTTATTCTCTCTCTACAGCTTGAAATCATGTCATTGACTAAATAAACGCAAAAAACAAACAAACAAGAAGTAAAATAACCCATTTGTATATTAAGATGTTTTGCTGAACAACCATTAAAGTAACGATACTGTATTTTGAATAGTATATTTGACTGATATTGTTCTGATGGAAGAGATGCACCTTGGTTGCCTTGAGCGAATTGATTGATTATTTATTATCGTACATATTTTGCCTTTTAGACAATGTTGGATATGTTACTCTTTATTATCATAGTAGGATGAAAATACTTAGATTAGAATTAGACTTTCTCTTGTCGTGACCTAGCAAACTAGTTTAAGGTTTAAGAACGAACATCTTGAATAGGAGGCTTTTTATGGCGAGAAGGAAAATTCATAAATCCAGAAGCTTCTACTCTTTCTGGTGCCATGGCCGGTAACTTTTTACCTAACAGCCATTACATATCCGCTGCCTAAATGTATTATTATAGAATACCTATCCTCAGCAAAGCGTTGCCAGAAAAGAAACAAGGCTCAGAAAGACAGCATTTTTGTTGTTGTTTTCTGACATTTATTAAAAAAACAAGAACACTTTAAATACTATCAAACAGCTTTAAATTCGAAAATCTGCGATAATTTGACGCCAGTAAAAAAATTTTTTTATTTTATATTTTTAAATAAAACTTGCAGTTCTTCCAATCCCTGAACTAGTTATATATACGCATTTTATGTAAATGAAACAATTTTTAAAATATTTATTTAGATATTTACATAACTTCAAACTTTAATACTTTCATTAACCAAGTACCTGGCTTATCAAATTAAGGCTCAGACCTTTTCGACTAGAATTCACGGACTGACCCCAGTTCTGTGGACGTGTGTTGCCTTATCTTCGAGGTCAACCCCGGTAGCTTAGAAAACCGATTATCTCTTCTAATCGGCCGGTTGACCGCCAGCCATCTAGTCAGCAAACTGCAAGATTCGCTTTAACAAATCTGGCCGATCGCATTTAAGAATAGAGTTTGTTTTCGGAAAGAAATCCAACATTCATCCGCTGACATCGGACTAAAAACCTGAATAAATATGCTTTGTGTTGGTAAATATAATGCGAAATGAACGAGCAATCGGATTTTAGATAGATGTGAAAGGATGTGACGTCGTTATTGTTTTTATTTTTACCCATGTCCTTTTATTTATTTTTATATTTATTTATTGTAAATTTGTTTATATGGTATCTTCAGACAATTCATCATCTATGTGCACACCTGATTTTATATTTTTTGAAATTCATATTTGAATTTTTGCTGATTTAATCATTTAGGAATTTATATTTACACTAGCTGATTTATACTCCTCAATTAAACATTAAATTAAAAATATACGTATAATGTATTACTGTAAAAAAATTTAAAAAAACTTTATTTAGCGCTTTTATTCACCTAATTTTAATTAACTTATTTTCTTATATTTATTAATTAATTCTCTCTCTCTCTCTACAAAATCACACCGCACAAAACAAGCTCATCAGTTAACTTAATTTTTCCTGTTGGCTTTTTTTGTTTGCATATTGATTCTCATCTTGAAATTGAGTCTAAAAAAAGAGAAAAGAAATCACTGCTTCTTTATTTATTACCGAGCTCCCCTGATCTGATTATGATGGATAGTAGAGCAGATAAACAAACACAGCTATATTTGTTCGTTTCGTCCCCGATTTTCGCAAATCTTTTCGGGAATCGCGCGAATAATGATCTACAGATCTACGCCCCGGCTCAGAATGAATACTTAATTATTACATAGCATATCCCAGTTTTTCGAAATAAAAATCAGATTTATAAAAATTGAAAGTACAAATGTTTTTTTTTTGTTTTTTTTTAATATAACAATGAAAACCCACACAAAAAAAGTGGAAAACTGCATTTTTGTTATTTAAAATTTATTTAGTTTACTATATTTTTTGTGGAAATAAATTTAATACAAAAAGATGAATTTTAAAGAACATAGCAGTCAATCCTATAAACAATTAGGTTTTTATGACATGCATATGTAAATGTACGCAAAACTTCTCTCCAGTGTTGTTTTGAGTGGCACAATTTTAACTGGAATTAAATTTTTGGAAAAAGAAAACCGCGGAAGTTAAGAAATTAGCTTATTTCTGTTTTATTATTATTATTATTATTATTATTATTATATTATTATTATTATTATTATTATTAAAGAACTCCGGTTGCTTCATGGCCAGTTGAAAAACAAGAACAAAAAAAAGGGAAAAGTAATTGTGTTGTATCGTAAAAACAACTCCAGAGGGCGTTCTGGAGCGCGTGAACCAGCGAAATCAAATGGCGGGTGAGAGCAAGAATTTAATAGTTATCTGCGATGCAATGGAATGACCGGATCTCTTCCGCGAGGATCTCGTTCGACTGGATATTCCTGGTGAATGGCCGAGAGGTATGATTTTCTCCGTCGAATTTATCGGCGACGCTGATGTTTTTGTTTTCATTCAATCCGGCGACTGTCAACAACAACAGCCTTTGTTGTTCAGCGTCTCTCGCTGGCTCAGCGTAACAGACGACACATTTTCTTTCTCTCTCCCTCCCTTCCTTCCTTCCTTCCTTCTCTGCTTGGTCGAGTCTTCTCTTCACGAATCTGCTGGCTTGGTTTTTCCTTAAATATTTTACATATTTCTCTCTCGCCACCTATTCTATCTGGTGTAGAGTTTCCAACTAGTGCCACTATATTAGTACCACCACCGACAGTAAAGCACTAGTGGTATTTTCAGTCACTTTTCGAACCATTACCATAAATCTATTTAAAAAGTTAAACACTATCATCACCAGCAGAGTGGTGCCGTTCTTAGAGTAAAATTCGTAAAAAAAACAAAAAACAACAGTTGGAACACGTGCACATACCGTTGTTTCTTCTTTTCGGTAAGATAGTAAAAAGGAAGTAGTGAATCATTTTAGATTTACTTTACCTGGGAGCGGCGTTTGAAACGGAATGATGTACACTGTAAGTGACTCGCTTTTGTTTGCGTAAGTCATTGTGCTGCTACGCTTCAGTAAGTTCAAGAGACAAACTGTACTTTTTTAAACTAGTCGGTTTTCACCAGTTGCTTGGATGAATTTTTGCGATCATTAATTATATATAAGTGACATCGCATTCGCAGCTAGTTTCGCTTGTGGCTGGCTCGCTTCAGGCCGTTGCTTCTGTTACGTTAATACATCTTATCAGTTAGTCGGTATAATAGTTACTAGTAGCAATATTTATATTACTTTTCTGCACTGTAAAACATTTTGTGGTCATCAACTCCCTTTAGTCAAAGCCAAATGACTCGGTAACACAGGCTAAGACACACCCCTATTTTTACGTAGTAGACATGATGAATTCATTCGAGGAAGAAGGCGTCTGATAAAGGGAATTTGTGAATGAGTCAAGATTTTCCTTGCGGGTAAGGCAGATAGGCTGAATTTTGGTGAGAATTAATTGCTCCCTATCAGATGCTGTTTGGGGTTAATTCTAAAACATTTGATGTAATGAATTTTACTTAAACGTTTTTTGAAAAACAATCTTTGATAATTAAGAATATAATAATTTGCAGGTCTTTAAATTAATATTTGAATATACTGAGAGTATTTTTATGAAGTATATTAAGTCATTAAAATAAAAAGCTGACAAAAACTATAATTAAAATATTTAAAATATAGTTTGAAATAAATAGTAATAAATCCAGAATCCAGAAAGTCTTATCGTTGATTTTACTAACATTATCCAGAGAAGAAGAATAAACGCACAAACAATAACGACAAAATAAATTCTTTGGGTATTGTTTCTCTTGTAGATCAGTTGTAAATACAAAGGAGCGTAACATAAAATGGAGAAATCTATGATTATGAAAACAGTAGTTTTATGAACTTGCTTCTGTAAAATGTCAAATGGATTGACAAATTCCAATCTGTTTAGATTATCTAAACTAGATTCCAATATTGCCAGATTTGGTTAGTGAGTGGTAGATAAGGTTACTATAAACATTGCTGGCTGATTTTTCCTTCTGGTGCATGATAAGCTTGCAATTAAAGAATAGTTTTCATTTTTATAATGAAAAAGACGTGTACTGTTTATTATAAGTAAATATATCTATAAAAAGCAAGAGAAGAAAGTTATTTCAGTAAAGTATAAATATGTAGTAATTATTTAGGACACCAGTATTTGGTGGATACCTTTATTTTGAAAATATTACCTGTTGGGCATGACAGCACACCTAAATCATAACTTGATAATTGGTCAGGAAAAAAATAATTGGTGATTTAGTTGATTGTGGTTGCTAAGTGAAGTGCCCTTAGTAAGCAGTAAAACACCATTTAAGATTAATAGGGGTACCATAGGTAACCTATAAATAACATTTGAACTGAGTATATTTAAAAAAAAAACAACAACAATTAATGTAGTGCAGGATGAGGGTTAATGGGAAAAGGAAAACATGAACAAAAATTAACAGACCTATATGTCATTATATAGTTGGATAAAAGTAATTTAACATTTCTTAAACTGCAATTTTTCCCTTTTGAAATTCTGATTTTAGTCAGTATCTTTTTGTAACTGAAAGGATGATTTGACAAAATTATAATCACTTGGATGAAGTTTGTTTCTATAGTAATGGCACAGAAAAATGACAGTTAATAGCTACTTTTCTATGTTGAGTTACTGTAAATAATGAATTTGCAACTTTATTGCTGTTGTGGATACAATTAATGAGGTAACATACACTTTTATTGTATCACTGTTTCTTTTGTGATGTGACTGAGTAACCTGCCTTGAGTGTAGGCAGAATATTAGCAGTAAATGATAATTTTTAGTTAGGTATAAAAATGTCTGCATCTTGAGAGAGACAGAGACTAAGGTAATGCAATGTTTCACACCTTTAAACTTTGAAATATTTTTTTTACTGAAAATAAGCATATTTTATTTTAATAATTTCACACAGATCTCTAACATGTTTGAGAGATTATTTCCTGCCTCAATTATTAGTTCAAATGCTAGTCACTGACTGCTCACTCTTTTTATTGAGTTATTTGTCTAAGAACAGTTTTTGTTTAAATTACTCTAACACACACACACTCGCACTCACACTCGCCACACACCACTCTCACACACACACGCTCTCACACACACTCTCTCACACACACTCTCACACACACTCTCTCTCACACACACTCTCTCTCACCACACTCTCTCTCACACACACTCTCTCTCACACACACTCTCTCTCACACACACTCTCTCTCACACACACTCTCTCTCACACACACTCTCTCTCACACACACTCTCTCTCACACACTCTCTCTCTCACCACACTCTCTCTCACACACACTCTCTCTCACACACACTCTCTCTCACACACACACCTCTCTCTCACACCACACTCTCTCTCACACACTCACTCACACACTCTCTCACACACACACACTCTCTCTCACACACACACACTCTCTCTCACACACACACTCTCTCTCACACACACACTCTCTCTCACACACACACACTCTCTCTCACACACACACACTCTCTCTCACACACACACACTCTCTCTCACACACACACTCTCTCTCACACACACACTCTCTCTCACACTCACACACACACACACTACTACTACTACTACTATTTTATTTATTTTTTTTTTTAAAGTGGAAACTTGGTTTAATGTTTAACCAAACTGAAATGAAAGAAATATGGAAATAGTGTTATAGAAAAGTCACCTTTTGAGTTGATTCATTTGTAGTGTTAGAGAATCTTAGTAATGAGGTTAGTGTAAGCTTAAACATTGAGTACTTAAACAAAAGGTAGCAGTTAAGTTTAACAGAAGGATACAATCTTTTTTAAAAGTTGGATGCATTTTTAGGATTTTGCTGAAGAAAGTTAAAATTTAAAAACCTTTAACATACTATTTGGAATACACAGTATGAAAGACTTCATTCTAGAACCAACTCAGCACTGGCTTTCTGCAAATACTTTCAGAAATATATAGCAATATTGATGGCTTTGATGTGATACTATGACATTTTGGAATGGTGTAAAAATAATGAGAAGCACAAGGAGAGGGTAACAAAGGTACTACAAACAACAAAATATTTGAATCCTAGACTAAATAAATATAAGTGCAAATTTGGACTGAAAGAAATATCATATGTAGGCCATGTGTTTTTTGAAGTTGGGTTAAAACCAGACAAAGATAAAGTTGATGTAAGTTTGAGGATACTGACACCCAAGAGATAAAAAATTGTAAATTACTTGGAAAGTTAATACCAAATTTATCATATGTCAGCCAGACACAGAGGCAGCCAACTTCATGAGAAGGATGTTGAATAGTTCTGGAATGCTACTCAGTAATGCAGTTTGGACAAGCCTAAACAAGTGTTTATAAGTACGCATGTTTTAAACTTTTGTTGTGTTAAGAAGCCATTGAAATTATCTGTTGATGCATCTGCATAGCTAGGCACATGCATGCATTCTGTAAATTGACCATTTAGTTTCATGCCTTTTGAAAACATTTAAATCAGAAAGCTATTATGCTTGTGATGTTTGGAGTTATGAAGTTTCGTTAATATATGAGAAACAAATGCATGTAGATACAGATAACAAGTCATTTAAGAGCTTATTTAGAAAAATCTTTTACTAGCCCCACTAAGAATGCAATGAATAATGCTAAAAAATACAGAAATGTAATTTGCAGGTTTCTCAGCTCAGCAGAGAGATGCATTTCAGACACACATAGCTGAGCATACACTAATGTGTGCAGAGCATATAAAACTACATAAAAATTTGAAGTGTACACAGTTTAGAATTTTCACATTTTAGAAGTTGGATTGTAGAGAAGCAACAGATTTGAAGCAATGGCATGCTAAAAAGGCTGAGAAAAAAAAGTAATTTTCCATGGTTGGCCAGAAACATCAGAAAAGATGGAAAGAGATCTTCATCAATATTGGAATTTCAGGAAACAGATTAGTTATAATGGCTAAGTTTTTATTGAACCAAAAAAAACGAACAAAAAAAGTTTTTATTGAAAGGTGCAAGCCTAATAGTTCCTGAATCTATGTACAGGAAAATGTTGGGAAAGATTCACAGGAATCACCTGGAAATAAAAAAAATGTCTCTGGAGAGCTCAATAATCTCTGTGCTGCTCAAATGTTACTACACAAGTATATGATGTAGTGTTACAGTATAGAATCTTTTTTTGATACAGGAACAAACAATGAGAAACTTTGAAACCCTCTGGATGGACCATGAGAAGTGGTTGTAATTGACATTTATATTTGATTTAAAAAAAAATATTATTCAAAGATTTTCTAAGTTGGAATTGAAGGACACAAAATGTGGAATTTTAATTATAAGTTTAAATAAACATTTTGCATGTTGCAGTATTCCAGAAATGGTAAAATCTGCCAGTGGGAGACAATATGTAAGTAACGACTTTTCAAAATTTGCACAACACTATGAACTGGAACAGAGAAAATCATCACCAGGACAAATGCAGAGCAGTGGATTAGTGGAAAGAAGAGTCTAAATGCTGAAAAAAATTTTCAAGAAGGCTCAAGCATATAAAAAAGGATCCTTATTGTTACTTGATTTGAGAAACTATTTATTGGAGACTTAGGAACACTAACTTAGTTATTAATGGAAAGTATATATACACATTTACCATCAAGACCAGCTGATGAAACCAAAGTTTGTACATGAATTTGTGAAAGAAACACACAACTACAAAAAGATTGAATAAGTTTGAAAGTTACACTATAATAATGGTACTGCCTGAACTACTAACTGGAATGATTTGTATACATGATGGGAAGTTGTCATTTCTGGGAAAAGTACTGAGCCAAACAGGAAAATCATGTTTTTATATTGAAAGGAATAAGATAGAATGTTGATTAAATAGGTTAAACTTGATCTAACAAATGAAAAGCCATGCCAACAGACTGAAGGATTTGAAATACTTGCAAATGCAAGTTCAGACTACCAGTCTAAAAAGAAAAAGATAATTGAAGGGAGTGTCAGCATTCAGTCATTGAGATACATTTAACAACTTATCAATAAATGAAATGTATTCAAATTTGAAAACCTTTTACATCAAAGTTTTATAACTTTTCTAAAAGCATTTGTCATGAATTTTTCAATAATAGTGATCATACTTAAGCATAAAAACTTAAATTTTTCCTGAATCTATAAACTGTCAAATATAATTTTTCAAAAAGTGAATTTAATAGTATCACTGGTCTGAGAGTTGATGCTTTGTTTCATTGGATGCTTGATGGTAGTGGTGGATTCTGTAGGCACAAATTCAAACCATGGATAAAGCATTATTACAAAGTACAGACAGGAAGGAATTAATTTCCATTAGGCATAATCTTTACAGGATAACTGAAATCCTAACAGTGTATGATTGTTCTTATTATGTTAATTCTTTGTTGTTTAATAATTTTTATAACTAATTAAATAAGTGTGGCATCATAAGTTTACTGTCTGAAGTAGTTAACAGAAATTTAGTAAGTTATTAATTAGTCTGAACTGACAAAGTTATGTTAAGAATAGTTATGCAGATCAATGAAAGTGTTTCATTAAACTTTATATCAAAGTACTAACAATTTTTTATTGGTGGCCACATTTTCTTGAGAACTTATCTATTTAGGATCTTTTTTTTTCTTTTCTAAATATATCAAACCATATTTTATATATTTTCAAACTTTGATTTTGAATCTTTTTGTTGAGATTTGAAAATTAGCTATACTTTTGTGATTTTTTTTTTTACTGACCTTTATGACTGGAATTGTGTATCAACAGACATTATAAATAAGAGATTTGGTAGTCTCTCCCATTTATTTTCCAAAGCTGTGTGTACAAAGCAAGGCAAAGACCAAGAATGGAAATAATGGAATGTGCTGATTTTACACTTGTCTAACTAAACAAGTCTTCCTAAGAAATATTTTAATACTTTTCCTTTTCATTTGAAAACAAACATGATTTTTAATAATACTGACTTTGTAGTTATTGACAATTATCAAATAGACTTATTTAATTATTTTTTTTACACATCCATATAATAAATTACTTTTTGTAGTAAATAAAGTGTGCCATTATAATATGCATAAAAATACAAATGAATTATACGGTGTAGAGGGCTTCTTAAAGGTAGGTAGGTCACTGATGAATGACATCCTTACATGCTGTACAGTCAATTCTATAAAACAGTACCTCTATAATATTGTATAATAAGTATTAAATGTTCTTTTGCATTTCTTTTTGAGTAAACTGCTTATTTGCTATTACTGTTTCATCATTACACTCATTACCACTTCATGTTTATTGCATATTATGTAATTAATATTTTTGTTGATACTTTAAAAAAAATTAAATGATAACATCTGGTAGATAAATACTAATGCCACTTGGTTACTGTGTAATTTTTTTTTTTTAGTATTACCATTTTGATGATACAAATAATCTCTTTTTAATCTGCTTTTGTTTATTCCAAAGTTTTAAATATGGAATTCACTTCAACCAAAATATTATTTAAAAAAAAATATTTAGGGCAATTTTTTTTTATTTTTTTTGAATGATTTTAAAAAATGTACTGTTTTTCTTTTTTTTGTATGATTTTGTGTGCATGCAAAGTTTAGGTATTTATACTATGTAGTAGAGTTCAGATAAACTAAGAAATGATTGAAAATTGTACTTATTATTTTACAGAAGCTGCAAATGTTTGTTTTGTCTGTCAAAAGTTTTGATAAGAATTTTGATTTTGAACATTTCTTAAGTTTAATTTCTAATAAATGATATGCAAATATTTTATTTTTATTTGTCATTTTTAACTTTTTCCTCTAGTTTTAGAATATTTAGCAATTTCTTTCAGTTGCAAACCAAAATGAAATAAAATATTGAGTAAGATGAATTTCAAATTATGACTGTCACTATACTTGAAACCACTTAATATGAGAGAATTGTTGTAATCTCGAAATACTACTCAGTTTTATATGGATATTTTTAACCTAAGATTAATATTTAAGGCCAAATTAACAGTGGTAAGTTAGGCTCTGTCTTAATGGTTTTAGAAGGAAAATGATCAAGATTACCTGTGTGTTTGCATGGTCTTATGCTCCAAAAGTAAACAATGTTTTTAGTTGGACTTCAAATGAGATACCATTTTGTTAATATATTCCTTTTCTTTCTAATGAGTTTCCTGTTGTTTAAATTACTAACTGAGTTGAGAAATGAACAGGAAGTTTATAATAAAAGTGTAGGTGTGGAAAAAAAATGACTGGGAAATAATAGTTTTTTCTGGTTAGTTTTTTTTTTTAAACATACCTGTTACAAAGAAACAGCGAAAATACTAGCCAGAAGGTGGTAATGTTTTTTTTTTTTTCATAATATAGAGGTTATATTTAATTTTAAATACTACTTAACATTTTAGATCTTGATATTCTCTTTAAACAAGAGAATTTTTTTTTTTTTCAGCTGGAAGATGAGATAAAATTCTTTAAGCAACTTTAGTTTTTAAATCTTTGTGATATTATTTTTTGTTGATCTATTTGCCATATTGCTTTTAATTGCTGCGCAGGTGTTTATTAGCTCATCAAAATTCAAAAGTTGAGGGGGTTCGATTAATAAGGTCAGAAATGTCAAATTTGCTGAAAACTGAAAATGATGTCCAAACCTTCCCATAATTGGGAACAGTTGATGCATTACTATGTAGAAATTAATTATATGAAAATAACGCTAAAAGACAATGCAAGCCAAGTAATACTGAACATACATGATAGACAAATTTCTGTGTAATAAAAGAATGGAAAACAAAAAAATTAAAACATTGTAGCAATTTTACTCAAAGATGCTTATACATGCAATTCGAAAAGTGAACTGTCTTTGTAATATTCTTTGTTTCTGAATAGTGCAACCACCCCAAATCATTGCAATGTCTGATTTGCAACCACCTTGCTCACACTTCTTTACTGTCTCTTACATTGTCTTGGATTTGTGTGGCGTGAGTGAATCCCAAACAAGATGGGTTTTTTGGCTTACTGACCTCTGTACATTTTACAGTGAGAACAATTTCTTCATTTAGTCAACCATTTGGGTTTATTCTGACTTACTAAAACATTTACAAAAATTGACAAAGCAGGTATAGTTTTATTTTTGAAACAACAAGAAAGGTGTAGTTTTTGCATATTAGCCATGATGCGAAGCAAAACTCACTCTTTTTTTATATGCCCAGTTTTTTATTAAGACTTTTTTCATGGACTGTTGCAAAGTTACATCGCCTTGGCAGATTGAAATAGAAAGCTGTCATCCAAATTTGTAGTTTTGGCAAAGAAGTACTTGTTGGTCATCATATTAGTTGAATATGAAACTGTTCCTGGTTGTTATGAGTCAGTTTCTGCTCAAATTTATTTTTCTATCTTGTAAATATGATAAAACTATAATTGCATGTTTTTATAGCTAAACAAATTTGAAAACTTTTAAAATTTGTGATACCTATGCTTGTGTTATGGGCATGTCAATAATAAATCTAGTCTGTTTGTACATTTTTTAAAAGTTTACAAAACTTTATGAATTTTATTTTTTATATAAAATTCTTCAAATGGGTACAGTTTGAATGATACTGCTTACTTTCATATTTTTTGTCTTGTTCAAGTTTTTCTTGCTGCTGGAATTTTTTGTGAAGTTGTTTCAACCTCACATTGTGATGGTTCAGTGCATAGTTATATTTTTTATGTTTTGGTAATCTAAAGAGAAATACATGCTGCTAAAAAGAATAATGTAAGTTATTCTGGATAAGCAGTGGCAAAATTGGTTTAATAAAATTTTTAACATTGTAAATTATAAAAACTCCAGAAAATAAAATTAGTTAATTAGTTCACAGGTTAAGATTTCTTAGTTATTTTTCTTAAAAAAAACTGCCGTGCTTTAGGTTTATAAGTGAAACACATTGGTAATGTTTACTGTGCTTGATTTTTCAGTGGGTCTGAGCTGTTTGGTATCTAGCTAGTCACGTGGTTTCTCTTGTATTACAAAATCTGATTGCTGACAGCAGTTGTAGGCCCTCCAATTCCTTTCCATTAATCAGAGGCGTACTAGTAGGTAGTTTTATTAGGTTGGTATGTTGGCACTACAGTTTTGAAAGTGGCAGATGAGGTGGACAAATTTTTAGAATATGGGAAGTTGAATGGGAGCAATTTGGCTTACCATGTTGTTTGTCCTAAATGATTTTTCTTTGTCTGATAAAACAACAATTTATACTACATTTCTATATTTTCACACCTGATTATTCACTAAAAGCTCATTGCCATATACTTTAATACTCATTGCTTGACTTATTTCAGCTGAATTTTTATTTTGTTTTTCAGACACTATTTTAGGCTTTTTACTTGTGTTGCAAAATAATTTGTCCCAGAAAGTGTGGCTTTTTTGCAGTTAATAATTCAATAAAAGAAATAATCATTTTTGTCCTTTGATGTTTACATTAAAACATTGTGCCATATGCTGGGTCAAATTGTCACTGCACCTGCCCACTCCTTTCTCTGCCATAGCAATTGTCTACTAAATTAATCAGTGGGCTGCCTGTTGTCTATCTGTATTGTTGTTCTGCCCCAGCATGTCCAACACTGTGTGCTTGTCTGTGCTGGCTGCTAATCACTTAATGGAAAATCAGATGCATGTTAACCAGTTCTTTTTTTATAACAACAATGAAAAGAGACAAAAATGTCACCTTGGACAAATTTAGTAACACCTGCAGCAATGGTAAGATGAAGAGGAACATGTAACATGAAACAAATAAAAATGATCATTTCTGGATTTTGTTTAAAAAGTCTTCAATTTACACAACTGCCTCTAACGTTGCCTAATTTGTGGTTACCAAATGCAAATAATTAGATGCTTATGTTAAATATTAACTTCAGTTAAGAAGTATCCATAAACTGGTCAGGGTTTACAGTTTATTTGAGAAAGAGTTATAAGCTTGATAACTGACAGCTAGTAATCTTTTAAGAAATAGATATTTTTTATGTTGGTGGGATGCTATAATACTGGATGTCAGACTACTCATTCTTAATTCTGTACTTCAAGGTATGTAGGGGACACGAAACTAGACTATTGTTTTCAGTGTCATGCCAACCCTTTTCTACACGTTTCTAGTCTTTTTGGTCCAGTAATCAGATTTACATTTGTTGGGTAATTGGGGAAAAATATATAATTTGCTGATTTTAACTGTCTGTCTTTTTTAAAAAAATTAACAGTTTAACATGGTAGGCACAATTACGTTTTGTCTACCATCAAAAGAAAAAGAATATATAAAGAAAAATGTATGAGAAGAGATTTTCATTCAGGAATAGCAATGTTCATAGCAACAGAATCCATTTAAATCATTTACAAGTTTTTTTGTTACGTTATGGAAGTGCATATTCAATTCCTGGTAGTAAAGTAAGGGGTTTTTATTCCATTTCAGATTCTGCTTTTTATTTGACAGAATTTTAAAAATGTTTGTGTTTTTGCTTGTATATATGATTAGGTACATTTTATAACCAAATTTAGGAGCATGTTATATTTGTTTGATATTATTCCACTGTACCACATAGAGATTTGGAATAACTAAAGTTAGATGCAGTGTCAAAATATTTTGGAAAAACTAGTTATAATTGCCCTTAAATGCATTTTTGAATATTACACAATTAACTGGGAACTAATCACTTGTAACAACAACAATAAAAAAGCAGGTAAAACATACGCAGAAGTATAAAAGTATAAATACAAATAAATGTATATTTCAAATTAACCCTTCTTGCATCTCCTATTGCTGCCAACTTTTAATTTGTGCCTCAGGTATTAGCTCAGTCACTTCTGTGGCAGACTGCCCCTGTTAGCAGTAACTTATTCTAAAAAACATTGCGTAAGTGTTTATTGATTGACTGATTTTAAAACAATTTCTGCCAATAAATCTTTACAACTTTAATAACAACTGCACTTAAAATGGTGTTGCTTTCATGTAGAAGAGATGGTGTATAATGAATATTTTGTGATGTAATATATTGCTACAATAATGTAGAATGGCTTAAGTCAGTGGTTCCCTATCTTTTTTCTCAGTATAACCTCATTAACATGGGGAAAAATTCTTGTGACCTCAATTTCCATTGCTTTCCTGGAAAATTTTGAAAACTGAAATGTAATTCCTATATTTTTTTATCAACCACCTCTTTAGGTATCATTGAGGGGTTGGTATTGTAGGCATGCCAACAACAGTCAAAAGATTACATGGCATGAAAATAATCATGATGCTGGCCAGCTTCACTATCTCATCCCTTCTTGTGACATCATTTGGAAACCACTGGTATAAGTACTCCAGGTAAAATAGTTAGGGGTTTGTTTTTTTTTTATTTAAGCAAATGAAACCTAAATTTAAAGAACCAAGAAAACATTTGGTAAGAGGTATAACAAAATGTTAAGTCATCAACTAAAGATTATTGATAGGTCATAGCTACTTTAGTTGTTTGTTTTATAAAAATAGAAAAATATCCTGAATTGAGTACTTCAGATGCATTTTTAGCTTACATTGTTCCCTTAAATTCAACTTTTAGCATTTTCAGCAGGAATCAAGGAAAAAAGTTACATTGTAGCCAAATGGTTCTTCATAACTGTCATATCTTTGAGTTACTGTCAGAAAAAACATGGGAACAAAAATTGTGTGGCAAGCTTTCTTGTAATTTATACTTATTATTGTTCTGGTATTACCAGAAATATGCTTTTGAGTATGTGTGATTGTGAAAATCTTAAATTGAACCATACAATATGTTGATATTGTGAGAGAGTATTGATTTTTACATTTGTATGAAGGTAATTTGAAGGGGATATTATTTTATTGCTATCTCTGTCATATCATGAACAATTTTCTCTCTCTTTGTGTGTGTTAAATTTAGCAGAGACTTTAAATTCCAATTTTTTTTTTTTCCAGACACACGAAATTTTAAAAATCCTGTTGAAACAACTGAAATTATTTTGATGAGAAATGATCACAGGCATCCAAAGTGGATCATAAATTTCAAGTATCTAAACAAAAGTAATGTCCAAAACATATCTGTTAAGAAAGAGTGGATTTCCCAAAAAAACCATTAATGGAGAAAAGGAGTTTGCAACCCTTATTTGCCTGCATAATTTTTCCAGAAAGAACTATAATCTGAGGAAAGCAAACAAGCATATTTCAAACATTTCTTATGAAAAAGAATATTTATTTAGATTTAACAAGCCAGTTTAAAAGATTCATTTCACTTTTTACAGGAATGAATTCTGAAGATTACATATTCAAAAAGGATTCTGTACTTTGTTCTCCAGATTCTGGTCAATATGAAACGAAAATTCTTGGTAATACAAACTTGGAAATATCCAGCAAATCAGATTGTGAAAAAGAACGTAAACTGAAAGTCAATAGCCAAATTAATTTGGAGTGTAATATCAAAAGAAATGTAAGTGCCAGTGTTAAGGATGGAATGTACATGGGACTGAAAAGATTCTGGAAAGATACTGAGATACATGGCGATTTGAAAGAAGAGGCTAGTCAAACATTCAGCAATAACATTAACTCATCTGGCCACACATCATATTGGTCTGCTATGAGTGTTCCATCAACAAGTTTTGCAGAAATTAATAACATATATGAAACTGGTAGTAGTACAGTTAGCAAAGAAAAATGTATAAAATTTCTTCAAGTACATGATTTTGAAAAGCAAGCAAAGTATTCTGGTTCATCAGCATTTCTTCATCCCAAACACAGAATAGAACAAATGTCTCTGCAAAATACAAAATTACTTAGTCCTAGAAATAGTCTGGGAAGCACTAGCAGCCATCGGTCTAGTAATTCTGATTCAGCTGTTGACTTATTAACACCAGAGGAAGATCTATCAGAACTTTTTAAGGAAGACAGACATAGCCATTTTGTAGCATTTGAGAAAAGTAATTTACTTACAATTTTTAATGAAAATGAAAACTCCAAATTTATCAGGAGAGAATTTTCTCCTCCATCAGTTATTGTCAGTGACTACAGTACAAGTTACCCTGATCCCTGGGAATCAAACATTGAAACCATTTCTAAAGATGCTCCTGATACAGAAAATGAGGCATTGGTTTTTCAGGACCAGCTAAAAATGATTTCACGGAAATTTTCATCTGGGTCATTTACTTCAGATGTATCCGAAATTTCATTGAGTTCCTTGTGTTCAGAGTCCTCATATTCATTGGATGAAAAAGATGATGATGGCATGAATCTAGATGAAAGCAAGGTATGTGTTACTCCTATAATTAGTGTTTTTAGAATTTCATAAAGGATCCTAATTATAATAAATTATTATATATTGTTAGTTGATATATTTTGAGAATTATAAAGCATAACTTTAGTGAAAACTGCAGGATTTCCGATCGTTTTTAGTGACAAAATTACAGGTAGAACATGTATGCTCAATTTTGGTGTCTTACAAGAACTGAGCTCCTCCTATTACTATGTTCTAATATATTTTTTTTTTTTTGTATGAGATTTGAAAATGTCATAATGCAGTGAAGCACTATTGTGCCATTTTCACAATTGATTTTACTGTATGCTGCAACAGACATGGTAAAGCAACCTAAATCACAAAAATCTTCAGCACTGACTGATAAATTTATTTGCACTCTGTTACAAAAACAGATGATCAGCTGTTCTATAAAAAGTATTATATTATTCTAAATGTTTTTCTTTTAAATGATATTTTATTGTAATGCTTTACTTCTATTTCTTATTTTTTTAGTATTAAAAATTCATAAAATGGAAAAGGGTCCAATGAAGTTTTTTTCACCAAATGATAATAAATTGTACCAAATATATTTAAAAATAAACCAAAGAACCTAAGTCTCAGTTTGTTTATTGTAATTTGTAGGATTAAGTTTAATTTTTGCAACTGAAAACATGAATCATGAACATTTCCCATGTTATTGATTAATCAATGTACTTTGAAATGTCATGTTGATTTTCTGATTTCAGTACTAAGTTTGCTTTTCTTATGATGAGAAAGCACAGATTGAAAAATTATTGGCAAACTAAATCCGATGTTTTGTTTTTAAAATTTTTTTTTTCTCTTATGGTAGATTTTATCAAAAACTTTCTCTAATATATTCTGATTTCATGCACATCATTCAGTTATTTATGAAAAGAATTCAAAATTTACATTTACTCTTTTCTTTAGAGATCTACTGTATGTGTTATAATTCATTTGTGAAACCCATTTCATGAAATTGGCAGTCAATTTGCATGTTAACTATAATTATTGTTCTGTTTATGAAATGTGCAATTTCACATTTGGGATGTAACTTACAGTATTCAAAATAATTATGGAAATGGGAGGAAAAACTGGTGAGGAGAGGCAGCCAAATGGCAAGGTTGGAATATGCAACAGAAATTAAACAATGGGATGATCATACAAAGAAGAATGTGTTTTTTTTTATCTAAGAGTCCAACTTTGAACTATTTGGCAATAATCAAAGACAGTTTGTTTGAAGGCTGACCATGAAATGGTATAACAGTCACTGTACAACAGTGACAGTGAAGTATGTAGGTGGATCCATGTATGTGAGAGGCTTTTTATCAGCTAAGGGTGTCAGAGTTTTGCATAAAATCAAAGATATGCTGACTACTGACAGGTATAGTCAGTTCTCATCCATCATACCATTCTTTCAGGAATCTCATTGAGCAATTAGGTAGCAATTCGTCTTTTAACATGACAATGACTACAAGCATACAGCAATTGTAGTGAAAAACTATCTGGAATGTAAAAAGGTTGATGGAAGTCAAAGTCCTGATATGAAAACCATCAAAACTATGAGGTTGTACAGCTACTGAAAAAGTCAAATGGGAACCAAACACCATGGTTGAATTATGAAAAGTACTCCAGGATATTTGAAACAACATTTCAGTCATACATTGATTATCTGTATGGGAGAACCAAAATAGTGTGTCATGCTCTATATAAAGCAGAGGGCTCACAAACCAAATACTAATGTACTGCATAACATATTTTATTTTTTATATTTTATGTAATATTGCATTATATGTGTATTATATATATCTCTTAGTTGCAATTATTTGTGCATATTCTGTTTTCATAATTATTTCTCATACTGTGTGTATTCTTTTTTGTCTTAAGAAAAGAAAGAAAGAAATTGAAAAAAATAATGAAATATTTTTCAGAGCAAAAGAAAGGACAATTTCTATAATTTAGTCAGATATTTATAAAATACAGTACCTTTTTGTTTTGTTTTTTTTTACTTTGAACTATTGATTTTGTAGTTTTTTCTTTTCTTTACATAATCAATGCAAGTTATATCTTTGTACCATTAACTGAGCACTCAGCCAACTGTTGATGCTTCATTCCTGAATAGTTGCTGTTACATATAATTTCATCATAGCTAGTTTGCTTCATTTAATCAATATCTTTCTTTCTTTATATGAGTTAAAAATTCACTTAAATATGAACGTGTTTTTGTTATCTTTTAAATACTGCTCTGGTTAGTATCTGAAATCAAGTCTGGAACTTGGAAAAACCAGAATATAAACATAATGGCAATTATGAAGATTTTTCTCTATTTATAGTTGCTTACAAAAGTGCAGAAACTACTAAACTCTTCTAGTCCATACTGTCAAACCATCTTTTCAGTGTATTTTTGAAATTTTTGGATGGTTTACAATAAATAAATGCAACTTGTAAGACTTCCAGGTGTTCATCACTATGCAAAAACTCCACATTGCTTTAGGCTGTTTTTTTTTTCATAAGCAGACAAATGTTTTTTGACATTGAGTGCTTATTATAATGACATTTTGTTGAAGAGAACACACCTAATTTTCTTTGAACATGTTCAGAAAAAGTAGAATTTAAAAAAAAAACAACTTTAACTTTTAAAACTGTAAGTTGAATGTTTATCTTTTAACATCAATTTATTAATGTTTATTTATTTTATTAAAATCATAACAGAAAATAGAGAAAAGGTTGTTAGAAAAGGGCAAGTGTTTTTTTTTTTTATTCTTGAAATGTTTGCAATTTATTATTTAAATATGAAACAAATTTTGAATATCCAATATATTTTATTACACTATACAACTTTTATTATTTTTTTTTCAATTTAGTAAAATTTAAACTGCTTTTATCTATCCCTCTACTTAGTATTCATAATACTTGATATAATGATTTTACAGGCTCTGGTTTTTTTTTTTTTTTAAACACCAGAAGGAGAGAAAAAAACTGCTAAAGGTACACTGTTTTAAAAAAAAACAAAAACAAAGATAATGTTATTATTTTCTTATCATCCACTCAGTACTTGAGAAAATTTTGTTGAGAAGAAGATAATTACCACTAATTTTTGTTATTGCCTATGGGTATTTTGAATTCATGTTAACAATAGATTTAAGTCTGCGAGGAAAAAATTTCTTAGTAATTAATGAGGGAAAACAAAATATTAATAAAAATGTTTGCTTAATTTTAGCAATGAAATCCAAACGTTTATTTATCAATGTTTTGCTGTTATTGTTATGTATAAAATGGGATATGTATAAAAGTGAAATATTAACAAAATTGTGTTCATAGATTTGTTTTTCTGTCCAGGTTTGCTATTTTGCCCTAGGGGTTAAGGCTTTGTTGATTTGGTATTGCCAATTTGACATATCCAACTTCCTGGAGACTTGTATTGCAGGCTCCTTAGTTGGGGAAGCAATCACTAGCATGGTCCTTGGCCTCAAGCTGTGGCATATTGGGTTGGTGGGGTTGGCAGGTGTGGCACATGCCCCGGATGCCATTGACAATTTCTATTAAAGTTTGACAAGCCATCCTCAAATAGTGAAAAAACAATTTTCTTCAGATATATGACCTGCCTTTGATTATTGTTGTTGAGCGCAACCTAATTGTTCAAGTGCATAATTTTGAAGGCATCAAGGGTTTGATGCCCTGTAACATTAGGCAAAAATATAAACCCCTGCGCTCGCCAATGTCAGGCTGTTGTAACAAAACAAGCTGATCAGTCATAATTCAAATTCAAATATGGATCCCGTTGTGAGCTTGCTGTCCACCACTGCTTGTCCAGCAAAGGTGAGAAGAAGAAGCGCCTGCCCATGGCCAGTGCTCACATAAGATCGGCCATACGCTCCGGAGTCGAGTCCAGCATCTTCAAACAAGTGAAGGGATCGTTCTGGTTGATGCCTAAAGCTGCCATGTTGTTCAAGGAAAAGAAGAACATGGGTCGACGACACTCAAAAAGACGCCCAAGTCGATGAAGCCGCTCAAAGTAAATACCGCCGTCATCTGACAACGCTCAAAGACTGAAAAATACATGAAGCAGATCCTGCATTATAAGCGGGACGTAAATACAAGGAAAAAAAATATGATTTGCCTTTGATTTTTGTTGTGTCTGTTTGTGTGATTCGAAAGACAAGTGATCTCGACTCAGCCTTATATAGACTGATTACTAAAGCTCACAAAATTTACAAAAAATAATTGATAAGATTGGTACAACTAATGTTTACCTTATTTACAAATGTTCCGAACATATATCAAAGGTTAGGCCCAAGGGAGCATTGTGTGACTGCTTTCGAAACTGGCGATTCATGTGAGCAGATCGAGGAAATGAACACCACTGGGCAGATCAAATGTGGGAAACCGTCACAGGATGACACTGTGGTGGTTGCAAAACTGCCACCATAACAATTATCATGGGTGAAAGGCACTAGGATGATCAGATTGTTAGATGACAACATAAATTATTAGGTAAAAATACACTGCTGGAAGCTACACGATCATATACCTCATAGTACCACTGCTCAGTACCAAATGCCAGTAAGACCATTTTCCCATGCAAACTGGGGAGGTAGTCCAGAATTTTGTGCAAAATCTATGAAATTTAATGTTCTTATTAAGAGTGCCATTTCCTTATTTCAGAGCATTGTGTTACAGCTGCCTGCTGCCCCGCAGGCTTGTCTCCCATGGCAGGCACTCCCAGTTGCATCACAGTCCTCTGCGGTAACTGTCAATGGCACTGCTAGCCCCTTGTGGCTTCCTGTTGCTCTGCTGCCCTGATGGAAGCCCGGACAATACATGCTGGCGACGGGAGCCGGAACTCTAACTGTTACAGCACTAGGATTGACACAATCAAGCTGCACTCCCATTGGCTAATGCCATTGTGGCCGGCAGCTAAAAGACTTGGACCTCAACGCCTGTGGGGAGCACGCGACAAGTACTAGACAGGGACTCAGGCTGGATGCGCACTAGCCAACTCGACTGTAGGCCAACTTGGGCACCAACAGTGTAAGAATACCATGAAACATTTCTTCATGAATAAGGAAAGTGGAGCTAAAGGATGGAGGAGATGAAAGTTGGAGGCAGAGGAAGCCAAGAAGTCGAGCAAGTTGTTCAAGTACTTCTTTGAAAAGCCTGGAACGAGTAGTTCAACACATGCCTGCACCTGCTACAAGTTTGTTAGAATCCAAAGGTGGATCAAGTACAAATGCGTCACAAGCCGAGGAGAAAGTCAAGTCAGATAAATCCGAGTATAACAAGAATAAGAGTGAGGCTGCCAGAGAGAATGTGGATATGACAGAAGGGGAAGTTGATAGTGGTGGTGGTGGTGATGTTGAGTTTATCGATGAGATTTTACCTGACAACACTGAACCTAGTGAACTGGATGGTGTTGAAGAGCCTTGAACTGTCACACTGGAAATGATTGAACAGTATGATATTGGACTTCTGAAGTTTGATGAGTATACTGGAAAAACAATTCTGCCTGATGCGTTGAGAACAGAAATAATAAAGCTGGATTCGAAGTATTTCCAGAACAGTGAGGGGTCTTTCCTACCAACAAATAACCACTCAATGAACAAAACTTGGTTCAAGAGGAAATTGGGAAATGGTCGTGGTGAGGAAGTGACTCGTTCATTGCTGGTCTATTCCCATTCTAAAATGTCTGCATTTTGCATCTGTTGTCTTCTCTATTCCCAGTCAGACCATCAGTCCTGATTGGAGCAGGAAAGTGGATTCAACCACTGGAAAAAAATTGAAGGGATTAACGTTCATGAAAATGCCAAGAATCATCGGGAATGCTTCACACAGTGGAAAGAAATTTATCTGAAAACAGGAATTATTGACGCGGAACTTCAGTCACAGATTGAGAAGGAAAAGGAGAATTGGTGTGATATCTTGATGAGAATCCTTCACTGCATAAAATTCCTTGTGACTCAGAACCTGGCTTTGCGAGGACACAGAGAGTCACTTCAGCTAGATGATGATTCCATTGTGGGAAATTTCCTTGAATTATTGAAACTACTGACCATCTGACCCTGTCATGAAAGCACACCTCATTTGCATGGGAAATCATCCTGGATCCACATCTTATCTTTCACTGGGTGTCCAGAACGAATTCATCCACATGATGGCATCCACTGTTTGCCAGAGTTTACTGAGAAACATTCGTAAAGCCAAGTACTCGGCTCAACTCCTGATCAGGCACACCGTGAGCAGATGTCAAAAGTAGTGAGGATGTGGAAGTTTATTTTGAGAGGAGAACAGTTCATGTTAGTGAGTCATCCTTTGGCTTTATCCAAATAAGACAGAAGGATGCTGAGAGCTTGGTTGAAGACATCTTGAAACAGCTAGAGAAGGATGAAATGGAGCTACAGGATTGTTGGTCATAGTGCTATGAAAATGCTGCTCTGATGGCTGGACACAGAAGTGGTGTTCATCAAAGAATAAGTGAGAAAAACAACCTGGCAGTGTTTGTGAATTGCGACAATCACGCATTGAACTTGGTGTAAAAGCAGCCAAGCAGGATGTAATGATGGTCACATTTTTTGGAACCATCGAAGCTTTCTCTGTGTTCTTCTCTCGTTCAACACAGCGCTGGGAAAAACTCAAAAAACGCCGTGCCTGTGGTTGTTAATTCACAGTCCAAAACCAGATGGAGTGCATGGACAAGCAATGAAGCCCATCAAGAAGTACCTTGAGGAGATATTTCAAGTTCTCCAGGACTTGATAGACAATGAAAACGAGACCAGTGAAACAAGAAGTGATGCAAGGCAGCTGTATAATCACATGTTGAGTTACGATTTTCTGACTTTGCTAGGATTTTGGAACAAAGTACTCATTCGCATTGACTGTGTTCAAAAGAGGCTGCAGGATCCTAGCATGAACTTCCACAATGCTGCCCTGGATTTGAAAGCCATTTGAGATCATTTTGATGACAAAAGAGAAATGTTGGTCAGTGAGTCACTTGAAGAAGGACTCTGTCTCTGTCAAGAATGGAATATTGAAGTTGAAAGACATCAGAGACGAAAGAAATGAATGGCTAATGAGAACTTGAGAGATGCTGGGTTAATAGCCAAGGAGGAAATGGAAAGAGTCATGAAGGGAACACTCGACTATCTTCACAGAGAAATGGACAAAAGGTTTGTTTGTTTGCATGACACTGACACCAAGTTCTCGATGTGGAGGGACTGTGTTACGGCGCTGACTGTATTAATCTAAAGAAGAAATGCAAAATTTTGGGCGAATTGTACAACTCTGATGTTGATGGACAGCAGCTATATGAAGAAATTTTGGATTGCAGAATGTTGCTATCAGTCAGGCCAAATGAAAATATCAAGACCTGAAGAGCTTCTTAAATTTGCTGTTCAGTATGGAGATGATAGCATCATCCCCAATCTTTGCATTGCTATCCAGATAATGCTAACCATCGTAGTATCCATTGCCAGCTGTGAGAGATCATTCAGCAAGTTAAAACTAATACTGTTGTATTTGCAAGCCTCCATTGGTCAAGACAGACTCTGTGATCTTTGTCTGCTGAGTGTAGAAAGAGAAGAAACTGAAAAAAACTGACTTTGAGCACATTATAGACCATTTTGCATCAGTGAAAGCAAGGAAACTGCAGTTATAATTTTCATGTAGTGACATAATTTGTGTTTGTTGAATTAAAAATAAAACGGGTGTGTGCGCAATTTCAGTGCTTACCCTGGGCGCCATTTTCTGTAGATACGCCCCTGGCCTCAAGTCAGTCATCATAATATTACTGTGGGGGCATTCACTCCAGGCTACCACCCCATCTGAAACCACTTTGGGTTTGGTAACCCACACCCCCTCCAAAAGGACATCCAGACATACTTTGCCCACATCAGCACTACAACCGCATATATATAACAATAAAAGTATTTGGTTTTATTTCTAAGAACAAAATCCACAATCTCATGCGCTATATCTAGATAAGGAAGAACCATTTTTCTTTTCAAATGTATTTCTAATGCTGATGTATATTTTTTCAGCTGAATAAAAAAAAAAATATTTTTGTTATGAAGTAAATAATGGGTTTCTGTACTTTTTTAGTTGAAACAAATTTTATATATATATATTCATATAGATCTTTTAATTTGTTCAAAGCACATTTGCTTAAACTGTTATAATTGTATAACAAGTTAGATAGCTCTCTTATTTAGTTGCCGTATATTGCATCTTCCCTATGAACTGTTTAATTTTGATTGTATATCATCTCTAGGTAATCTGATTTCATTTTATTATTTTCATGTTTGTGTTGGTAGAGATGACATTTTAAACTAAATCCACTCAAATTATTCTTAAGAGTTTTCATCTATGAAAAAAAAAATAGTTTTAAAGAAAAGAATATTGTGCCAAGTCAAGGAATTACAATATCTAGGAATAAAGTTATTTGCACAGTTCTCAGTAAGGTACAAATTATTAAAAGATAAAGAATCATACTCAAGCTATCTCCTAAATATATATGCAATTTATTTATTAAAAAAAAAAAACAAATTTTAAAGCCTTTTTTAAAATATAGCTTGTCTGTGATTAGTTTTATTGTAAAAATTGAAACTGTTTGTACAACTTATTTAATATTAACTGGCACTGTTAACTTTGTGTATTTTTAATAGAAGAAATTAAAACTAATTAGAATAGAAAATATCAGATGTTTATCATGGATGAAAGTTTGTTGAAACTAGTTATTTGTTATATACCCTATAAGTTATGTAATTATAATATGTCTACAAAAGGCATAATATTTTTCAACTTAAAAGATGGTTTACAATTTGTTTTGTGTTTTACATTGCTTTTATTATTTTAAAAATTTGTAATGAATGAATCATCATACTTCAAACTTAGAAAAATATATTTTTAGTCTGATGGTAACTGTTAAAGGGGAAACTAGTTTGTGCTTATTGGCACAACTAATTTGTGCATTGATGAAACATTTTGTAGTGTTAATTTGATTTATTCGTCTATAGATATGTAATATACAGTGTTTGTATTAAAGAATCAATTCAGTTGTAACTCACTGATTTTATTCCCTCAGTGGTATAAATACATATAGACCAGTTATTTTTCTTTTCTCTCATAATTGTCTCCCTTTGATTATTTTTGCAGCTGTTAATATTAAATTTGACTTACATACCTGAATTATAGATGCTAGCTAACTACATATTTAAAAAGAAAAATAATTTGGAATAAAAATTCAATTAAAAAGTCTAATTTATCTATTAACATTTTTAAAATTTAAATTTGTTTGTGGATCATTTAAGAAATTTTATATAATTTATCTGAGAAGTAAATAAATGCAAAAGGATTTATTCTTCTATGATGTTTTTATATTTCACTGTAGGAAAGCTGTGCCAAATGTATTCCAGACAATATGATATTTTAAAAATGATTTGTTTTAAAAAGAAACATGTACATATATTTGCAATTAATAATATGTATGTAGTTATATTAGCTTTAAATTTATAGTTTTGGTTGAGGACAGTTAAAGTTAAAAAGATAGAATCCTTCTCAATAAAACTATTTACCTCCGTCTAGAAGCAGGAGGATTAGTGCAGTATTCTTGTGGCATTGGCCATTTTATCATTATAAGTGCTGGGAATAATTTTTGCTAAAAACTGACATCACATTCTTCATTTGGACAGATTGTGTGCAGATGTTCTTTCTCTTAATTAATTATGCAGTGAGAGAGAGAATCAAATTAGAAGCATCCAGATTGAGCATTTTCATTTCCTTCCTGAGTAGAGTTACCAGTCTCTTGTGCAATCCTGTCATGGATGGGGTTTCCATTAGTAGTGATACCACTCAATTTATTACATCTTAGGCCAATTTTTCTCATTATTGACTTTACTTAAATTGTCATGTCCACTTCCGTTGTTGTGGCATGCATAGATTTTAATGCATCCAACTACTATGTGACTTAAAAATCAGTTGTAGTACCACAAACAAAGATGATAAATTGACTTGTATTGGTAGCATTTGTACTCTTAGCTGTGGAGAGATAATATCTCCTAAGGTTTGCTGCATGATTTTTGATGACTCTGTTTGCAGCCACATCCTGAATTTGATCAAAAACAGTCTGACATGATAGTCTCATGCTCTCAAACAGCCTTTTCTTACAGCACAAAATACTAATACTAGACATTTAACAAATTTTCCATTTGATTGAGGCTTTAGATTTTTTTGCTATCAGTTCACTAGCATACACAATATTGTCTAATTCTTTATTTTGCCTGGTAGATACGGACTGCTGAGCAGTCTTATTTTTGGACTCAATCTTGTCAACACATTGCTCTCCTTGGAAATTGCCATATTTTTTATTTACTTGTGTAATGGAATTCTAGGTTTGCCATTCTTTAATACTGCCAAAGCTTCATTGAACAAAAACAAATATACCTTTCTGTTTACTTCCACACACACATTCCTAACTCAATTTTTCTTGGAATAAGTACCCTTTGTATCTACCTTTTTACAGTAATATGAAATAGTGAGTGAAAATATCATGTGATGTGCAGACTTTATGTGCATGAACACTGATCAAAGAACACCAAGCTGAACTTGGGTTGACAAGGGATAAAGAGACTAGAGAGACAGATCTGATTGAATGCACTAAAATTAGAAATGCTATTTCCTGGTTGAAAATGTTACTAGATTAATATTGGTATTTGGCTTTATCCTATGATCTTCCATTGGGATTAGACAAGTTAAGTATTTGCTTGTTCATGAAGCAATTTGGCAGGGGTGCTCAGATTCCGTCAGGAGGCTTTAAGAAGCAGGAAAGAGTTACTCACTTTTGCTCTGTGAAGCAATGCATGTGTACATTTGCACACATGTTCATCACATGCATCATACCACAAAAAAATGCTTGTAGTTATGGTTAAATATTGTTTCCATTTCAAAGTGGAAGGTCTCATGTCTACAGGTTGTAGGCTCTAAACCCATGGCTTATAAAATTTTATAATAAATAGTTTTAATATGCCCCTCATGAGCCAGATGGTCACTCTTTACTATGGGGTTGTTGATATTCCCTAGGTCATCATTGCAGAAGCATCTGAAATATTGTTATTTGAACATATTACATCATACAGATTTCAAAGCGTCTTTTGAAATGAAAATTGTAAAAAGATGAAAATTTTAAAGGCATTTCAGTTTTCAGTACTATGCAGTTCAAATGTTTACTAAAGTATGCAGATATAGTACTGAGACAATACAACATGGGAAGCAGGCAGTGCAAGTGATCAATTCTGACTTACTGCTGTGTGTTACCTCCTGTGTTTCTGCTTCAATGAACTGATAAGGCTTTTAACTTTATCATTGGTAGGAAAGCTGCTCATCTGGCCACAGGACTAATCGCATAGTAATTCGAGGTACTTCTTTTGTTTTAATAGATGTTATTAACACTTCACTAGAGTTTCTACCTACAAAGTTGGGAAAAAGATTTTTCAATTTCTCATGTGATGCAATGAGAACAAAATAAGGGTGGAAAACGGTTTCTCTCTGCCCATGGAAATTCTCAAACAAAAAAAAAATAAAAACTCAATCTATTTTTCTGCAATGAAATTGGTTTTTGTACCAGTGAGAAAGTGACTACCTGGCTTGTGAGGGGCGTGTTAAAATCTTGTTTCAATTCTTAGTTTGCTATTAGCATTGAGCTTATCATTATTGTGTACTTTTTGAATCTGCCGATTCACTTTAATTATACAAAAATCTATTTTTAATTTTGTTAATAACTTTTATATATTTTAAATCAGGCCAGTTAAATCAGTTTATTATATTGCTTATAGGTTCATGGTTATGTTTGTGCCAAATAAATGTATATTAAAACTGGATTATTAATTAAGTGAATACATCTTGAATGTATTTATGTTCTGAAGTTAAACTGCAAATTTGATATTGGAGGTTGTATTCTGTATGCATTGTAAATACTGTCATGTTCCTCTATTGATTGGGAAGCTAAATTTGTGTGTATATATACATAAAAATAAAAAAAACTTATGTTTAAATTGACAATGTAAAAAGAGCAATATAGACTGCTAATAAATTTTAAAAAATCTTTGTGTAGCACAAAAAGGAAAGTTTATTGCCCATTTTTAATATGCTTTATCTATATAAACTTGTGTATTAGTAAGTTAACAGATAAGATGATGTATGATTGCTGGAAAACCATTAAAAAAAACTTTCTGTAGTATTAATAATTCTACTTTGCAACATAGTTTATACTTCTCTCCAAACATTTGGCATTTAACATCTTTATTTTAAGAAAAATTTTATAGAATGTAAATAGATGTGAGAGAAAAAGAAAGAGTTTATAAGATTTACTTGACTTATCTGACTTATTTGCTACAAATAGATTGTTTGCATTTTTATGGAAGTTAAAATATACTTTGACAAAATTAAATTATTATTATTATTGGTGCTTTAAAGGAAAAGAATTTACTCCCTGATTATTATTATTACTTTAAAATTACTAATGTATTCTTTATTGTGGCAAAATCACCCAATATTGTTTATGAAGCCTAGAAAAAAAGAATATAATAACAGAATACACTAAGCCATTTGTCTAGTCTTTAATGCTTGTTTGGTTAGCTTGAAGCTACTCTTGTAGATTTAAGAAATCAAGCCTTTTTATGATAATGGGTTCTTAAAAATAAGTCATAAATGTGGGCAGATACATGAAAACAATTTTAAACAGTATACATTTTACTATCACATTTCTTCTTGAAATCTTATTTCTTATAGTATCAGGCTTTCAAAACTACAGTCATGGAATAAAGGAGATCCAAATAAAATTTAGAAATATTATAATAATGTTTAGATTCAATGATGAAATTATCAACTAGAAAGTTTTAAATGTTTTTTTGACCACAGTAACCTCACCTTCCAACCTACAAAAAAACAACAAATAACATATTACTGCATAGAGAGAAGCTGTGGCTGTTGTAAAGAGCTTTTGAAAAGATTTATTTTAAAACTTTACACTTTCTCATTTCCATTAATTTCCCTCGATGTATTATTATCACTGACTTACATAAATATACAGCCATGGCCAAGAGTTTAACATCAACCTTGAATTGTTTAATTTTGGTTGATGTTAATATACTGAAGTGCACATTGCTTTGTAGTTTTCCACACACTTTAAGGAGAAAATGTCAAAAATTGAAAAATGTGACAATTTGAGATCTAACATGCAAATACTTAAGTTCTGAAAAGACTTTAAATCATGAAAAGCAACTCAATTAGAAGTATTCAAAGATAGACATTTAGAAGTTCATAGGTACAGTGTCATGTCAAAATAGAGCATGTTCTAAATAGATTCTTCTAGGGTGGTGCAAAACTTTTGGCCATGACTGTACAATACTTAAGTTGGTTAACAGGTGAGTGTTTTGTTACTTTTTTTTTAACCAAAATTTGTTAGAATTTCTGTTCATATTTGAAATAGTTTATATTTTTTAGCCATATGTTTAATATAATGTAAAAATCTTTTCCCATTTCTTTAAAATGACAGATGATAATTTGTGTACTTTTAAAAATATATTACTTTATTTAGACATTTGAACATAAAATTACTGGCTGCATTAACTTGTTGTAATTCGTTTATTTTTATTTTTATTTTTTTTTTTACATTTAGACTAAAGACACTGTTTAAAGGTAATAATATTCCTTTGTATATTGTAACTACTATGACTTAACTAATAATAGCAAAAAATTAGAAAGTCATTAACTTACAATAAAACAACAAGAAGTATAAAAGATATTTTCAAATTGTTTAATGTCATGTAAGACAAAATGCGGTAAATAAAAATGCCTTGTCTTTTCCATCAACATCAACAAATCATTTTTGAATAATTTTTGACAGCAGCTGATGTTTCAGAATTTTAAAATATTTTGGGGGAAACAAACAATAAAACACTTAAAATGTAGATCTGTTATCAGTGTTAAAAGATTTCAATTTTAAAATAAATTTTGCCTCTTTTCATGAATTTATCTCAAGAGATTACAAATTATTTTCTAAGTTGTCTCATTGCTTTAGTCTATTGATGTGTGTGTGCAGTGTTCTCGATAAGTGGTAAAAAAACAAATACAGGTCAGGTGGATCACAACAAAATATCATCTCAAATTTTGATAGGTATAGCAGACTGGAACATTTGTTTTGTTTTATTTTCCAATTTTGTGGTCAGTCAGTATTTGATTTAACCAACTAATTGATGCATTGATATTAATTGAGCTACTGAAGAATTTTAAAAATACATTGAACAATATAAAGAAACTTGTATTTATGTGATATTATTTAAAGTTGGGAAGTATATATATTATGAAAGAGAGCGAGAGCAGCATGGGTTGTTTCTCAAGTTTTACTTATTTAATGTCACATAATTGTAGTTAGCACTTTAGTACTGGAAAAATTTAATAATTTTACTCTCACAAAGTAAGGACTTGTTTATAACAGATATAGCATTGGTTCCTAATCTTTTTAGTGTGACCCCATTAACATAGTGAGAAATTCCTGTCACTCCCAACTTTCAGCACCATTAATGTAAACTGCAGGCATGTACCCTTCTACCTATTGAGAGGAGTCCAGAGGAATGCTTCCCTGGAATATTTTCCAAAAAAGAAAAGATAAAATAATGCAATTCCAGCATTCTAGGTCACAGAATAACTACAACTCATGGTGTCAGTGTAAGACTGAGAAGTTAGTATTATGTAGGCAATACACTAGTGTATGCTGGTAAGAAGGTATTATATATGTCAACAGCACTCAAAGTTTAAATGTTGCATGAAAATCATGATATTACTTGCTTTAAGACTCCATCTTTTCTAATTGTGACTCCACTGTACTGTATAGATATAGAATATATTCTAATTGTTATAAGAGGCAGAAAGTTATTACAGCTTATAAAAGGCCCAAAGTTTCAGAAGCATCTAACTACCTGTTTCTAAAATTAAAATTGACTTTTTTTTTTCTTCCAAGCATGAAATCTTGATTTAGAGATTTTGAGTCTTTGTAGATTTCAAAATGTTTGTAATTGCTATACTTGCCTTCTGATTAAGAAAACATGTGATGATTATACATTTCTTCTAGCTGTAAAAACCAGCTAATATCCCGCAAACTAGGATGTTGCGCGCACATTTTTTCCAATAGAAAGCAGGGTCATGTTTTGCTACTTGTTCACAATAGTTCACAATAGAAGGCAAGTTTCATTTGGTGACAAGTCTTAAGTTTTTTTTTCTTTTCATTTCTTCCTTGAATATTGTGATGCTGTAAACACTATTATTTTTCTTGTTTTCTTTGCAAAAAATCTTAATTAGAAGTTGGTACATATTTGAAAATTCTGTGGAGTCTCCTATTGTTTGTATTCTTTTTTTTTTGTCAATAAACATTTGTTTTTCTGTAAGACATTGTTGATAAAAGGGAACACACACTGTCTTTGCTGATGCTGAATCCAATCACCATGTGGACTCTGTAATACATGTTTTTTTTTTTTGAGTGCTTGCATCAGCAAAAGTTGATGGCAACACAGGATGTAAAGACCAAAACAATTCTTTGATAGAGAAAATGAACTGCATAATGCTCCAAATTAAAAGAAAATTAGGACAGAAGTTAATGAGGTAAATTTTGCTCTTTTTCCTTATTTTTTTATTTTTATAGTTAGAATCTGATAAACTAATCAGACATTATTAAGAAATTTTGAATTTGTTTGTTTATCATTTTCATTTTACTTTCTTTTCCCTATTATCAATATACTGATGCTAATGCATTCATCATTAGCATTGACATTATTCACTGTAAATCAAAATTTTAAATCTATGTATTTTTTGTCATATTGCTTAATTTCTTTATTTATCATCTTATTAATTTATTTGTAATATATATTCTCTTCTTTTGTTTGTTAGATGGTTTATTTTCTTCACTTATACACTTGTTTATTTTTCTCTACTCACTCACATAGTTAAAAAAGAGTTTAACCAAAAAGCAACATTTCAGTAAAAAAATTATTTGTCAACTTAATCATGAAAATTTGAATTTGCCAAAAGAAATTTTAAAATGTGTTAAATAAAATAAGATCTTTAAGAAACAAATGTCCTGTCATATTTGGGTAAGCAAAAGCACTGAAATAAGCAACACCTTTATGGGTGGATTGTTTCACATGTTAAATTCCCTACAGGTGAAATAAATTCATCCTTAATAGCAAATTGTAATTGATCAACCTAAAGATAATAAACCCTTATTTATATCACATGTAGCACAAAACTCTATAGTGCTTCTGCTTAATTAGAAAAGATTTTCTTCACACACACACGATCAAATAAATACCCAACATCTATCATCAACCAAATTTATTTGTTTTTTCTATATCTTTTTAAAGTGATTTATTTGCTAGAAGGTATGGATTACCCTGCATGAAAAGACTGACATTGATTATTAGTCCAGTTGATTAATAATGAATTTTTTCCTTTTTTTAAAAATTTAAAATAAATATTATTTATGTTCTCAAAAATGTGAAACTGAAAAAAAAAATTTTTTTTTTGCACAGTGATACTATTTAAGTAGATAAAATCAGATTTTAAATAAAAATAATAAAAGATAAATTTATCCATAACCACACTAAAAATTAAAAAGTAAATAATAAATCTAGATACTTTATGAATATAGATAGAATATCACAAAAATTGTTATTCTAATAAAAACAGTTTAACAATCTTTATCTAGATACCTTTAACTGATAATTATTATTTTTGCATCATAGAGAAAAGGAAAAATAAACCATTGCACCAAAATAAAATAGCTAAATCAACTTTAAGGATTGTCTAAAACACGTTACTTAAAACAGGATTTTTAAAATTATACTACTGTATTTACATCTTTCAAAGAGAGTAATATTCAGTGTTGCCTGGCTCTTTTGTGTTGACTTATTTCGGAAATATAGTACTGAAAGAATGATTGATATAAAAGTTGTATAAAAATTGTTTTGGTTTGAAGTTTACATAACCTGTGTCACCGTTATATACAAATGAGAATGTTTTTTTTTGTTTGTAAAAAAAATTGAAATGCAAATTTTTCAACTTTTTACATTTCATCATTAATATAATGTTTATATAGTCATTTGGGATGACTTCATGATTTTTTAAAATGCTGTATACTAAATATGAATACCAAAATATAGGTTTCACTTTTGATATCTTCTTATTCCTACTTTCTCTTTTCTCTCTTTTTTTCCTATCTAGTTCAATAATATTTTTTTCTGTTATTGTAATGATTGTGAGTAGTTTAGGATAGTTTTTTTATTTTACATTAAAATGTGCCCAATCTGTTAGTCATTGATTTGTGAAAGAGTTCATTCCCTGATCAGAGAAATGCTGAAAAAGATTTTTAATCAAGATTTTTTTGTTAATTCAAGAAATTTGCATTTGCATTGTTGGCATGATTTCTCTGGGATCTGAAATTGTAGGTTATTGATCTTAATGTTTAACAGTTGGTAAGAAAGAGCTTGGACCAGGATCTTATAAAGAAACTGCTTTTTTACTAACTAAGATTTCTTAGATTACATGTTTGCAAAAAGAGAGAAAAGTTTGAAGGTATAATTTAACTAGAGAAGCAGGAGAATCATAAAAAAAAGGGGTGATATGAAATTCAGAGAAATTTTTAATAAGTGGATTTTGAAAATTTGTTTTAACTCAATTTCAACAGAAATGCAGAATTTTTTAATCCTTGAGTAATTATGCTTATCTTCCACATTGCTCAATGGAGAAGCATGTGTATTGTTATAATATAATGGATGGAAGGATGTGTGGGGCTAATAAGGACAAGTTAATTTATTACCATAATGAAAATTTATAACTTATGTCATCTTTGTGCATAGAAAAGAAAAAAAAATATATATGAAAATAAAGTTTTCTATTCCAACAAGCAATGTTAATTGTATTATTTAATTTAAAACTTGTTATAGGACATTTTTTTGGTTTTATGAAACAATAATTTTACTAAACTTGAATATTATAATAAATACTAACTACTATGAATAAAATGTATTAACCTTTTTGTAGTGCAGATTCTATCACTGATTTTTAAAAAGAATTTGTTTAAAACTATTAATTTCCACGTTTAACAATTGAATAATATTTTCTTTCTTTAGGAGATATATTGTGTGTGAAAAGCCTGAATGTTATAAGCATGAATTAACAAATACAAAATTAGTGCAGTATTTAATTAATCTCCATGGGAATGAAAGTTATTGGTGATGTGTTACTTATGGAAACTAGATGGTTAGTTTGGGAATTTATCACTACCTTGTTACTGAAAATAACTAGAGAACCTGTGTTTTGGTGATCTTTTCCTGAGAGAGATTGTTTTGGAGTGCAGTGATGTTAATTTGCATTAGGTTCTCTATTTTTCCTTAATTAGTCTAATTATATAATACTCACACAAAAACAAAAAGTAACAAGTGTCCCAAAGCCTGCAGTACTTGTATGATATGCTGAGGTGTGTTCATATTCTGTTTGAAGAGGATCTGCATATTGAGAAAAGAAACCAAAGTTTGACATTGCACACAACATGTAATGTTACAGTAATCTTCTCTGGAACTGACCAACTTGGAAAATCACATGCAAATCACTTATGTTTAATCCGCAAACATTCTTTCAAACAACTCATGATCATTTTCTTTTATAAACTGGCCATACATATGGTGGAAGTTATTTTATGAATGTCCAGGTATTATTTAACACCAAATGAGTGACTCAAGCCAAGAGGATAATTCAAGGAGGGATGCTGCAGTCTGCTATTGCTTTCCAGTACATTGTTCATTGCAGTGTTATTTCTAGAGGACTAAGAAGGTACTGTGAAATTGGCCAGTTCATATAGAAAGATCTTCAAGTTTTCCAAAGGTTACAATGGCTAATGAGAACATTATCTTGTTACATGCTCAAGAAAAAACTTTTTCAGCAATATATTCTTTCCAAAATGATCTCCAACTAACAACCAACCATAGAATTTTGACATGGGCAGTTTGTAACAGACTTCATACTAGTTGCATTGGTCCAGAATACCACTGCTGAATATCTCTAACTTCCTCTAACATAGTGCCATCAAGTTATGCATACTGCAGGCAACACAACTTTGCAAGTGGAAGTTTAACTGTTGGAATCATGTTCTTTACTGTCTAGTCTAGATTTTGTCTAGACATTAACAAAGGATGAACTAGAGTCTAGAAACAAACTAGGGAATGATTTTCAAACTGTGGCATTAACCAGCATGCTTGCTTTTGTAGGGTGGCCTGATGGTTTGGGCTGTATTTGAGTTGGCCAAAGAACTGATCTTGTTATCATTAGCACAATGCCATGACTAAAATCATTATACCTGTAGTTCTTTTGGTTTAATTCCATTGTTCCAACTTCGCTTTCATTGATGACAATGCTTGTCTGCATTGTGCATATGTTATCAGTGCTGTGCTTCAGGTCATTGTTGTTGCCATTTTGCATATTTATTTCAAATAGCCATTTTTGTTTTCATACAAAAATTTAACTTAGCTTCTACTAACATAAAGCTTTTTTAATGAGAGTTTAAATTAGTATTTAGGTTTTTTTTAGACCAGAATATGAAGATGTATGAACATACTGTACAAGCACTACTGCTTGGATGTGCTTGTTGCTTATTTTTTTTTTTTAGGAGTATAGATGCATAGAAAGTCGGGAAGGGGGTTAAACTTGTGCAAAGCTGCTTTTATATGAAGAATGCACATTTAGTCTCCTTTTATAATATACTTTTTGCTTTTATCTTGTTTAACAAATGATCACTAAAATATATTTTACATATCTAATCATGAACATTTCTTATGTATTTTGTTTATGATCCCTAGTGATATGTGCCAGTTGTATAAAAAACAAAATAACAGCAAAAAACATTGGTAAATGTCCTTGATTTGTATTTGTACAAACAACCTTTTAAATTATTTATATTTTTATTATTTTAATAATGTTTTTCTCATCATATCAAGATTAATTTGTCTTGTGGTTACAGAGTACTGTACTGTGGTCTCAAAGCAGTGTAACTATCATAATTTTTTTAAAAGAAGTCTTCTTTCTGAACTAAATGTGATATTTAACTTCCAAAAGCACTGAGAATACAAATCTACAGCAGTACTTTACCATTGACAAATTTTAGTATCGATAAAAATTTCTAAAAGTTTAATAGAAAAAAAAAAGGAAGTTTGATAATTTAATTACCCCCTTTTTGTTTTATAAATAAAGTAAAGGTATACTTTAATAATGAAGATGTTTTTATATTGTTGATGGATGATATGGTTTTTACATATCTATTTTTCATTAAAGTACTTATAATAACCAAAATCCATGACCTTATTCCTACCCATTTAAGATTTTTAGAATTCTATGATTGGAGGATTTTTTAAAATTATGTTTCTATGCTGCCAAATGATAAAATGATATGTCTGACAAACCAAAAGTGTCAAAGTTATATCTGCGACTGGCTCATTTAAAACAGAGCTCTTTGGCAGTATGCCCATCAAACAAGTTTTTAATAACTAGGTGTGAGCAGGTTAATGTAAATATAAATTCTAATTATGAAAAAAAGACATGGGCAAATTAAAATTATTTACATATCACACCCAAAGACAGAAATGATTTAGTGCACGTTTCCAAATGGTTTGTATGATTTGGCACAGTATCTTAGGCTATTCTTGATGTTATCAAATAACTATAAATGGTATACAAACTCAATAATAGTTAGCCATTTTAATTCATTTATTATTATGAATATTAATAAAGTTAAATTCTTAATATTTTTTAATAATGTTCTGCAGTTAAGTTTTGTAAAAATATTGATTATATTCATTTTATGGAATTTAACCATTTCATTTGTTTGTTATTTTTAATAGATAAAAAAATGAAAAAGATAAAGCAGGTCGGAGAATCTACAATTTAAAAGAGGTGGAATTACTGTACCACCTTCACTGTTGGTGTCCCTCAGAATTAACAAAAAAACTTTCAAGTTTTCTCATTTTTTTGGTAACTACATGAAACAAATATTTAGATACAGTTAGTTTTTTTTTTTTTTGAATAATTACCTGCCTTGAATATTTACCCTATAGAATTGATTTAATCAAAAGAACTACCTTAAATAATCCTAATTTTCTGGTTAGTGATGGAGAAAAACCAAAATAAATATTCATGAAAAGGGCCAGTTAAAAGAGTAAAAGAATTACACAAAAGAAGTTTTTGATGCCCAGTGCAGGCAAGATTCCCTTAGAATCAAACCTCTGACTGATACTATGCTATTCTGGTCCATTTTGTTCAAGGCTATTATGGTTATTAGATTAAACACTATTTCTACAAAAAATATATATATATATAAATTATAACAAAATAATAAATTGTGTTACAAAACCACATAGTCAAAGGTTTCATTATTTTTTTTGTTATTTAGACTGTTGTGAAACTGAAATGGCAACAATCAAAGTGAAGGTTGAGTGCATTTTGTAGCTTGCTGAATTGAACTTGGTTATCACACTAGAGGGCATTACAAAAGGAATCTATCATTCAACAACTAATTGCTTTGCTATACCTCACAAGAAATAAACATTTGCTTTCAGCAGTTAATAAAATTGTGAATGTAGGGTTGCATCAAAGCAGTTATTTCAGGAATTCCTCGTAGACGCGGGTCACCATACTCGCGTCGATTAAGTCCCTGCCCTTTGTACACACCGCCCGTCGCTACTACCGATCGAACGGTTCGGTGAGGTCATTGGACCGACTGATATATGTTGCTCGACGTTGCTACTTGTGGCTCCTTGGTTATCGGGTCGTCCACTGGTCGATGTACCTTCGAGTCACTGTCCTTCGTCTTGAACGTCAAAGTTTCGCTAAGATGATCGAACCCGATCGTTTAGAGGAAGTAAAAGTCGTAACAAGGTTTCCGTAGGTGAACCTGCGGAAGGATCATTAAGGCTCTGTTCATCTGGTAACCGAGAACCCGAATGTACATCCTCCGTCTACGTCAAAAATTGAAACCCGAAAGAAATGGTACTTGGGCAATACCACGAGAGAGAGAGAGATTAAGAACCTGGGGTGGTACTATATGCGTTGGTGTAACTAAATTGTTGCGCAATGAAATGGCATTTTTACATAAACCCGAAAGATATTCCATATACGATGCGTCGTGGTACTTGGCACTATCACGAGATATCGCATCGATGAAACTGGATAAACAGGCATCACAAAAAAAAAAAAAAAGATCAAATTGGGTTGCCATTGGATGACATTCCGAGCCTGCCATTTAAGGTTCTGACCAGGTGCCATGCCCTTTATTGGGTGTGGTCACTCGGATTCGGCCCTGGAGGGTGAAGGATGCTTTTTGCCCTCGGCCTGCTTCTTTGGCTAGAAAGGTTAGGCACGTCAGGAGCAATTTTTGGGCCTGATGCACTGAGGCTTTTTTTCCTAAGAGGTTTTTGGCTGGGGAAGCAATCTTTCTCCATGGAGTTCGCTCCACCTGAAGCTTTTGTTTCTTCTAACATGAGACGCCTTGGCATCCCTAACTCTGGTCGCTTTTTGGCCAGCAACACGAGGTGCTTCGGTGCCTCCAACCGGCCATTTTGGCCTTCACCAGGAGCTCGCTCCACCAGAGGTTTCGGCCTCCCCCAATCCCTTCTCTTCGGAGATGCACACACATACACAAACTTTACACTTGCACATACATGCATTACAACACACACACACAAAAAGGATGAAATTGGGTTGCCGGTGGATAGTGTCCCTAGCCTGCCATTTGGGGTTCCGACCAGGTGCTACACCTTTTTTTGGGTGTGGTCACTGGGGGTTGGCAATGGTGGGTGGGGTGCTTCCACTGAGTGGATGCACAGTCAGAAAGTCCCCTACTCGAAAGAGTGGGGGTGAGAGATGCTTTTTGCCCTGAGCTCACTGTCTGGCTTGGAAGGTTAGGTGTTAGCTCAGACTGTATTGCGTACTGAGCATGCCGAGGCTTCCTCTCTGAGGGTTTCGGCCGGCGAAGCAATCACTTGGTGGAGTTTTCTGCCTAGGGGTATCGCCCCTGCCCTACGGAATGTCAGGGCATTTCAGCCTTTTTGAGACCAGACTTCGGTTGTCTGGTCTTAGTGGAGGCACAAGGCCTTCATATTCAGGGTTACGGACGACATCCATCCCTAAAAGGAGTTTTGGCTCCATTAGGCTCCGGCCTAGTTACAGGAGCTTTCGGACTCTCACCCACCTCCTCCTCTTTGGAGATGAACATGCACACATTCAAAATCGCATGCACCTCACATTGCCCACACCACCCCCCCCAAAAAGCAGTTATCAGTCATAGAAAGCATTCAAGGAAAATTGCATCTGTATAGAGTTTTAAGGATTCATTTCTGCATCACTTAAAATATTATGCTTATAACTTTGCAATTTTTTTTTTTTGTATTCTATTTTAAATAGTTAAACGTGGATTAAACAATAACCCCCACAAAGACCCTTTACTTGCATAATAGCTAATGCATTAGCAACAGATAATAAATGAATTCAAAATCATATTCATGACATAAATGTTGTATGAAAACTGAGCAAATCAATAATATGTTAAACTATATAGATATAGTTAGTTATTTTTATCACTATTAATTTGCAGTTAATTCTTATTGTTTATAATTAACCAGTCTTCAATTTTTGTTTGAAGAATTTATTGAAAAACTGGAACCCTATGTTTTTTTGTAACAATTAAATGTTAGACAATCAACTTAAAAATGTGCACACAAAAAACCAAAAAAAATATTTTTCTTGTTTTAAACCCCACTCCCCCAAGCCTTGGTAACAAATTACTATGAAGGAGAGATAAGTGCATTTGCTATTTTTGATAATTTTCATGACATGACAAGTGTTGCAAATGTATCAGATATTGGAAAAATAAATGGCGGGATTTTTAGTTGAAAAAAAAATTGTTTTTTTAACATTTATTTTCAAATTGAGCATTACATTTTTGTGATTGTTTGGATATGTTTTCAATATTTCTTTTTATTTTTAATAGTGGCTCACCTACCCCTTACTTGGTAATCCTCTTATTTTGATTAATAGCCTGAGCATTTATTCAAATTAAAATGATAATTATAACTTGATAATTTTCACTGAAGGATGTGTTTTAGGTATGTAGTAATTTTCTTAATAATCATGTGTACAAAAACTTCATTAAAATTTATTATACATGTATACACATTTAGGTATATGCAATACTGATTTAAAAATAGCATGTAGCTCGACTATTATTCTAATCACCACTTCAGATTCTTGCTGCAAAACATTTCTTTATAGAAATATTTTATTATTATTATAAATGTTTTAAAGATAAATTATATTTGACTATTTACTCTCTATGCACTATCTCACTAAATGCAGATCTTTACTGTGGTTTTTAAAAATTTCCACACAGCTATAAACTAATTCTCTATTCTTTAATTTTTTTTAAAATAGTGTCAAAGTGAAAGTGTTAAAAGAATAAATATTAAGAAATATCTTTTTAGTTTTGAATTGTTTACAGCTGTGTAATAACTTATAATTTGAGTATTAAAATATTAAAAATGTTTTGCTATTAAAAGAAAAGTACATTACTACTACTCCCCAACCCACACACACACACACACCCACGCATGCATGCACACCACTTGCCTGCTCTGTATACTGTAGCTTGTTATCCTGGCCTAGTTACGGACAATGAGGGATACCAGCTTTTGCTTGACTGACTTTTTTCAGAGTTCTCTAAATAGTTCGTCTGTTTTGGTCAATTAGAAGTTTTTTTTGTTGTTGTTAGATGTAGTGTTTTCGTCTTATATATGCTAAAGAATAAGTGGGTTGATTTGGCACAGGCCAGTAGTTGTGAATATTTTGAAACACTATTCAACTTTTAACTACAGTACCTTCTGGTGATCTGACTGACAGCATTGATTGACTGAAGTGGGTGTTCTGTTTGGCTGGTAAGCTGCACTTCCTGGCATGTAAACAGGATTATAAACTTCTTAGATGAAACTGTAGTGCTTTGCCAAATTATTATATGAATTTACATTGATGCAGAGGGAAGAACTTGCCTAGGTCACAGGGAAGTATTGATAGATAGATTGCCTCTATAAAAAGCTCTACCTTTAAGATAACTAGCACAGTAGGACAGATTGATTTTTACTGTATATCCAATGACGCAAGTTGAATCTGAGAAGTGTGGTGCATCACAAATCATTGATGGTCCTGAGATTAGTAGTACCAGTAAAACCAGTGTCCAGACAGGCAGCACTTTATCAGGAGATGTGATGCATGATTCATCAGGTTGTGATGATTTTAGTGACTCTAGCAGTGAGTTAAGTGACTGGGAGACACCAGTGGAAATTGATTTAAATGCAGTACGAGTAAGTAAATTTTGAATTTGCTTGATTTCAGAAGAAACTTATTTTTAAAATTAACATGATCATTTTGGTATGTTGTCACATAGATGTAATTGGTACCTCCTGGTGACAAAATCTGCAAAGTCAGAATGCATTTCCTTTGCTCTTCTGTGAATGTGCATTTCTGTTATAATTTATGGTTTGAAATTTAAATAAAATAAATAAAAGTAACTTTATGGTCATTCAGTAAATCCATATGTACCAAGCAAAGAACTCATAAGCTGTTGGTTGGAATTGAAAAAAAAAGCCAACCAACCAAAGAAAACAATGTACAACTTCCTTCATATAGCCTACCACAGTTATTTTATTATTATTTCTTCCTTGAATACATTTACAAAAAAATGAACATAATATCTTACTTGCAATGATTTATTTACTTTTGCAATTATATACGTGATAAATTTTGTGTATTAGTGTGAAAAGGAAAAAAACTATTTTTTTCAACCAGGTATACAAATGAGAAATCTGTCTATATTGCTGACAATATAGTATACTTTCTCCATAAAAATGAAACTACTATCCACAAAATTTTTAAATGAAAAATATAGAAAGAAAAAGTTTGAAATTTTATATGATATTCCAGGAAAAACATTATTAATTAATTGGTGGACAATAATAAACTGGATCTTCTTTCCTTTTTATTTTTACCTAACTGCTCAACAAATTTTTCAGAAAGTAAAATAGAAAAAGATAGTCTTAATTAGTTGTATCTCATACTGAGTCTCTAGAAGCTCTCTTTTATGCACATTGTACTAGTATTTATTCATGCTGTTTACTTGAATATTTTTTTAACTTTCTACTACTACCCTTTTTCCATAAATTGAATGGATGAATAAATAAATATGAAAAAAATATTTTTGCTGGTCATTAAATTATAAGTCACAAAAAGGATTATTCAGAGAAAAATATATTTAAAACTTATTCAAAGCCTCATATATATATTAACACAACATCTGCTATACATGAATCGCTAGATACTCATTGGCATTCAGTGAAAGAAAAGATTAACATTTGTGCTGATCAATTTTATGCAAAAAATAACAAACAAAAAACTAATATTTTAGATGCTGATACAATATATCAATATGTCTGAAGAATGTGGGGAAAAACACTTGTTATCATGATGGGTTTTGGCTGTGCATTTATGTTAAACAAGTCAAGTATTAAATATGTTTGATATATTGAACAAAAAAATACTCTGAATCCTTTTTGTTAAAGTTAGCTGTGGTTGGGATGCTATAACATTGTCTTGGTTTATATAACTTAGTAAATCAGTACATCTGATTATTTAGAAATAATGCTATTATTCTGCTACTTCAATTGCCATCCAAGATTCATTTAGCTATTTGATAAAATAGTTTTCTTTTGTATCATCATTTTAATTAAATGTACTTTTTGAAGTTTGCTTTTGAAATATTACTTGTGATTGCTTCTGAACATAAAAAAGTAGCAGAAAGTTGAAAGGCAATGAAGGCTATTTTACTAAACAGTAATAAATGCTAACATAATTTGATTTTGTAGAAACATCTTTTAAGTAGAAAAGTTAAAACTTTTGATTAACTACAATTATCATTTACCCTTTTACAATTCAAAATTCCTTTGCTGCTTTTTTTGTTTTTCAATCATTGATTGTGAATAGGAAAACTTGTTCACAGTAGCTAATGAAGAAATTGTCAATTTTTTACTTAATTATAACAAACTTGTTTTTCTCTCTGATAAATATTCAGTTAAAACAGTCTTTCTGATTCATCAAGATCTTTTAAAAAATCTGATGTGGTTCTTCCTGAATTTAAAAGGAGTGAAAGATATACACATATATATATATATACCTGATTTTGGCAAGAGATTTTATAATTTATACATCTCACACCCTTCAAATATAATATGCAAAATAGTTCATTTTATTAGATCAAGATATTATTCCCCTTGTGACAAAGGGACAATTAAGAACACTATCTGATCTTTCCCTAACTCTGTTAAATTGTCCAAAATATTGAAATGAGGTAAATATGGATTTTCACATACATAAAATAAATAGATGTGGCTGTATGGCAGTGGATAATACAAATAATTTTGTTGAAGAAAATCTGTCTAGTGGTGGTACAGTGTCATATTTGGACATTACTTCTCTGAATTAATATAGGTAACAGGGTGGTTAATTTCAATTTGGAGATATCTGAGTAGAAGGGCAGGAAGTTTTTGCTTTTTTTTTACTTATGTGAATCCTCTTTAGTTTATTTTAAATATTTGTTTTCTGTTTTTACTACTTGGTATGCCAAAACATTCTCTAATCTCTCATTGGTAATGTTTTTATAATCTTATAACTTAGTGGTATAAAATATGCAAGTAGTATCTTAGTAATCTAAGTCATGCTTTGAATACACATCATATAAACTGTACAAACATGCTAGCATAAATTAACAGAAATAATTTTACACTAACCTGTTATGATTATCTAAATTCAAACTTTTTAATTTATCTAAATTTTTTTGATGAATTTCATTTGATGCTATGTCTATACATGTTCATTTAGGTTATTTATTTGATTGAAAATCTAGCAATAAAATGGAAAGATAGCAAAATAAAAAAAATATCCTTAATTCATTGCATTTTAAGCATACCAAAATTGGTAGTTGCAATTTGATCTTTGTCTGCAGCAAGTTAGAGATTTTTGAATTTGTGTAGCATTTCTGCCTGTTTTTATCTTATTTCTACTCTGATTGTTACTATTGGTTGGATCTTTAAAACTATACAATGCTTTTAGTGTATGTCTTTTTTTTTTGGATTATCTTATTTTGTCAGAATAAGAGGCTTTTCATTGATCTTAGCTGTTTCTTGCTTGGTCATATATATTTGACTATGGCATAACTATAATTCATTTTACAAATTTAATAAGATCTCCATCTTTATAACACAGTATTTACTAACTGCTGTATAGACAAAAACTTAGCTGTACTTCATTCTTAATAAAGGGAGGTGTGCATTCTGTTTTAGTATTATGGTCTACTGAAAAATACAACTCTTTTTCATAGAATTTAGGCTTTTTATTTATATTTATCTGAACCATTGTAAAATAGCTGGAGATATGTTTTGTCCAATCTTAGCTTTGATAAAAATCATCAATCATTGACAATAACATATCTCCAGCTATTCTACAATGCTTCAATTAAATACAATCTTATTTAGGTTAGGAGTAACATCTTGGTAGGGGGGGGATTTTTTTTTTTTAATGTTGCCAAGAAAAAGTTTTTCTGCCTCACTAATTAATACCATATGAACAAGTCTGATTATATTTGGTATAAAACTCAATTCTCTTGTATCATTTTGAGTTAAAATGACCCTTTTCAGGAAGAAACAAATTTTAGAAGAAATTCTGTTTGGTTTATTTTTATTGGAAATAATGATTAAATTTCTTTAAATCTGTAGCAGGAAACAAAACTTTAAACTTTTACTGACAAAGCCACATATTGGCAAAAATGCATCTTTACTTTCATGGGATTCTGTAATTTATTTTTAATTGGTTACTTCATTTTCAACTGTTAATAGGTTGAAAATGGAGCTTGAATTTTAAAAAAAAGTTATTTTTGTAATCATTCAATATTCTGATGTTGCAGATTTAGTATATAGTTATTCTTAATCATTTAGTTTGATGTAAGGATCTTCAAAAATATTTTTGATTTTCATAAAAGGAATAACTTGTAACAGATATTTTTTACCAATAAGAATGCATTGTAAGAGAAGTATAAAGCATAACTTTAGTGACGTTCAAAAATTGAACTCTAGTTGGAAATTTGGTTTTTTTTTATGTTGTACCATATCTACTTAGCACTATGAGTTATACTATTTCTTATATAAAACTATATTAAATAGAAAAGGTAAAAAGCATAAAATTACAGTCTACTTATTTATATAGTAAAAAGTCTGTAATTTCTAAAAGTATATACCACACAACATGATTTAGTACTGTACATAATTGTTGTTAGGATTTTCATTGATAAACAACAATAGCATTTTCAGTATTAATTTCTAATAAAATTATTACCACTATTTCCATTTATTAATAAGTGACTAGAATTTTATTCATAGCTAGAAATCAGTATCCTCAACTAATCTGGCTGAGAATTTTACTATAGTAATTAAAAAAATATAAGCATCTCTGGTTAATGAAAATGGTTTTTTAACAAAAATATAGTACAGTTGTCCCCCGGTATTCACGGGGTTACATTCCTAGAGCATCTGCGAAGAGTGAAAAAACCGCGATAATTGGACATGGTCCATAAAAATGCCTATAAATGCCTATAAACGTCAAAATATAATGTAAAATATAAGTAAATATATAATAATAATTTAATAAAGAGCACAACACTCAGAGAAACACTCAGCGAAATACTTGAGATAGCTACACACGGTAAACTGGGATGATGCTGGGCTGCATCTGCCTAAGACAGCACCTCGTGGGCAGCAGCCAATCAGCAGCAAGGAGAAATGAATAACGCTCTTGGATTGGCTACTTTCAAACCTCCAGCCAATAGCATTTATTTTATATTGATATTTTGCTGAATTTACATTAGTATTTATATTACAAAATTAGTAAATTATATTGTTGTTAATAATTTAGCGTTAAAAAGTGTGAAAAATATATATTGCCACGAAAAAAGCCATAAAAAATTGCGGAAGATATTTGCGATTCTGCAAATATGCGGGGGTTTCCACGAACAATTATTAGTTAGGTTCTAAGGAAAATTCCGCGAATAACCAGGGCCGCGAATGCCGAACCGCGATTACGCGGGAGTCGACTGTACTGTTACATTAGTCAATAGAATGAAATTGGAAGGTGACAGGAAGAAAAAAATATAAACGTTTATTCTCAGTTTGCCACAGGAATAAAAGAATCTCACAACAAGTGAACTAAAGTTGCACAATCATACATTAAATGTGAAAAATTTGTGATTACTATAAAAATTTGATTTATAATATAGACATTAAAGTAGACCACTATGAATATAAAAACAAATTAATATTTATCTGCATTTTCATTACTTTTCTTAAAATTAAAAATAATTCTTAAAAAGTTAAAGATCTTACTACGTATTAGTAGGACTGGCATGTATTAATTGATAAACTGTCAGAACTAATCTCATAATTTAAAATATAATGCATCACCAGTGCTACATTATCAAACTTTAATTGTTGATGTTGCATCATACACTGATCTGTACAGTGGAGATAACCCTGGTGAAAGAGTGTAGTGCTACAGTTATCCACCAGAAGGCATTGCCTATTCTGTGCCATGGGTGGGGGGGGGGTTTTCTACCAGAACTTTTCAGATTTTAGATGTGGGAGGAAACTTCCATGACTGGCTGGTAAAGAAGAGCAAGAAGAAACTATGCTAGTGAGATACACCAAATCGAGACTGAGTGGTAACCTAACTCGGCTAACAAGCTGCCTGAACACAGTTTTAATATAATACAAAGCTTTTATCAACAACTTTTGTCTACCCAGTACTATATTGTGGTAATAATAATTAAAAAGTATAATAGTTTTTGGGCTTTTTATTATCTGGAAAAAAGATCCTTGGTATAAACTTTTGCTGATATGTTTATTTTATCAACTAAATTAAAAAGTTGTTTCTTTTTCAGAACCAATGGAAGAAAATAAAAAGCATAATTCATTGGACACCATTTGTTCAAAGATTTAAGAAACTCAAATATCCATGGATACAGTTAGCAGGACATAAAGGTAAATTAAAGGCTCATGTCATTGATTTTTGTCTTTGAGAACAGGGTTATTTTTATAAATTGTTTGTGCTGTCAAAAAGGTCTTTTATTGATAGTATAAATTACTAGATTAATGGTATAAATAAGTTAGGCAGATTAAGACTATGGATTTGAAGTACTGAAGTTATAATATGGCTTTGATATCTGGTTACTTTAATAGAAAAAGCAATCCAATGATTTATTTTAATGCTCACCCAATAATATTTTAGTTTGACTTTTTAAAAAATTTACTTTGTTTAATATGTGTATTGATTACTGATTGATTGTACCAGTATTCACCATGGCAGTTCCCTGGAGGTCTGTACCATATTATCAAATTAAAGAACAGTTAAGTGTGTTGACCTAGTTATGAACCCCAAATGTCAAACAATATGAAACCAAGCTGAATATTGACTTGTGTTATCAAAAATGAAATTGTGAGTTGAATTCCTGAATTTGAGTCTGTTGTAATATCTCAAAATCAAATAACTGTCAAAGATAGATAAAACTGACATATTTAGCTTTTTGAAGTAGGTGATTCAACACAAGGTAAATGACATGGGATCACCAGATGATCACTGATATTAGCAGTGACTAAAAATAGACATCAAGCTTTTGATACTAGAAGTGATAATAACATTTGCAGTTTGTTTCATATTTCTCACCATGATTACAAACATGTTGAGAAATTATTTCAACACCCTATATATGTCCCACAAAGTATTCTAAAGATATGCACAAATACCTCATTAATATTCATCATCCTGAAAGTACCTTAGACAGCAAAGCAATGCAACAGTGTTATGAAGAGTTCTGAGTTGTTTAAAGTTTAGCTAACTACTGTAGTTGATCTAGCCTTATCTTATATTCATAATTGACTTATTTGTGTATGAAGGAAAGAAAAATGGGAAAACTAATCAATTTAACATATACTCCACCTAAACTTATAATGTAAAGTATGGTAATCTACTTTTTTTTAAAGTTTACATCTCTATAGAGAGACAGATCAAGTTAGATTAACAAGTAATGGTTCTACATCCTTGCATAACTAATCCTTCCACTTTAACCTAAATTTTTTCAGAACTAGTTTCTTTTGCTTTATATTATTTTTCACTATGAAATGGAGAGAAATTAAAGAAAAATCTTCAGAAAGGTAAAACTATAAAAGTTAAAAAAAAACTACACACTTTATATGTAGGCATATGGTGTTAAGTTATTATGTCTATGTAATTATGTTAAAAACATATTTTGCCTTTCTGATATAAAAAAGGTTTGGAGATTAATTTTTGTAGTTTCTGACTGTAAACATGCAGAAGGAATTTGAAAATGAAAACTTGAGTAAAAATGCAAATTTGTAATTAAAAAAACTTCAACAAAACAGATTGCTACTTTTGAATTTTAAGTAAATATATTTGTGAAGCTGCCAAGTTTTCTACTAAATTTTAGTTCCTTGATTGTTCTTGTTCCTTTTTTTATTCTCCCTCAAGGGGGGTTTCTGTTTTTGTAGGATATGAAAGAAATATTCTGTATTAACCTGACATAGATAACAAGAATTAATTTTTTTTAAAAATTGAGTGATTTGAACTATTTTAACTTACTACTCAGAAAAGGGTGCCTAATATGAAATGATTCTTTAGAAAAGTGAATATCATATTTTAAAATGAAAAATGTTAAAATATTATTGGTAACTTCAAGTTTTTTTCTAAAGTGTAGTTGTAATTTTGCTTGAAATTCATATTTACTATAATATACTTGTTAACATTTCTTAAATTTATCTGTCAGTGCAATTTTTAATGTATTAAAAAAGGATTATGAGTGCATGTATTCTCTTATGGTGCTACAATCAAAAGTCATCTACACAGATATAAGTATATTACAGCCATGGAAATATTTGCTGGATTTTACATTTGGCCATCAGCTATTCATAAAGAAATCTTCTGATTTAAATTACTTATTGTCCATCTATGCAGAACATAAATATTCACAAAATTTACAATATTTTAAGAAACTTACTTTTCTCGTTTAGTTCATCCTATATTCGAATCTATCTTGTTGGAAAAAATGGGACATTTGATTAATAAACTTATACAGTGTAGTTTCAAATTATCGATATACGAGGTCTGTTCAAAAAAAGGCCGGACTTTTGTCATACAAAATTATTGCTGGAATTACAGCATTATACATGTTTATCCCCTTCAAAGTACTTCCCCCTACTTGCAACGCACCGCTCCCATAGTTTCTGCCACTGTTGGAATGCTCCTTGGAACTCGTTTTCTGAGATGGCTCGTAATTGTCTCAGTGAATTCTGTTTAATCTCGTCTACACTTTGGAAACAACGTCCTTTTATGGTGGTTTTCAGCTTGGGAAAAAGGGAAAAGTCTGCCAGGGCCAAGTCTGGAGAGTATGGAGGGTGGGGAAGGATGACCGTTTCTTTGGAGGCCAAAAACTGGTGGACAAACAGAGACAAGTGACTAGGCGCGTTGTCGTGGTGCAACACCCAGCTCTTGTTTTGCCACAACTCGGGCCTTTTCCAGTGCGCATCTTCCCTCAAATGCTTTAAAACTTCTACATAGAACTCCTTGTTCACAGTCTGACCTTGTGGCACAAATTCATAATGGACCACTCCTCGACAGTCAAAAAACACAATCAACATCGACTTCAAATTTGATCGGCTCATGTGCGCTTTTTTCAGTCGGAGCGACATTTTCCCAAGCGACTGCGATGATTGTGCCTTGGTTTCCACATCGTAGCCATAAACCCAAGTTTCGTCTCCTGTGATGATAGTTTTCATGAAGTTTGCATTGCTTCTTGAATGATCAAGCAGCTCTCGGCTGATGATCACCTGGTTCTCTTTCTGGTCGTAGGTCAACAGACGTGGCACGAGTTTTACAGAGACGTGATCCATGTCAAGTTTTTCAGTCAAAACTTCGTGGCATAACCTGATGCTGATACCGACTTTCTCAGCAACCTCTTGCACAGTCAAACGACGATTTGCATGAATCACAGAACGAAGAGCGTCAATGTTTTCATCGTTTGTTGACGTCGAAGGTTGCCCTGATCTTGAATTTTCCTCAATTGATCTTCTGCCCGATTTAAACAGCTTAAACCACTTGTGACATTGTGATCGGCTCATGCAGTCCTCAAAGAAGGCCTGCTGGAGCAAAGTACATGTTTCAGTAAAAGTTTTGCCGATCTTAAAGCAAAATTTCACACATACACGTTGTTCCATAAGATCTTTCATGTTCACTTCACAGGGGGTTGACAGCACGTGTTACTTTCAAAGCTGTAGACGCGTAACTGATCAGAATAGCAAGAGGCCCCAGGCGACATTATGTCACAGAAGGTTGTTGCTACATGACACAACTTGTCGGAGCTCAATCATTGCAGTGGTTCGTGAGCTATAACAAAAGTCCGGTCTTTTATTTGAACAGACCTCGTATATTATTGCATTTATTTTTGTAAGAGACTGTTTTTAATGATAGTTTTAATTTGTGATAGATTTGACATAATTTGCCTATTTTAATTTAAAACTGAATTAGTATGGTAGCATTGTCCCACAGTTACTTTACCATTAAATATACTTTAATATTTTTAAAAAAATAAATGCAGTAAAATTATTTTTAAGAACAATAAATTTATGAATTATATTTACATCTCATTCATTTATGAGCTACTAATAGCATTTGGGACCAATTTTTTGTAGGTTTAAAGACAGATTCTTCATGAAATTTCCAATCCTGATAACAAACTCTCAAAAATAATTATTAGTTAAGTAAAAGTTGGCCAGTATTCTAAACTGTAAGAAATATTCTTGTTTTATTTTTTTATATCAGTGAATTTTTAGAGATTGTAAAATAATTATATTTAAAATTAACTTAAAAAAACAACAACATTTTTGTTTGTAATATAATATATTATTTAGAAATATGTGGAAAAATGTCTATAAAATTGCATGCTGGTACTGTTTATTACTTTGATTTTTTTGTGTAATGAAATAAACAGCAGCTTACTTGCTTAACAAAATTCAAAACTTAAAGGTTAGGAAAGAAACAAAGCTAGGATAGTATGGTAAAGTGGTTATATGAATTCATTACAAGTGATGCAAATTCCTCATTTGCACTTGAGAGTTGAAAGATAAAATTCAAAAACAAAGATAGCAGCATTTATTTAATTAGGTTACATTATATCACATATCTAAATAATACTACATTCTTGTAATTCATTGATTGAAGAATAGAGATTTTGTTTAGGTTTCTGACACATTGAGTCAACTCTTATCTTTGTTTGGTTGACCTTTTAAATATAATTGTCTGAAATAAAGACAGGCTATCAAAAATGTACAAACTGGAAAATTATTTCTTGGCCTTTGGCATCAACTGGCACTATGATCACGAGTTTAATTTGGTTTTAAAACAAAAAGTTTTCAGTCAATATGAATCTCTTTTTTCATTATTTTATTACTATTAAAATCATCAACCCTGAAAATAAGAAAAAATATTTTTTTCCGTAATTGTTTTGATTCAATAAAGCTTCACTACTACTGCATTAATGTTTTTGGTAAAATTATTTTGTTTGGACTTTAAGCAGAAAGTCTTGCAGCTTTAAATTATGTTCTTCGGCTAGTCCAATACAAACTTTACTGTAATTTAACAGTTATGTTGTGTCATTTTAATTTGTATTGTTTGTTTTTTTTTCTCACAATATCAAATTTTGTGTGCAGCTTGTTACAGTATTGTCAAACATCTGGCTACCATCAAGTATAAACATCATGGTAGTGGTTGATCCAAACCATCAGAAAGGAAATATAATTCCATTCATTAAACTTAAATATAATGTAACATCATCAGCTCTATTTGTATTGCATGGTTAATTGCAAAGGAATTGTTTTTATTCTGCTCCACTTCGATAAAAAAATACTGAGCATTTAAAGATTTTTTCCATGTATAAATAATTAAATTGAATGATTGTCTACAAATGAGATAATTTATACTTTTTTTTTTAAGTTTGATAAAAAAGTCTTTCAAAAGGATCCAAATTATTTCATTACTCTACCAGTTTTCACAAAATGCATGTAATTTTCCAAACATTTACCAACAAAGGGAGGTATGCCATAATACTTTCATCTTTTACCTTGAATCTGCACACATACCCTTAAAAAAGACAGGCATCTTTGGCAGCCTATAAGTTTTTGTTTTGGAGTACTCTACTCTCATCAGTGCACTTAATTTTACTATTTACTCTTCAAGTCTCAACTAACTACTTATTTTTTTACTGTTATTTTTGTTTGCAGATTCAAAGCAATACTTATTTTTCTGGTTCTTTTGCTCTCAGTTCATTGTTTTGTTAAATTTGACAAATCAATCACAAAATTATTATTATTATTATTATTATATTATTATTATTATTATTATTATTATTATTATTATTATTATTATTATTATTATTATTATTGTTGTTGTTTGTTGTTGTTTGTTGTTACAACAACTACTACTATTGTGGGGAAGAAAATAAAGAAATATCAGTAATTTATGAAAAATAAAAAAGTTATATAATGTTATTTCCAAGAAAAATCAAGCCAAATGATAAAACAAACACTGGAATTGTACTAAAGAGAAAATTAAGTGTAATTCACTGGTGTTAAACATGTTAATAATAATAAGTTTTTTTTTTTTAAAAGCTCCCTAAACATTATCTTCATATTAGCATTGAGATTTTCTTTCACCTGTTATTTATTTACATTAATTTCCTGCATTTTTATTGTTTTTTAAAACTTATTTTTAGATTCATTTGATTCCAATTTCTTGCTTTATTGCATATATAATATTATTTATTTATTTTTATTTGTGGATGTGCAGTTTTTAACTCAATAACTAACCTAGGTTATTTTTGTTGTTTTGTTTTCTTGTTCTCAGTACAAAAGCTGGCATAAAATTGCTTGGGGGTTATATTGTGGCTCTATGTAGATGAAAGATTGCTAAATGCTGGTTTTGGTCATGAGGAACATTGATACAGTAAAGAGAGATTGTTAAACACAATGTTCACATGATATAGTTAGCTAACTAAAAATTCTTTGGTATTATTTCATTTGTTGCATCCTTATTATGTAAAATTAAAATGATGTACCATAATACCTCACTTATAATGGCATGGCTGTTATAAGGTTTTTCAAAGAAAAAGTCCATTTCACATAAAACGGCACCTGGCTTGCATGCCGTTACAAGTGAGGTAATACAGTAATCATTGAGATGTTTGCATCAGTAGTGCCCTCTATTTGAAATTTGTTCCATTACATATCAGTTTTCTTTTACACAGCTGCTTGTAAAATAAACTCTCCAGACTTATTTTTTGGTGTTAAAACTTTCTGTGAAAATGAAGCAGCATACATTTTTTTAAAAACTTAGTATTTGATTTCTGTGGAAATTTTAAATTATTAAATTGAGTCTAAGCCACATGATATTTAAAAAAACTCAAAGCAATGACACTTTGGGCCTTTTCAGTTAGTAAAGGGTTAAAATGGAGAGACTATGAATAATTTGTTCTACTGCCCTACTATAACAGAACATGTTGTAATAAACCTTTGAATAAATTGTTTTTTTTTAAATATTTTATGATATTTATACTTTATAGTAGCTTTCTTGCTGTTAAGAATACTTTGCTGAATATTCTTTATTGGTGGGATCTCAGACTTTGTTCATGATAATGTGATAGTTAGTGCAAAAGATAAAGTTTATTAAATTTTTGATGTACTAAATTAAATTCTATACAAATGTATTTAGTTTTTATTTGCTGCTCAGGAAGGTGATTGGTCACTTCAAGGATTTTTGCCTTTATTTAGCTCATTAACTACAAATATCATTAGAGCCATGTGTGTAGACTTTCACAAGTATAAGATAATCTTGAGATGTTAAACTGCCACTAATTTAGGCTTGTTTTGTTTTCTTTGAATTTTAAGCGGATAACTTGCCAATACAGTTTTGTCATTATATAAATATTATTGTTTAATTTTTATTTTTTAAAAAAAAGAAAATGAGTTAAATATAAGGTAAAATGTTATAAACATTTAACATTTTGTAGTTTGCTAATAAAATGATATTCTTCTTGTGTGAGCATACAAGTAATTTTGTTATAATTAAACACCAGAGTAGTTTTATTGCAAATCAAATGAAATGGGGTGATCTACTATGGCTTTTCATCAATGATTGTTTTATCAGTGAAATATCTTTAATTCCAGTCATGTTCTTTTTGCTACATCAAGTACAATACCAAGAGAAGAAGTAAGATATGTTTTTTGAGTTTATTAACTAACTTTTTTTTTATTCCTCTTTCATTTTAAATTATAGGGCATTTTCAAGCAGGTGAATCTGGAACCATCATGAAAAAATTTAATTTGAAAGAGCAAAAATGTTTTGAGAAGTTAATGAATGATAAACTGAAACATCACATACCTGAATACAAAGGTGTAATTGAACGAGATGGTGAAAGTATCTTTTTTGTATGTGTGTATATACACACAACACATTCATTCATTTACTGATTCAGTTCTTAATAAAGTTAACACAGATTATACTAGAAAGTTGAAATAAAGAACTCTCAAAAATATCAATGTATGCTTCACTTTTAAATTAAAAATTTCATTTTAATCACTAACCAGTCAATTTTTTAAACACTAAGTGTTACCAGATCAGCAAGCTAGTATTCTGGTAGTATGCTCTAATGCTTGTGATCCTTTAAGAAGTTTGCTTAGTAGCATGCATAATCCGCTAAAGCTAGGCAGTCAAAAATATAATGATATGCTATTCTTTTTGTTGATGGATTTTCAAAAAAAATATTTAAATTAAATTTTCTGTCTGAAACTGATCAACCATTTTTAATACTGTCACATGGCATACTGAATAAATAGTTTCTCTTTGGTTATTTCATTTACAGTTCTTTTGTTCCTGTTTATCTTTTATTGAATTTTTTGCATTGGTTATGTCACTTCTTGGAAATTATTCTCACTAAAAAGTTTTATTTTTCAAAAAAATGTTTAATTATTAATTCTTTTATTACTGTTTGTTTGTTTATTTATGAATATTATTTTTGTTAAAAGTTCAGGCTATTAATTGAGTTAATATACTTGTGGAAATTATTATAGATTTATAGAAAGATAGACTGTCCTTGACTTCTAAGAATTCCTTCAGCTACAAGATCTGCTTTGTGAGTTCACAAGGCCATCTGTTATGGATGTGAAGATGGGTGTGAGGACCTACTTGGAAGAAGAACTTCAGAAAGCTCGGGAAAACCCCAAGTTAAGGCAGGTAGGTGTTGCAAATGAGATTTAGACCAGTGAGTGACATATTTGGTAGCACGTATCAAATCGTCATATCTTTAACTTTTATTACTGAATACACTTAGGTTTTTCCTTAATTTAATATATAACAGTAAAAAAGAAGAGAGATTAGAAGAAACAATGTGTAGAAATGATTTTTATCAGCTCTTCTGTTTATTAAAGCAACATACTGTAATAGATATATATATATTAATTGAACTAAGTTAAACATTAACTCAAGCATAACTTTAGCCTTTCTAAGATAAAACTGGATCAGACACTTATATAACCTATATATTTTAAGCATTTTCTATGGCAAATTTGCAAGAAAATGGACCAAAATGAACTAATAAACATTTTCTTTAGATTATCAAGTGAATCTTTATTAAAGTTTCTCTTTTCTATTATTAAAAAAATATATATATAATCATTGAATTTAGAAATCTTACATTAGCGCTCAACTGTGAACAGTAAACTGCTGCTAAATAGGTTATTATTGATTTTATATGATTGTAACAATTAATTTTTCATTTATGAATCTTGAGATAATGGGTTAAATTGAAGTGATTTTATTTTATTTTTTTAAATATGGCATAGGGTGCTTTGAAAACAGTGGTTAATGACTTTTTTCTTCTTGATTCATATAATTTACAGTTGTTAAGTGTTATACTCAGCAACCTGACTAAACTTTCCTTCCTCATTACCTATGAACTGCAGTGAGAATTAATTACATTAAAATTATTCTTTTAATTTATAAAATTAGATTTTAAAAAATGTGGATAAGAATTGCAAGGAGATACTTTTATTTTCCTGTTTTCTCTTATTTGTTATTTTTAATAGTTAAATAACAGCAAAAGAAAAAATATATAAACAATATTTTGTTTCCAATATGCTGAATGCTTATTCATGAAAGCATTGTTCAAATTTGAATTAAATCCAAACATTTTACTTTAATGTACTGTTAGTCAGTCAACCACTGCCATTTCCTTTTTTATATTAATGATTCTACATTTTGAAAATTCTAGGAGCAAGCTATAAAAAATGTCGTCCTAACTTGAATAACTTTGCTAAACTATTTAAAATTCCTGTTTTCTTAATCTTTTCTCTGGTAACTTTGAGTTTCAGAGAGACGTCATTGTACAACAAAATTTTGCAGCACAGCAGTCTTTAGAATTTTTTAAAAAAAGGAAATACCATATCATTCACTAAAACAATGTATCTACATAATAGTTTAGCAAATGATGTAGAATTAGAGCATTTGGATTTCATTTCTTGCTGGAACCTGATATTCCTAGCAAATCTATAAAGTTGATCATTTTAAATAAATATTTTGAGATTTATTTAATGTGCTACAAATTATACCAGAATTTACTTCAGAATGCAACATAATGTATCACAGCACCATGCCACTAATTTGCTTGTAAATTATCTTAATTTTAATTTAATACTTTAGATATCACTATTTGCCATGACATGTCTGGTTCTTGAAATTATGTTAGGTTTTTATGTACCTATATTTATAAGGTTGTAAATGAGTCCCTTAATTTTGTTTAATTTACTGAAATATAATAAAACTATTTGTAGATGGAAATTTGTTTTTATTTTAAATTAAAGGACCCTTTACTGGCAAAGAGTCTTTCAAGTAATGTCAGAATCTAGATGTGTGGAAGTCATTTTTCATAGACTGTATACTTTGAACATTATTGAATAGCTTTGCTTGATATTAGAAAATATTTCTTGTAGCATCATCTCTAAATGTGTGAAATGAGTTATTAGTAACGGTGTTGATTGGTTTAAAAACTGCATTAATAGATCTATGTTTATCCTGGATACCTTGTATAAATCATATTGGCTTCCTGCCACTTTGTTGAAGCAAAACATTAATTTGAACCATGTTAATGGAACAGGAAATGCTGGTATGCTAGAAGCACATCAAACTTGCCAATAATCACTGAAAGAAATTTTAAAAAATATCAAATCAAAATGAGTTTCAATGAAATGATTTCCTGGAATGCACAAAAATTTTGTAACTGCATTTAAAACAATTTTTTCTTCATTAATTTTATCCTTAAACAAGCAATTGTACAATATTCTAGACACATGTAGTATGGAGTTTACAGGTTTCACTTTTAAATCCCTGTAGCAGAATTTATTGTATGTTTTACATGATTCACTTGACATTGGTTTTATACATTAAAGTGTTATTAATAAAAAAGGCATCAACATTTTTAAAAAAGCAGAGAAATAAAAATAGACACAAAGCTGAAAGAGTCAGAAGAGGGGAAAACCAGAAAGATATATTTTGAAAGCTAGGTGACATTATTTAGGTAATTTATTAAAAAAAACAAAAAAAAATGGTAGGAATAGGATAAGCTAAAGTGATTTTTTTTTTTTTGAAAAAAAAGTTTTTTTTTTCTTTTATCCTTACTTGAAAATGTTTTACATATCAGTGGTAAGTGAGTTGCTTTCTAATATTTGATCGTTATTGTTTTTTTAGATTATTTAACATTAATAGTTGCAGTATATTACTGCAGAAAGGTGACGGATTGCTTCCCCCTTTAGATTTAAAATTTTTTTTAAATGATGTCTGTGTATTTTCTAGAAATTAGTTTCAGTAAGTGTAAGAAAGCATTTATAAGGAAGAGGACCATTCTGTATTTTGAGTAATGCAGGTTTTTATGTTCCTTTCATAATTATAACTTTGTTAATTTTTCAGGATATGTATTTGAAAATGGTTGAGATAGACCCTTCTGCTCCAACGCAGGAAGAGCACGCACAAAGAGCAGTCACTAAACCTTGTTACATGCAATGGCGAGAGTCTATCAGTTCTTCTCTTAATCTGGGATTTCGAATTGAAGGTGTTATGGTAGGAATACTGTTTTTGCTTCCTCTGTTTTCCTTTGCTTTGTTTTATTTTAATAATATACTTTGTCCTTGTTATGACACAGCTTGGTATATATATAAGAAAAGAAAGTACAAAAAATTGGCACTATTCTGTGCTATGTTTGTAATTTTCAGTATTCTTTTAAATCACCATTTGGGAGACAATTAAATGTAGCTTGTTTAGTTACTCATTCACACCTATCAAGGAATCGATCAGTGCAAAATGACACACCTGCTTTGATTGATCTAAACCAGCAAATGCAGATAAAACAACATAATTAATGAGATTTTATCACTTTAATTATACACAAACTATTCACTATACTGTACAGTTATAATCACATGACTTAAGCCAAACTGACCTATAAAATATTGGATAGCCCCCCCCCAATATCTGAAAACTAATATAACAATTCTCATTGAGAATCTCACTGAGATGGCAAAAAATTGCCTCACGGGTCATTAGTGGATGAAAAATGCCACATGAAGTTCAGTTTATTTTGTAGAAATTATGCAATGAATGTTGTCGTGTTGGATGTGATCAAATGTGAAATCTGACGTAGAAGGTAATAATAAATTGTTATTCTTAATTAAGAATATTAGTGTTTTATAATTACTATTTTCTTAGGTATAGTGGAATCCGCTTAACTCGACATGCTGGGGACCAATCTTTTCTTGTCAACTTAAGCAAACCTCCCTAGAAAATACAGTACGTACTATGCAGGCTTACCATACATCCTGGTTTGACTGAGATTGCCCAGTGAGCCTATTTGAAATGCTGTCCCGGTTTTTTGAAAATCTGGAAAAAATTTCTTTTTTTATGATTTTTATCCTGGTTTGACAGCAAAGGCGCAAGACAGTGATACTAGTTAGTCTTTAACTAACACTTTATGAAACTCTTTTACTGTTTGAAAAGAGGGGGGAGCCATATGGGTTTTCCAATGTTTTCTAATTTTAAAGTCAAATAACAGGGCACATGCACAACACTTTGAATTTCGCCAAAAGTAGGTCACCAGGGTTCTGCTCTCTGGCTGGTTCAAGTTTCCACCTTCACCAGTATCTATTGTTCTATGTGTCCTCTTTATTCTATATTTTAGTCAATGAAACAATACATTAAAGTTGATATGCCGAGACAAAAGGTTAGTTTTTCTGCATTTTTTGTGAATGAGTTAGCTATGCATGTTTTGTTAAGACAAGTGACTCCACTGGAATTGAGCTTCTCTCCATTGGAATAGATTTGTCAGCAAACACCGACTGCCCACAGAAACACTTCTTGGACTCTACGAATTGGAGAGATTTGACACAGAATACGTTGCTGGAAAGGTTCTCAGGACATTGAAAGATCTTGACCTGAAACTGTTATTGGCGAAATGCTATGATGGTGTGTCTGTCATGTCGGGAAAATACTCAGGGGTGCAGCAGAGAATTGTTGATGAAGTTCAGAGAGATGTCCCGTATATACACTGCTTCAACCATCAACTTCATCTTCTTGTTGTTCACTTGTGTCAGAAAGTAGCTATTGTGCAAGAGTTCTTTGACGTATGCCAGTTACTGAACGATAACTTTGCCAGACCCAAAGTTCGTGCCGTGTACAACAAATCAGGTGCAACGGCATTGGCCTGTTTGATGGAGCATCGCTGGAGTGAATACTTCAAGACGATGAACGTCATAGTCGAGAACTATGAAGATATCATCGCAACGCTGGATTCCTTCACCACAAGTGCTTTCCCTGGTGACTGCAATTGGATTGAAAAAGACTATATACCAAGCGCATTTTGTATTCACAGGCCTGGTCATGCACGAAGTTCTTGGTGCATTGAAGCTGGCTGGCAAAATGCTGCAATCCAAAGCGTGCTCTGTTATCAACGGATATCAGGTTGTCAACGAGACTATCCAGATTGTGCACAAAATGAGAACCGAGGCGAAGTTTTCAGAACTCATCGAAATATGCCAGCAGAAGTTGTGCAGTGCAGATGATGCAGCACCTTCACAGCCACCAAAACGAATTCGGAAAACTCCTAGTAGTCTGGACTCTTTCGTTGTGACTGCTCCCACCGGACGAGAGCAGCCACTCATTTCTATATATTTTGAATTACTGGACTCGCTCACAGAGTGCAACACCAAGTTGGTTGTGTCCATCTGCACGTTGCTGCCGTGCTCCGAGAAGTTTCTGGACCTCGACCATCTAAACCCACTCTGCGACTTGGTCAGCAAGACGGGGGCAACTTTTTATCGATCGCTTCTTTGTCACGAGGTTGAGATTGTCCAGAACATGGTAGGGAAAAAGCTGCTGTCTACATGTCAGGAGAATTGAAGCAGCATCGACAAGTTTCTGGGATGGTTCTGTGGAATGGAGTTCAAAACACCATTTCTGAATCTCCATACTCTTCTCTGCACAGCTTTGACGATTGGTGATTTGTCTGCTCAACTGTTAACACCGTACAGGAGATGCATGAGTCACAATTGCAAATGTGGACTTACTTTCTTAGGATTTGAGAAGGACAAAACCACTGCACTGTCAGCGACCGAGTTTATGCAGAGATTCAGATTGACAAATCGACGTCTGTCTGTATGAATCAAGTGACAACTGCTCCACTGCTGTTCCAAATTCCCTAAATTATTCATATAAAAGCTACTTGTTTCCAATTTAAAATTATCTATATTTCATCTGTATTATCTATCTATATAAGTATTGCATGAATGATTCAATTCATTTATGTTTTTTATTTGTCTGTGTGTTTAAAAATAAGAGAAGAATGTTATAACGTTTCATTTGTTTTTATTTAAAAAACCTAGATTGAATTAGTTTTTCAATATAATGACAAAATATCGAGTTTTATTCACCTGTTTGTGAATACCTGTATTTTGTTTTTCACTCATGTAATTGTGAATGTTGATGTTGTATGCGTATTGATCGTGTGAGTCATAATACTTTATTATTATTACTACATTTTTTGGAAATTGACGGAAAAAAGAATTTTTGATAGTGATGTTTGAAAATTTATTATACGTATATCATTTCAGTACTTTACCTAGAAACTGAATAGGAATTTACTTTAGCATTAGGCCACGGCTATAACCCTGGCTGTTGCCTAATAGCAAGGTCAATCCTTTATATTTTTGGGATTGTCCACAAAATCGCATTCAAAATAGAATATATCATGTACTAAAAGGAATATTAAAAATTTAGTTGTTTAAAAATCAATGAAAAATCTGTATAAAATTTAGAAATTTTTAATTTATTAATTTAGTCAATTGTATTTTTGTATTTATGTATTTGCATTCTATTCTATATACTATTCCTGTTACTCTGTTTGGAAAGAGCGGGAATAGTTCAGCCCCTCCTATAATGAAGGGAGCCCCCTCAAGTTTTAAGCTCTGGTTATGGGCCTGTATCAGTGTATGACTAATATTGTTCAGAATATCCTGTAACAATATCCACAATTCATCCAAAGTGTTTGGTTGCCATTTGAGTTTTTCATAGCCATATAACCCAATATACTGTAGCTTCAGTGTTGGTAATATCAGGATTTTGTTCAGGCTAAGGCACCTTTGTGAGTGTTCTATCAGTTTCTTTGTTCCAGATAGATTCTCACTACAATAGCTATATGCTTTTGGTCATTGCCATATTAGAAGATGAATCTCTTCCCAATTGCGCAGTGAGATGTCTTCCTAAAGGAATGGATGATGGATGAGAACCTGTCTGTATTTGTCACAATCAGTATATCTTTGATTTGTGCAAATCTTTGACATCCTTAGTTGGTATGCAGCCTCACACCTGTATTGATTCACCTCCATCCTTCACTGTAGCTGTTATACACTGATTCTCATATCACCCCCAGTCCACTTTCAAGCAAATTGCCATTGATTATTCACAAACAGATCAAACTTGGACTCATCTGTAAAGAGCACGGTCATCTCACTGTTTCATTTTCATTAACAATTCCAAACTTGCTGTTTGCTAGTCTCTCCTCAGCAAAGGATTTTGGGCAGCTACACATCTATTGAAACCACTTTGAGCTAATGTATGTCTTACTGTTCTTGAAGTAGTGTTACCACCCATATTTGGAGATAGGTCATTTGCAAGATTTTCACTGGCTCATCATCTATCACGTAGAGAAAAGACCCTGAGGTACTTAACATCATTTTTGGAGAGTTTCAGCTTTCTTTGTCAACTGTGTCTGTTGTCAACATTACCAGTTTTGCATATCCTTCTCAGAGCCTTGTATGCTGCAATCTGCCACATGGAGTAGCCTTTATTGGCTAAGACTTTTATTTTTGTATGCTTGTCATGTAATATTTTCTCCACTAGAGCCATAGTATTCACCATACTATAATAATATCATTGCATATATTTTTACAGTCCTTATGCAGTTGTGGTGTTTTTTGATTGCTTCCATGACAACCAGACACTGTGTACTATATTAACACATGACTGTACTATGGAACATTTCATTTTTACACTTGAGATGCAATTATTGCTCTAGGTTTTTTAATGTGTGTGTTAAGCAGCAGTAGCACCATTCTTGGTTTGCTGTATCATATTTACTGATGGCCACTATTTCTTGCATTGTGAAAGTAGCAACTGCTCAATGAATTGATTTAAGTGTAGATGGTTCAAACTGATTAATCTACCCTCACTTTCTTAGCCCTCTGCATGTGTGACTATGTGGGGCTTGAATGTTTGGGACTTTGGAAAATATAAAGAGTAGCAGGATGCAGTTTCAAATCATGACCAGTCCAGGAGATATTCTACTAATATTCTTCTGTTTACTTGTGGGAGGAAACCAAAGTGCCCAGAGAATATCCATGCAGACAAAGTGATACAGAAGATTGAGAAGAAACGATGCTATGGGAAGTTGCCAAACTGATTGAGATCTTATTGGGATTCAAACCAGGCTCTTGGCCACAGCAGTCTGCTGCCCAGTAGTATCATTAGGTCAGTGACTAATCACATGAAGTGAATTTTTGCCAACATGGTTTTCTTAAATAATTATTTAGTGATCTGAATCAGTATTTTGGCTCAGAAATGAGAGTTTTAATTGATATGGGAATTTTTAAGCTTTGCATGCCAAATCTATTTTACCCAAAGTTAGATGGTTTTACAGAAAAAAAAAACATCATTTATAAGTGTTTTGACAGCAGTGAAGATTTGTATAAGGGTCTCTTAAAGAAGCATTTTAATTAGAAACATCACCAATAAAGTCAACATTAAACAACGATGTGATCAACTTAATCAGTTGCACAAAGCTACTGAAAAATGCAGAGTATCACATTTTGTATTTTGTTTTGAACTAGATGATACAGAATGCATTGAGTAAAATTCTATCCAATAGTATTAATCATTACATTATATAATGACACTGAATTTAGATGTGGAACATGGGATGCAACTACTGATGTTTGCACCCAGGTATATGAAGCATAATATTGGTGTGTGTGTGAAACTTTTGTAGTCATGTTGAATGATTTTGTTAGTTCGCATATTTTATGGTTAGTCTCTCTCAAGTTATATATATGGAGCTTTGCATGATGGAAATGAAGTTGGGTCATAATTGACATTTTGAAACTTAAAAAGTTCAACTATTTCCAATTAATTCCCTTGAAAATTCCTTTGGTGCTTTTATGATGATTTCTCAACTTCCATATGTGCATAAATTTCTCTATTTTTTTCTTTTTAGAGATCAGATGGAATGTCAAGTAAAGAATTTAAAACTACTAGAACCAGAGAACAGATCATTTCTGCTTTAAAGTCTTTTACAGAGAGTACCAAAACAGTTGTGGTAAGTGACAGAATTAAAGTAAACATTTTCCACTTTCATTGCAATGAGCTTAAAAAAATCCTTTGCTAAAGCAAGATTTACAGAAGATTCAGTTAGTGGAATGCTGTGATCTTTTTTGGATTTGAACTTTCAGCAGTTTTTAATAAAATCATTATTCCAAAAAGATTACACTACAGGGTTGTTTTTGTTTTTTCTCAAAAAAAAAAAAACTGTTGGGTTTGTTTTAGTTATCTTCTGTGTTCTTTTAAAGTTTTTTGTTTTTTAAATTTTTATAAACCAATTGATGCAATAACCAACTATGCTCTGCTGAATCTCTGATTGTCACTTTGAAACTAAATGAAGCAGTTGAAGTAATTATAGCAGTTTACGTAAAAGAGATTGTAATAATTATAAAACAAAAACATTTTAATACCATAATTTAGTATATATCAGGATATTAAAGTTTAATTTAAAATGTATTCATAAATAGACAAGTACATCTCAGGTGATTTTTAACACAATGAATGATCTTAAAACCAACTCATTCAGCATTAATAATAATAATAAAACTGATGAGTTGTTGCAATACATTTTACTGTTTACCACAATGAAAAGACATGATTTTCTTTTTTTAAATTAAATGAATGAATGAAAACATTTCTTTATAACAGTAATTTTTTTTTAAGTTTATGATTTTGTTACTTAGTATCCTTAAACTAATTTAAGCAATTTTTAATTTATTTCATTAGTTGTACTAGAGTATAAAACTGTTGTGCATTTGAAATGTTGCTCTCTGTATGTGGTTAAAAGGTTTTAAACATTTTCTAATTCTCTTTTCCTTTTTTGTAAATTGCAGTCTATGTACCTGTCCAAGCTGAGAGAAATTCAATGTTCTCTAGAGGAATCGATATTCTTTAAAGCACATGAAGTAAGTTTAGCATGTGCATAACAAACTACAAAGTGATCCTATATTGAAAACTTAACTGCATTATCTTTTTTGACTGGCATTACACTTAAAGCTCTTCCACACTTGTTGAATGTGATCACATATGTTTTAAACATAAACTTATATAAATGTGACATTGTATGTTCAGGTTAGTTGTGTGGCTGTAATCATCCTATTGAAATTCACCATAAAAGCTGAGTCATTTTCATTTATGAAGTGTCACTTAATAAGTCATGACTTTTGTTATAGTAATGCTACTCTCCAAGGTAATAAAATCACATAAGTTACAGCTAGAACACTGGGTTAGATAGTTTGTGGCTTTGGCTTGGTTCTGCTACTTTCGATTAAGCCTGAAATTCAGATATGTATTTTGTTTTAAAAACTGATAGAAGTAAAGATTATCCTATTGTATTGTTATTAACAAATGCACTTATAAAGCACTAAATAAGATATTAATAAAACAGAATTATTGTAAATATAATGCTTTTAATTTTACTTACTCAAATCTTCAGATTCTTTTTTTTTATTTTGTGCCACTGTAGATTTTTAAAGAATTGCCAAGTTCTATTACAGTTCATCATTATAGCACTTTACAGAAACATCATAAAATTCTGTCATTAAATATTTACATTTTCACAGCTACAAAAAAGTTGTGGCAAGTGGATTTATTTTTGATCTTGAAAATGAAATCTTAAGCTTTATAATTATTCCTGTATCTGACAATGAAATTATTTCTCTAGCACCTCAAAGATAGTTTATTTTTTTTGTAAATTGTCATCATCATTTTTGTTTAGTTCTACATTTTCCGTTTTCTAATAAAAAAAACTGTAAACAATATCAGCTCACTGTATTAACATGGCATAAACTGATAGAGAAATATGAGAAAGAGTACATTAGACAGCAAACACAGACTCATCTGGACCATAATGGTTCTTGCATTCTTTGACAAGAGATAGATGAATTCACATTTAGTAAACATGCCTTATTCTACATACTATAAATTAAGCTGTTCAGATTTTCATCTTTTTGATTCTGAATCTGGCATCTCAACTTCCAGTATGATAGAATCAATGAAAAACAACACTATAATATTAGCACCACAATATATTATTTGCAAGAAATATTTATGAATTCACTTTCTGAATTTTATGTGCACAAAGTAATGTTTTAATAGCATGCCATAATAAAACTACAGTTTTTTAATACAAATCTAATTAGAAATTGCATATTAAATTGGGGGTGTGTGACATTTTTATCTTAGGCAAATAACTCCATCCTCAACCAAAAGGCATAAATATGAAAAACCATACCCCTCCCCAAAAAAGTGATCAACTTAAACTAGTTCAAATTTTTTTTTTTTTTTCTTCTGAGGAATTCCTATGTTTTACTGTCTTAGGTATTTTTTAGATAATGTATTAATTCCTATATTTAAAAAAAAAATTTTTTTTTTTTAATTTTGGACATTTTTCTGGTGGTAGTTCCATCTGAGATAAATATCCTTTTCTATTTCAATAATTATTTTCATGTGTTGACTATAGGTGATTTTTAAACTGTTTCTCTCATTAATCATTAACAGATATTTTGGTTTTTTACTTTGACAATAATATTTTTTATATACACAGTATAACATTGCTAAACCTCTTTACTTAAAAAAATGGAAAACTTAATCCATTACTTTCTTAATAACAGTAAATTAGTTAACAACCCCCTAGATTAAAAAAACTAAAATCAAAATAAATGCAGTTTGTCTTGCCTAAATTAAAAGGCTTAGAACTTATTTTTGACAAAAGTGTCTCAGATAAAAATTTTAAGTTGTAAAAAATTTGGGTATTTTATAGTACCAGAAATTTTAATTTGTGTGTGTGTGTGTGTGTTTATGATATACTCTTTTTTTCTTTTAACTATTAAAAGTTTTGATTATAATTTTGAAAAGAAAATGTGTTGAATAAGAGCAAGTGATTCAGTTTCGAAACAAGCAATATGCTTGGTAGTGCTTGGCACATAGCTGAGAAGCATGGCAGTTATGTAGTTTACTTTTTTCTGGGATCACTAGTATACAAAAATACTACTGGTTTGTCATGCTTCTCTCATTATCAGAAATGTTCTATTATAGCACAACTTGAGATTTTTACTACAATACAGATATTTCATCTATTTTTGATAAGGCTGCTATTTGTTTTAAGCATACTCATTTTAAAAATCTTTAACATAAAAAAATCCTTTATTATTATTATCATATTTTAACTATTAATCTTAGATAAACAGTGTTGGTGTGCTAGGTGGTTTTCTTCTTACATTATCATTTTCCTAACTGATTTGATGTTTCTGAGCTTTTGTAGAAGTAAAAAATATGTATTCAGAGGTTATGATTATAATAAAAGAGTAATTGTGGTAAGTGAAATTAACCTGTTATATATTTATCAAATCAGATAAGTCTTTGCAGTATTTTAGAACCATGAACCCCTACTTTAAAATTTCTACTTACTCAGAGAGAGTACTATTTTTTCCTTATAAATTTAGTTTAGCTTTTAAGGCTAATGTGGAATTGTTTTGCATTTAAAATTTTTTTTGAACATTTATTTATCTATTAATTTTTTTAAGACTGTTGGCAGTTCTCTACTCTTTGTACATGATGATACAAACACTGGCGTATGGCTGATTGACTTTGGAAAAACTACCCCATTACCTCAAGGCATTTCTGTGACACACACTGCTCCCTGGGTAGAAGGAAATCATGAAGATGGCTATCTCTTTGGATTGAACAACTTGATCTCAGTATATGAAGAACTTTTGTCTCAAGTGTGATATTTCTTTTGAGTTTTGAACACTGCTTGCCTTCATAGTACAAAAATAACCATGTATATATAATGTAATGGTAACTCAAAACTGCTGCTGCATAGAGTCATACATTTTTCTTCCATTAAAACAGGCTTGCTAAGATCAACTAAATTATTGTTAATGAATTTATGGCAAAAAGATCATGATTCAACACACCATTTGTTGTTACAGGTATATTATTGTTAGTAGCTTTAAAATGTCTCTATTTCAAAGAAATTTTCTCTGTTTGTAACCCAATATTTATTATTGCTACAAAGTTATTATAAATAGTATAGTATGTCTAGTTCTAGAAATAATACTGTCTAGTAATAATGGAAAACCAAAATAATAATAGTGTTACTATTTAGTTTCTCAGAGGAAAGAGCAAATGACTGTTTATTCTTGGATTTTTAAACAGTCAGCCTACACAAGTCTTGCCCAGTGTTTAGATATGGGAAGAAAGGGCATACATAGTATCTCTGGCAATAATAATAAGACATGGGCGGGAGGGGCTGGAGCCATTTTAACTTAAATAATTTTAAAACCTCACATCTACACATATTTTAAATTGATTAATACTGACTTGATTAACAAAATTATATTAGTACCTCAGGTATCCTGTTGCTAAATAAGTGCATCTCTTAACATCAAGGCTGGCTCTAGGCTTCAGTTTATAAATCTAGAAATTTAGTGCTATTTTTTGGACAACATGGAAGAAACAAAACAAAAGGTGCTCTTATCTAAACATTCAAGGGAAAACATTAAAGTTCCATTTTTCATAAAGGCTCTGAGTCAAATGACTGACTGACTTTCAGATTTAAATCCAACAATCTGCATTCTAATTCAACTTTTCCATTAGGTTATTTCCTCTTTTACCAGATTTCAAGATATTTTTGCTATGTGGATGTCAACTGTCTTTTAGGTCAGCTCTTCTGATTATGGCTGTTAAGAAGCTGCAGTCATTTAAGATTTGTTATGTAGTTGCAAAAGTTAAAAATGCTTTGTTTTTTTAAGTGAATCTAACTATAATGACACATTAAAAAAACAAACATTTGGTATCTGTTTTTAATTGTTCTGATTAAACAATCGTTAACTTTTCTAATTTTTTAGGTATGAATGTAGTTGATATGAGGAAGTAAGAAACTATTATGGCCAGTCATAGAGAAAATGAAAATGATTCCTAATGTCCTATGGAAATAAGCTATTTTATTTTTTCTTTAATATCATTAAGCGTATTTCTAAATACATCATTTTTTTAAAAGAACAAAACAGAGAACTTAATTTTTGTTTTATAGTAAATGACCATTCTAAATAAAATAAAATTCTGTCAACATTAGCCAGATATACCAGCAACATGGGAATTTTTTTTTTAGTAATTCCAATGACAGCTTATATTTTATACTATCTGCAGCATTTTGTTTTGAAGTTGTTTTTTTTTTCTTTCATCAAAGTTTGAAGTGTTGTTTCATGTTTTTTTAAATCAGCAAATCAGCATGCTACATATGCCTCATCTTTCTTTATCACTGATTGTTGTTTGTCTTTAATCATTATTTGTTCTATTACTACTATTAATGTCCATTGACTAGCATATTTTTGTATCTTTACAATTGCTGGTCATCTAACATAAAATTGTTATCATTTTTATTTGACTAAAAGTTGTTTGTCTTTAAATAATTTCTTTTTTAAAATAGCATGTTTATTAACCTTTTAGGGGTCCAATTTTTTCTTTTATTTTTTTTTTTTACAAGCATACACTTGTGAAAACTAATACTGACAGATTCTGAAGTGGTGCTTAGCAGTATTTTAACTGAATACCATAAACAATTTGTAGTTAAACGGTTAGACATTAAAACAGCACTCAGATTAATTCAAAATACTTCCAAAAATTTAGTTTATAGAACTGAAATCATTAATATTACAGAAATTATGCATAGATACAGTATTTAAACTGGTGTATTACTCAATGGCATTTAAGTAATTTTCTAATGTGTATTAATTTCTACACATTTTCAAAGATTTCATTAGTTTTGAATGTTGTAGTTAGGAATACATGTAGAAAGCATTACACTTCATGCATAACCCTTAGATTTTTTTTTTTTTGAACAAGCCCTAATTAAATAGATTCTAGTTTTGTTCATTTTCAAACATTGTTTCTTTGTTGTTTTTAATCATTGATCATCAAAACTTTGCAAAAATGATTTGCTTATTTTGAATTGTCATTGTCTGTTTCTAAATAATAATTTTTGTGCATGTTTTACAAACTTATTATCAGTCTTGTATTTTTTTTTTTTTACTTTTATTGCCATACACAAGCTAAGTTCAACTAAAACTTCAAATGTGGTGTTTCTGTAAAAATTATCTTTTGTTTTTGAAACTTGACCATCAATCGTGTCTTGTAAATACAACCATCTATCTCATTATTGATGCAGGTATTAATGCTGAGTATATTTCTTAATAAAAAAAAACAACCCAATTCTGATTTTAAAAAATAAAATCATCTTTCATTTTTTAACCCTGTAACAACTGCTGAAATTCTAAGCTTTTTCTAGTACTGTATGTACCAGCTTTCTGAGAGAAATAATTTGAGAAGGCAAACAGTATTATACACAACACAGGGAAGTGTGACAGATTCTAAAATATAATGTTGAAAAACAAAATGTATTATTTTCAACAAAACTGATAGCACAAATGATTCATTTTCAGATCACTACTTTTTATTTCTTTGAGAAAGCTAATATATACTAGCAAAATATCCTTTGAGTAGTTATATTGTAGACTTCAGTTAATATGTTTTAAGAAATTTTTTGAAAGTCCCTTATTGACCCCTAAAATTTAGGCTATACTTTTAGGATATTCTTCTGACTGGTCTGCTGGTACTGGTGGTTGAACTATTTACATTTTAACAGTTTTTTTTATGATTGTACACTGAAATGTATTAAAGATATTATTATAGTATAACCTAAAGAGTCTTGCCAGAGCAAATTGCTGTCCTGAAAAACAACCTATGTGATTTCTTGTGAATTTATAGAATTTCTACCACTGTGTGGCTATCACTATAGGAAGAAAATTGTAAAATTTTTACTGCCAACATATATTTTGATGTTTTTGTAACAATTGCCATGTAAAATCTGGCTATCTGTTTGCCTTTTTATCTGTACATGTTATCAATATGAATCATAAAAGCAAAATGATATAGCTAAATATCTCTAATAATTACTTGAAGTATCTGTAGAATTATTGCCAAGGAAAGTTGATTTAGCATGTGTTAATTACCAAGATTGTATTGGTGAAAGATATGATAGTCCATTGTTTGTTTTTTTCTTCTGTAACTAGATCAAATTTTCTTTTAGGAATTTAAAAGGTTGCTCCTTGTTGGTGCTATACATTGGTCTTCATCTTTCAGAAGACAGAGCAAAATTGAGTTTGTGGCAGTTTACTGACTATTACATATGAAGGAAATCTTATCCACTTGTTAAAAACTGCTGTCAAACTGGCAGCTGCCTTGATTTAATCTAGTCTTGATTGGATAATGACAGATTCTTTTAGAACTATAATCTAATTAAGTTACAAAGTGTAATGCTATTTAGAAATGTGTTTTCACACAGTAGTCTGTTCATATAGACAGCAGCATCATATCTTGAGCCTTCATTATTAATGTTTATCTATATCAATAAATGCAAAATTTTGTTTTTTTAAACTCCATACCACTGGTACTTCAGAGGGAAATTGATGACTTTTTGTTGTTGTTGTTGTTTTACACTAATATTCCTAGCATAAATACTGCACATAATTATAATCTTTGAGTTACGAAAATAATAAAATGAATATAGTGGGAGAGGGGGACCGATTAAAAAACATACATTGAATGAATATTTATCTACCTTTTCTATCATTCCTTGGTCTATATATGTATATTATTGTAGTCATTGTCATGATTAACAAAAATAAGTGTTACCAGTGGCATTTGAAAATCTTGCTTTATGATAGTCCCATGAATTATTGCTTGCAAGCAATTTCCTTAAAGAGGTTTCACAACTAGCTGATTGTGTTGTGCCATGATATGTACATAATGTAATAATGTATCATCGGAATAAAAAAATTTAAAAAAAAAATTTTAATGTGTGTGTGTGTGCGTGTGCGTGCACGAGACAAGACACCTGTAAGTAAAGGTCACTATAGGAATCCATTAAATTTAATATATTTTTATGTACATACAGGTTATTACTTTTTATGTGAATGTTAAGTCTAGCAAAATTTGGTTTTATAAGTTTTTCACTATTTATAACAAATTATTCACTTTGAAAAGCATTTAAAGGTAAAAAGATTAATTGATACACTAAATAAATGCTGCAGTAAGAGCAGACTCTATATAAATTCTAATGTTGGAGTTTCAGTATTGAAATGAGAATGATGATTAGATGAACATCACTCATCTGTGTATATCAGTAGGATGACTTAACAAATAGATAATTGACAGATTAATGAAAAAACTTGCCTTTTAATTGTAGCTTTATTAAAATAATTGATACTTAAAAATCAAAGATGAAGAAAAGGCTGAAATTATCATTACAGTGTGATATACAGAACTTATTTTTCTTTCTGAGAATATTTGGTTTCCTGATTTGTTTTCTTCCATGTGATATTATCAAATCATTGGGCTTTGACTATATGTAAATATATTTAATTTTAAGGGGCATATATATATATATTGGTTTTTGTTTCTTAAATTTCATTCGGCCTAAGTTGTGCCTCTAAACATCCAGTAGTGAGAGACTATTTCATGCAAGCAATATTTCGAGCTATTGAAACATGTCAAGTTGGTATGATCTCAGTATGTTATTAAGCTGATAAAACCAACAGTACAGTGCTATATTTAACACTTGTTCATTATACTGTACTTAAATATATTTTTTTTATATTTGAAATTCTGTCTGAGTCTGACATTCCAACTTTAAAATGATAAATCTTTAAGTTTTACAGAAGAATATCGGCTAGTTAACCACCTGTGTCAGTCATTATAGGAAGACACCCAATCTCTCAGTTTTGCATTATGTTAAACAGTTCACTGCATTATAGTAGATTCTATTTATATGCTGCTTGATTAGCTTTATAGCATTTATTTATAGTTATACACAAAAGAAGTCTTGATGTATACAAATCTTTTTCTTAGGATTTTATTTTAGAAATTTCTTTGTCCATGCTATTGTTAAAAGCTTTTTACATTTTAGTTGAATATCTCTGTGATACGCATTTACATTCCAAAGCTTCCAGAAAAAATATTCATCAGTGTGAAATGTGCATTGTATTTAAAAACATTAACTCTTTTGCTTGTCAGTGCAACTATTACAATTTACTTTAGGAACCATAAAATAGGTCAAAAAGCTAAATTAATTCAGTTCACAAATAAAAACTTCTCATTAATTTCAGTAAGCTTGTACCTTTTTTTTTTTTTTTTTGCAAATGTGTATCCATGATGCCATTGCTCTTTTTTTTCAAACAAACATGAAAATCTTTGTACAATGTCCCATATGGTGTTCATGTGTTTTTGCATCAATGTTGTTCAAGCTGCTGCTGTTGTGCCATATGGTGTTATGTGCACATTGACTTTCAAAATGTTATGCACATTGCCATTGTTCAAGATGGTGTTCATTGTGGTATTTATATTGGTTCTTGCTTTAAAAAAAAGATGACATAAACTTAAGATGGCAGTATTCAAAGTACATGAAAAATAGTTAAATTTTATTATATATCTATTTGATAAGTTATTTCAGTATTGAAATTGAAACAAAATCATAAATAGTAGTGATAAATAAAACTCCATAAAGGCAGAGGCCCATTACAGCTTATGCAAGACTTCTAGGGAAAAGAAATGCATATTAATTTGAATTTTATGCTGGTTTATACTATCACTAATACTTTATTCTATTTATTACCAGTTCTTTTACTAAAAAAGCCATGTTTATGTTTTGGCCAGTTTATAGTTACGATGCTTAGGTACTTTTAACTGTATATATCTGAATGAATTTAACTCTATGCATGTTTACTATTCATAAAATAGAAAAGTCTTATTAGGTATTTCTTTAACCATATAATTATTCTTAATTACAGTATTCTGTTAATTAATGTAACTAGGATGAAAAAAAAGAGTCTAGTAACCACCACATATATTTAAGACAGGAAGAAACCTTAATATTTGATATGGCCATCTTTAGCTTCAGTAACATATTGAACTCGCTTGGCATGGAATGCACTAGCTTTTCACACTTTTTTCTTTCTTTGTCATGAAACCAGACTTGGATGTCAGACATGATTATCTTTATTTAGTTGTACAATCTATTTTTGTAAGTCAAGTCTTATATAGCCCATAGATTTTCTATTGAGTTTAGATCTGGTGAGTTTCCTGCCAACCTAGGCAGTTAATATTGTTTATCCTGAAGTACTACTTAACATATTTTGCTATGGCATGGATCCAGATTCGTTTGGGAATAACTTCAGCAGTTCTAGTTTGACACTGTTCTAGAACCTCAATATTTTTCTTGCCATTCATCATGCCTTGGATAGGCACTAATGAGCCATTTTCTCTTGTAGAAAAAACCTCCAGAATATGTTCTTTTCTTGATGCCTTATTTTGATTATAGTGAAAACTGGTAGTGGATTCACCTGGTGAATAGTATACAAATCAACACAACCTTGAGCAAGGAAATTACTTTCATCTGTTAAAATAGCACATTGTATTAATCGTTTTTGACCAACCAGACATTTTTGGCTTCATGCAAAATATTTTGTTGTCTTTATTTTTGTTAGCAATTATTTTTTCATGGGTTTCTTGGTTTGGCACCCCAGCTCAAGCAAATGACAATGTTTTACAGTTGATGATGACCCCTAAACACTTGCTGCTGTTAATTCTTGGTTAAGCATGTCATTAGTTTTTCTGAGATCCTGCTTGCAATTCAAATTGATTTTGCATCATCTCTGAATGACGATTTCCTTTTGCTTTGTTGGCATTTTCCTTTCCTTGAAGGGGATATTGAGCCTGTGTGGCTTGTTTATTCTTAATAACTTATTGACTGCTCCCTCACTAACTTTGTCTTCATTAGTAATTTCTCTGTGTGATAAATGTGTTCACTCAAGGTGATTTTTTATTTCTTTGGCAGAAAATAAATGACAAGCCTAATATCAAAAGATGGTGCAATGCACTGTATACCATAAATAATTGCTTATTGATAAAAAAATAATATTTAAGAAGCTTTCATTGCTTTTCATAAAAAAACAATGAAAAAGCAATACTATACTTGAAACCAGAAAACTTTCTGAGTTGACAATGTATTCTGATATTTTAGCATCTTTTTTTAATATAAGCACCATGGTAACTACATATAAAGCCAAGAACTTGCATACTAGCATACCTCTTATAGCACTCTGGATATGTTCTTTGTAAAGAGAGCATTATAGGAGGTCATCATAACACGTCAGAATCTTCCTCCAGCATAAAGAGTATTATAAGAAGTATGCCTATAATGGAGGAAATTTTTTGTGCATTTGTTTTCCAGGTAATTTTAAAAATCTGTAGAACCATTTCAGATTGCCTTATCATTTTCAATATTTTTCTTGAATAGTCAACTCTTTGGTTACAAAACAAAACTTTTTCTATTGCCACAAGTCCATAACTAAAATCTATAAAATGAGGAAGAAGAAAGTATACATAATTTTGCCAAGGTGCACTTGACATCCACATTTGTGGACACTGACTATGAATCTACCTGCTAATGTCAGCACAAGGCATCCAATATATGAAACCATGAGTTTCAATTTCCTAAACGAAGCAGAAAAAAAGATTGGTTTAATGACCACCACAGAAAGAAATGTTGACTTTCCAATGAAATATCTCTTATTTTATAAATAATTTATTATTATAGTTACAGACTATAAGCATATTGTTGATAGAAGAATCATTTGTTACATGACATCTTCCATCAAAATAATATTCACTACACTTGCAATTAGTTTGTGTTTAATAACAAATTTGTGGGCAGTTATTTCTTGCTTATCTGTAAGATTTTTAATTTGTTGATAATGATGGGTTTTTTTAAAATTTTTATTGATCAACAATTAAAATGCTCTTATTAAATCTGATCTATTATTTTTATTCGGTAGCATTCTAAAAATCTATAGCATAATCTTGTTTAGATTTTCTGAGTTTAAAAAATTTCTTTTTGAATTTTCAAAAAATCTTCAGATTCCTTCCTTTTATGTATATTTGTCTCCAGGATTGTAAGATTCTAATTTTATATTTTTGCTTTTCGACAGAGTTGAAACAAATGCTTCCACTCCTGAGAATAAGTGCATTCTTTCATCTGTAATGATACTAAGATGTATTCAATCAATATTGATTTATTTACTCTGGCTATATAACAGATGAAACAAGAGTTAGCTCTCTTCCCATCAGGAACTCCACATCCAAAATTTGCTATTTAAAATGCATCCTTCTAAGAAAAAAAAAAGTCTAATGAAATATTTGATGTAATTATTTTGTGTTCTCTAAAGTTAAAATATTTTGGGTTGATAGGGTAGTTCAGTGGTAGGCTACTTAGGTTGAGGTATACATGGGACACTTGATAAGTTCATGGACTTTCTGTCCATTTGTTGTATATTTGACATGATATGCCTTTATTTACAAAAATTTATTAAGTACAACATAAAATTTTAAAAAAAGACCAATCAAATTTAAAAATATTACCTTTCTAATGAAAATTGGATATCTCACCTGAACACTAATAATTTCTTGTTTAACCTTTATAGTTAAAATTATCAATAATTTATCTAGTAAATCCAGGTCCAATTCATTTTTAGTAATAAAAATATTAATTTTTAAAAAAAAAAAACAATTTCAGTATGAATCTAGCTGTTGCACATATTCTTAAAAATTTAATTTTAAAAAATTCTGATGCAAATGTCAGATTTTTTAAAGGTTATTTATTTATTTGGTTGATGAATATCACTATTATGGAAAAAAATTTATTTTTATCTTGTTATGATACGGTTTACTTTGTACTAAAATGGGATTCAACTCGTGTCGCCAACAAATCTTTCTGAGTTATCTTTCACAGTATGCTTTCGCTAATTTTGTATTTAGGTTTATCAAGATAACAAGACGAAAATAGAATAAAGAAAAAATATTTGACTATTTACATAGTGTTTCTAATTTGCAAATTAAAAAAAAATTAACAATGCAATAAACAATAATAATATCTGCTTTGAATTTTAATTTTTAAAATTTTAGCTTTAAACATTTAGATACACATTTAATTTTTATTTGTTTACAGGTTACCTTTATACGGTTTCAAGATACAGTACATTTTAAAAATACAATTTAAAAAACTGTTTAGCATTTTCCTCTTTCAAGATAATCAAGGGAAATAAATCTTAAAAAAATTACTGTAACTTTAAGCGTTATTTCCCTTTTGCGGGAATTTTAACTATTAACGTGGAATAGGTATTGTTATTGATTTGAGAACTTTGCACGCATTATTTGTATCGATAGTAGACAGATTTTATATTGAACGGCAACTTTTTACATGTTCATTTTTGTTTTTTTTAATGTAAACCCATAAAAAAACTGGTTGAAAGTTTATGCTTACTAATTTTTTTAACTCATTATTTACCAGCAGATCGAATGGTTTCTGAAAACAGAAGTAGACAAATTTTAAAGTAAAAACTATTTTCAAATGGAAAATTTTTTTTTTTTCATTTTAAAACAAAGAGGGCGTAACTTCAACGAGAACTTGGTTTGTTTCAAAACGTTTTGTTTCTGTTATGAATGTAACCTACTAAAGAAATACATTTTATTTCCTAACGAAAGGTGTACTTTAAAAAAGAAAATTAAAAACTGAGGGTATATTCTACAATCTATCTTTAATTTAGATAGTTTTAAAAAAAGAACAACACTTTTGCAGTTGATATCAAGATATAGAATTATATGGCACAGTCCGAACAACTTAATGAGTATTTAGATTTTAAATTGGTGTAGAAAGAAATAATAATTTGCGCTAATTCTTGTTACATTTTCTCTGATTCATTTCATCACTAGAAGCACTGATTACCTCCCATGGGGAGGAGTTAGTTTGCGCATGCTCGAATAAACAGACCGCCATTTGTTGTGGTCGGAATTCGAAAAGGGCTTTCTTACCGATTAAAATGGAAATTCGTCTGGAAGCATAAAAGATAGATGTCAGCCTTGGCCATGTTTAGAAAGACCGCCCATGGGGACATCAGGAAATCGGCACAAAAGGTTTCAGATCCCAAGAAGGACACTCCCACCAGACTGAAACATTTGCGACTACTTTTAGGTAAGTTGACAACGCTTGTTCTTGATGCCGCCAGAAAGGGGATAATTAGGCGAATGTCGGAGCTCAGGCCGGGCCTGCTGTCCGGGGTTAGCGGCTGAACGACCTCTAGGATCGCCTGTTAGGATCTACAGGTGTCTGTGGGTGAAGAACTCGCCGTGGGGGCGCTAACCTTCCCGCCTGTCGGCGGCTTGGAGACGCTGACAGACGGACGGACGGACGGACACCCCCCCCCAAACGCACACACTACAGGTTGTTGTGAAATTCGAGTCGCTGCGGCTACGAGAATTCCTCTCATCTGGCGTGTGAGAAGGGGGAAAAAAGAAGGCAAAAACACGAAGACATTTCTCTGACCACCCTCGGATTGATTACTTTTCAGCGCTCGTGAAATACTGTAAATGCCCTCGAATTCTGCATCAGCATTTTGAGAACAAATGCAGGATGAGGCAGTTTGAATGAATAGCATGAGCCAGGGCAAGTCCCTTGAATCTTGCAGTTAATAGCCGCAGGAAAATCTCCTCGTCTGTCGTTTGTTGTTGTTTCAGGGGCGTAATCTATTGGTGATCAGTGGGAGTTTTATTTATTTTTTCTTTCAAAGATTGACCTGCCGCCGAATTCGTTTTAAATGATGCCCTTACATTGTGAATTTTTAAAAAAAAAATGATGGAAAAAAGAAAACAAATAAAAACAACCAATCACGCAAAATGTATATTTGGGGTTACAGAAGCTGAAACGCGCATCTGACATCTTTATGCACAGAGGGGTCGAATATCAGTGATCAAAAAGAAAAGTTTAGAGACAGTGCAAATGCATACTCTATAAGCAGACTACTGTTACCTGGTAGAAATAAGGAAGTTATTTGTTGGCGTAGAAAAAGGCCTAGTGCAGAACTGGAGTTTAGGCAACTGTGTGTCATATAAGCAGATTATTATTATTATTTAGTAGGAAGTAAAGTTTATCTGTAGTGATAGGAAAACTAAACAATAGCTTGTGCATGATAATCCTGTTTCCTTTGCATTGTCAGGTGATGTTGACTGCTCTGGTGCTAAGATGAAAATATTACCATGTTAAGAAATGAGGTTTCAGTTTTCACTGTTACTACTATTTTACTTTCTGGCATTGGGTTTTTTTTTTTATTAAAGAAAATGGAAAACAAGCTATTTATCTTAAAATGTCAAGATACATAGTAGGTCTTTCTCTGCCTATTCTGTATTGTGAGTACAATTTTCTCTCTCTATTTTTCAGTAGATAGCACGCTCTATATTGAAAACATGATTTAAAATCTATTCCTGCATTTCCTTTATCAGAAAATGGCTGTCAAATTTTTTATTCAATATAATGTTCATATATAATCGCTAGTTAATTTGTAACAATTTTTTAAAACACTTATCATTTATTTTGAACATATTTTTAATAGAGAATGGAAAATCAAGGGAAATAGCAGACTGCATAATGTAGTTCTTATTACATATAAATGTAACAGTAATCAGATCTTCCATGGTTTGTTTGGCATCACTCTACTCTGTTAAGACTAATCAAACTTGTATATCATACTTATTAAAAGAAATTTTCAAAATTGCTTTTCAGCATTGAAGTAGTCATGCTTGTGCTTTGAATTTGATCTAGTTAGAGTGGATTTAGACATCGGTGATGAATCATTTGATGCTGGACCAACAGTGGGAGATTTACTTTTTCTATTCTAGGTGTTATTCTTGCAAAATCAAGTATCAGTGACTGAGATTTCCATTTCTAAAGGCATTGTGAAAGATTGCATCTGAACACTAAATAGCTGAATGAGTGAATGTGAAGAGTCTAATTTACATATCACTATACAAATTTCATTCTGATTGGATAGAACTTAGCAACATGATTTAGTGGTACTCGCACTGCATTATGTGGAAATTCAAAAATGGGGGACATTTATTACTATGGACACAACTTGAATTTAAATGATTAGTAGTAAAATGAAAGCTGAGTTTTTGGATCAAAAAAGAAGTTATTAAGTGGATATGTAAATTGCTTTCTCAAAATTTTGGTGTGATGGTGTGTCAAAGTAGTGCAGTGTTACAACATTTTGGGAAAAATTCTGCTTAACACATTTAATGACTAAACATGATAGTTGTTGAAAATATTCTTTCATTGTTTCCATAGTTTTTTTTAAAAATATTCTAACAACTATTATAATAATTGCTTGAATAGTCAGAAAAATTTAAGCATAACTTATGAAAATTGTTAGCTTTAAAAAGTATAACTTAAATGAAATGACAGGAAAACAGAATGTGTACATGATGTATAGAGGAAACATTTAAAGGACTACTGAATTTCACAGTTTTAACACACTAATACAAGTTTATGATTTGCTAATCACAGATTATCAAAGGCATAAGATACACAAGAATTATTTTTAGTTATAGAGTAAGAGACTCTATTAATAGATAGTAGTGTTCCTTTAAAAAGTTTTATAAATTTAAGCTTTTGTTTCCTTTGATATAGGAAAAACATGCTTTAAAATGGTCTAGAACAAGTAATGATGGTTAAATGTAAACTAAATGTACTCCCATGGACTAAATGGAACTACAGTCTACTTAATTGAAGTGAGTAATTTTTAAGTAAACTGCAGTCCAAACATTAAGACATCTCGTACCACAAAAATTATTATAGACTATTTATAATTCTAAAGTTTTTAAACATGTCATTTGGTGTACCTAGTTTTGTATAGATGACTGACAGTTATTTTATCCCAGAACTTATTTGTCTGTTCTACTATTTAATCACCTTCAGTGAATAGACATTTACTGCTTTACTGTCATTAGTTTTGATTTGATGGGTGCTCCAGAAAGTTGGTATAATATTGTGTATGTAAAGTCCTTGACCAGTCTGTAAGGTCAATTGTGGATGGGGTTAGTAGTATCAGGAATCAAGTTTCCTGACTCTTTTTTTTTTTTTTTTTTGTGTTTAGGGGTGTGGAGCCAATTTAATGGTAGCTACTCAATTAGAGCTCTTGTATTTTCTGAATTTGTCAGCAGTAATCCTAGGCAGTAATTAAAAGCAGGTTCATTATTTGTGAAGAAAATTTGAGATCTCCGCTTGTTTGTAGATTTTCATTTGTTTGGTTGTATTTTAAAAAGTAGACACACCAACTTTCAAAAACTAATGATTCCATACAGATTGACCATTGTTATTTAAGTATAAATTCATGATAAAGTTTGCATCCTATTACCTTAACCTTAGCAGTCCAGTGGCCTACCACTGGATAATCATGTCATTCCAATTTATTGGTGAAGACATTTTCCTGCACAAAATCACCAAATTAATTAAAAACAAATTTGCTGTAATGGTTGTCTCAGTATGTTATCCAGTATTGACAAGTTATGATATAATGCAAGTGCATAATATTTTGTATTCTGTGGTAAAACCTCTAATGATGCATCACTGCAGCCTTCTGGCACAGTAGTTATGTCTGGCTGTCAGTTATTCTATATATTTTAAGTCAGATTGATTATAAATCTACCCAAACAGAAATTTTGAATGCTAATTTAAAAGCAGCAGTTTTATTGTCAAAGAATGACAACTTAAATAATGCCATATGTACAAAAATAAATTTTGATTTAACAAAAAAAAAAAGACTCTGTTGAGTCAGTTTCAGATTTTACTAGAGACAGTTCTGAAAAAAATACAAATTGCTTCTTGTTGGAATTGCATTGTAAGCCATTTGGTTTCATTTCAGATTTGTCATTATTTCCATGGGCACTTTTTTCTCTGTTGGAGTAATGACTCTTGCTTAATACCAGTTATATTAAAAGAAGAATTTCTCTTAGGAAGGATATAGGTTCATTGTTGGCTAGGTGAATTGGCTTCTATTCTCTTGCTTGATGATTAATATCTGAGGAACCTAACATTGCACAGGGAAATGGTCAAAGATTAAAACTTCCATGTTTTTGATGGCAAAACTTAATCAGCTGTTTATAAATATTACAGTAAACTCTTTGATGATAAGATGTGTATGCTGCAATCATCTCTAAACAGTCAGGCATTTTTGTACTTAGATTTTTGACATCAAACTATTCTTGACAGTTCAAGGAATTGCTTTTCCAATGATATTTTTTTGTCAGTTCTTCCAAGTAAATAAAAATAAATGAAATTAACTCTTATTTACTTTTTTTTGGGGGGGGTCACATTCTTGAGGTTGTTGTGATCTATTACCACAGACTAATGGCTCATTTGGCATTGTGTGAGGCATCTAATTTCTTAAGACAAATACTAAATAAAAATAAGGTGAAAACATCTCACAACTAAAATGGGAAGATAAGATGAAGAATGAATATTAATTAAATTTTATGTAAAGATCACTTGGCATTGTGTGAAGCATCTAATTTCTTAAGACAAATACTAAATAAAAATAAGGTGAAAACGTCTCACAACTAAATTGGGAAGATAAGATGAAGAATGAATATTAATTAAATTTTATGTAAAGATCCAGCATTTTAATATATAAAATACAATACTGCCTCAGCACCAGCAGTGATCTTTTCAGCTACAGATTAAGTAAAAATCTTCAGATTACTTCATGATATTAACTTGAATAACCATTATATTTCATACAAAAAAAACTAATTATTGCTCATAATTTTGCCCTGTATAAAATGTAATGGACATGGGGAAAGGGGGGGGGGATGTCCACAGGTAATTCCTGTCAGTGCAAACTTGATTTGTTTGCTGCATTTTAATGGCATAAACATTATGTTGTTACATGTCTTTGCTGTCTTAGTGTATGAATTTCTTAGACAAACACCACTTTAATGTACTCAAAATCATTGGAAAAAATCATGTCAGACTGCAAAGGAAGCACTGCAGACCTTTCTTATACTAATGAGAATCACAGTAATTGCACCAGAACACACTGTATACCAAGCCCTTCTTATAAAGATAGCATTCAGGGTTATGCAAGGCTGCAAACATTTGGCCCTACTGTCTTAATGATTGTACCAGTGTCCCTGTTGGAACCATCATGGCAGCACAGGTCAGAATCAATGTCCAACAACTCGGAGCTTATTTGGGTGCCATCTGCTGCTGATGTCTCATCCTTGACAATCTGACTAGAAGCATCAGCAGCATCTCGCAAAGCCACCATGCTGAAGCAGCAGGAAATTTTCTTGGGCTTTGTTTTCTCATGTTTTGGCTTCCATAGTGATGCTGTCAAGGACAGTGATGTGATACACAAATTGAGCAACTGTCAACTCGGTCTGGGTCTTTTGGTCAGTGGTGATATAGGCCAGCAGTCTATGGGTGTTGAGGCACATTGTTAACAAGGAACAAGATGCAGCACGACTTCTTGGCAAGTTACTTCTCACACTTGTTTTGTCCACATAAAACATTTTCCACTATATATTAACCTGAATTAGCCTTTGACTCTTGGAATATGCTATTGATCTGTAGTCATTATTGCTAACAAATGAATAGGTACTTGGACATCTCACTTTGCATAACTGTCATTTTAGCAGTTCAACTTTTTTATGTCAAAAAAAAAAAAAGTGCTGTCAGTATACCAGAAAGCATGTTGTGCCTTAGCTGTGAATTTCATTTAAATAAAACAAAAAAACATTATTCTCGATAAAAACATTTAAAAACTATATTATTTATTTTATGTCATTGTAACATTTTTTTTCAAAGCAGTATTTAAAACTCCCACAAGCTCATTTCAACTCTGTTGTGCTTGTCATTTTAGAAAACAAATTGGCTGAGCTGTGGATAATTAATGTGGAAATCTGAACCCAGTTTACCAGAATTAGGTTTCCTTTTTTCTTATTGTTCAGCAGTAGGGCTAGATTCTCTAATGTTTGGAGATAATAGGCTATCTGAGCTCTGGTTATTGTTAGGGTGGAAATTATCCAGTATTGATTGTTTACTCTGGCTTGCCAAAAGCTTTGTTATAAGACTGGGGAGGCAACAAAAACCACCATAAAAAAAAAAGGAATAATCATAAAACAAATTGAAAATAATTAAATGTTTTTTGGGTAACATATTAATCTCATAATGCTTTTAATACTCAGTAAGGTGAAAACGAAAATTATAAAAAATACTTTTCTAGATTATCACAAAGGAATAACTCTTTAACATATCTATTTAAGTATATCACATAAGATATGTAAAGCATAATTCATGATGCTTATGATAAAATTATACTTAGAATAAAAGTTTATATGCATCCACAGTGAGAAGTTATAGAGTAAATAAACACATTTTGGGCATTTTATTGACTAAATTTTATTATTATTATTATTATTATTATTATTATTATTATTATTATTATTATAGACACAGTAGTAGTTTATTAAATGGTTATAGAACTTATACATGAAAAAACTTTTTAATTTTGCATTTTTAAAATTTATAGTTCATAATTTTGTAAGTCTTGGAACTTAGAATAAAAAAAGAGAAACATGCTATCTTTTTTAAAAAACAGAATTAAAGTGTGCATATTTCAAAAGCTTTATGACGGTCAATGTAATACTGTGAGTCTATAATGTTTTATGTCTAGACATGGGGCATGAGAGATAGTATCACTCAGTTTATTTAGATAATGTATTAGGAAATGCTTATATATTATGGAAAACAAAGTTTATGCTTTGAAAGATTCTTGAGGACTGTCTAGATTCAAGGTTTTCAGAAATAAGCCCAAGTGAAACATTTATATAAAGCCCATTTTTGCTGTATTACGGAAATGTTTACTTATTTCTTTCACTGTAATTTTTTTTTTTAAAGTAACAATAAGAGCAGATTTTAGTTTTATATTTTAAGAGAACATCACAAATACAAACATTCACTAATTTGGTTTTGTTAGTGATACCAAAACAACAACAAATTTATTTTTCTGATTTATTATCTGAAATGCCTCTTTCTCCCACTTAACACCTACAATGCATTTCTGGAAAAATGCTTGTATAGTGAATCTGCACAAAATAGACTGAATAGTATATGGGAAAAGTTCCCCTTTTATTACTCTTGCCATCAAAAAAAGTGTACTCACCAATTTTGTAGAGATGATTTACATATGGAGACAAGATGCTGTTGGGTGAGGACAAAGTATTAGTTTGAAGAGGCAGGTGGTGGTGGGTCATCAGGGTCTGACTCCATTTTGAAATATCTCCAATAATTGTGCTTTGTCTGTTGGTTTCGTAACTAATCTTATCTCTCTTAAATCTTTTATTTTTTCTTCTTTCTGTTTTATCTTCACCTGTGGAATCTATCTATTCATATTCATCATTCTTATCATCATCATCTTTGTTATAACATCAGTCTTCATCTTGTATATCTATTTTAATACAACTATTTTCCAACTATTAACTTAAAATCCTTAATTTTATCTTGTAAATCTTGCAAGTTCAGATTTGTTTTAGTAGCAACAGCACCAGTCTATATCTTTTATACACTCTTCTTCATTTAGCAAGTTTTATAGTTTTCATTATGTTTATTTATAGAAGAAAATCTGCATTTGGAACACATTTAATTTGTAAAAATTTTTTCTGCAGCAGATTTAAAATAATACAAAATCTTCTATATGTGTAACATAAACAAAGTTTATTATCTGCTATGTTTCTTTCATTGCATTACAGATAAATATATGTATATGATCAGTATTGTTAAATAATATAGCCATAAAAAGTATAATTTAATGTCATAATAAACTTTCTATAGAATTCTTAAGTGGGAATACAATTTAACTAACATTTTAGGAGTAATTAGTACCTTATTTTTCAGTGTATAAGTCGATAGTACAATTGTATTTTTGTACAGTAATAACAGTATAAAATTTCTGTCAGGGTTATAGAACAGCGGTGGTGGATAACATCAAAGCGAGAGATTTGGGGTAGGACAGAGTTTTAGGCAAAAGAAAGAGAATGAAGGCGAAATAAAGAAGCTTCAATCCGTATGGAACACAGTTTGATATGATTTTTGCCTATCAAATAAAAAGTTTAATCATCTCACTTTGCAACTACGGTTTGTTTTCATGCTTTTTTCAGTCTGTCGTAATAAATCCTTCACTTTTCACCAATCATGAACACATTTCTCACCAATTCCACACTGCCATTCTGCTGCCATATTTCCACCATTGTTTTCAGCAAAAATCACCACTTCCAGTTTAAAAGCTACAGTATATGCTTTCCTTTTCTTTATAACAGGCATTTTCAAGCAAGGGTTGATATTTTTTTCAACTTTGACGAAGAAGCTCCCCTAACACAATGATATCTAAACACTAAATAAAAGGGAGGTAACTTAATCTGAGTCAGTGTGCAACCCACACATGCATGTACAATCATACATAAATTTCCCTATGGTACTTAAGGGTCCTCTGTTCCTGGTATCATGATTTCATCCACATATATATATTGAGTAGAGCAGGGGTGGCCAAACTTGCTTAACGTAAGAGCCACATATGATAAACTTCAGATGTTTGAGAGTTGCAAGACATGAAAAAATATTACATAAACGTTTTTACTCTTACATGCACATTTTATTACAAAAACTTAATGTAAATATTAAGAAATACATGTGCGTAATAATATTTATTCATGTATGTAGTTATTAAACTGCTAATTTGTATTACTTTCAATAATCAAAAAGTACACATATACATACCAAATATTTTTAAAATCCTGACTGATTATTGTGAGTCTCTATCTTGGCTGTGAGTCATTGAAAATCCAGCTGATATGTTGTCAAGGCTGTACGAATTAGCTCCATCAGGTGTTGATTTGTAAAGATTGCATGATGCTTTGACTTCACAAACTTCATAACAGTACAGTGATTCACAGCAGTATGTTGTGCTGAAAATTGAGATGAGTCGCACACTGGTCTTCTTCAGTTCAGGATATTTTATTTCTGGAACTTGCTTCCAGAACTCAATTGTAGACTGGGATTTATGGATTATCTTTAGACCCAGGTCCTTCTGTAATTCCATTAGTTTCATTTCCAAAGCAGGTGAATCTGTAACCAGAGGGCCGAGAATTGGACAACCATCATTGATCACATTAACCATGAATGGATTTACAAGAAAGGTGGATGCAGGGCTTCAGCTTTTGCAAGTCCTCAAACCTGGCTAGGAAATTATCAAGCAGTCCTTGTAATTTATCTTTGTATTCTTCCAGTTTGTGGTCTTTTATTTCAATATCAGGGAGTGTATTTACTCTCCTTTGGAGATTTGGAAAGTAACTGAAATTTCTTGACAATATGTCTCTTTGAAAAACTCTTATTTTATTCTGAAAGCTGAAAATTGTCTGAGTAAGATTAGAAAAAATCCTATCCTTCCCTTGGAGTGCCAAGTTGAGAGTTTGTAGATGATTCATTCCTTTTCTTCAAGAAAAGTAATAATAGGCTCCAACAGATCCACAAACCTACTCAAGACATTGCTGGTTGACAGCCACCTCACACTGCAGTAGAAAGAGACATCATTGGGTTTATCTTCAGGCTCCAGTTCTTCAATAAAATTTTTGAACTATCAGTGGGTCTTCCCATCTAAGCATATGTAATTGGCAATTTCAAGGACAGATTTCATAACATCTTCATACTTAAAGTATCTGGCTGCCAGGTGCTCACGATGAATAATGCAATGAACAGGGAGAAACTCTGGAACTCGGGATCACTTTTCATTAATGCAATTAATCCTGCATTTTTTCCACCATTGCAGGTGCTCCATCTGTTGCATCATTGCCAAGTTTATCCAGTGGAACATCAGCATTTGTTAAGGCTCTTTCAAGCACATTTTTAATGTCAACACCATGAGTTGTTTCTTTTAGTGTGACAAAGTCCATCTCTTTTATGGTTACATCAGAGGAAACAACAAACAAATATCGCCAATTGTGGGTTGTCTTGTGTTTTTGTAGATTCGTCAAGAGCTAAGCTGATTGCAAGTGAATGCTTTAAATCATTTTGCATTTTGCCTGCAACATCAGCACTGATCTGGGAGATACGCTTCTCTGTAGTGTGGCGTGAAACTGGTGTTTGTGCTATTAGTCGCTGAAGTTTTGTTATTTGAATCTAACACCGCAACAACTTCAGCTGTATTCTTAACAAATTCGCCATCAAAATATGGGTGTTTAGCACTAGCAATATTCCACGATATAACGAAACTAGCTTCAGTCGTCATATCGTCTTCCTTACTGAATTTCGTCAACAGTGTCTGCTGGCTATTTAGTGATGATTTTAACACAGTTGTTTTTCCTTAATTCTGATTTAGGTGGATAATCAGATGAAAAGTTCTTGTGATTTGTTTCATAGTGGCATTTAAAGTTACTGGCTTTGTAATGACTCAGTGACACATTGCAGATAAGACACAGGTTTACCTCCCTTAACGGTGAATGAAAAATCTTACTCCCACTCTGGCTTAAAATTTCTGTTTTCATTTTCATACTTTCGCTTCTTACAATTTGATGACGCCATCTTCCTTCACAAAATTTTCACAGACACTTGTAACAAAATTAATGTGAAAAGAAACAATAAGCTCCAACACAGAACGCAACCAAACTCTACAGCACCCAGAATCACACTAACACTCTGCTAATTTGACTGCCCGCAACACAGATACACATGCCACAATCATGCGATCACAAGCCACGCCCACTAAAACTACCATTGTGAGCACCAGCTCATACGATTCCTGTCTCAGCCAACATATTTCCGTGAGCCACACTATATGTCAAAGAGCCCCATGTGGCTCGTAAGCTGTGGTTTGGCCACCCCTGGAGTAGAGTATAAGTCGATAGTCAGGCCCTATATAGTGTAGGTTGTAACTTGAAATTTGGCATTTGAAAAATGTGGCTATAGTTAGTGTATAAAGCACTTAACATTGTTGTTATAGCAATGAATATCTGGTGTGCAGTCATTCCTAGTATCCTAAATTTTAAAATACTAGCAAATTTTTATTTGAAATAAAACTTGAGATTATTTTCTATATTTTTAATTAGATTGCACCAAAAGTGTGTCATGAAGAATTTAACTTTATTTACAAAATTGAAAAAGGTTATTGATTGCTTTAAGTTTGGCTGTCATACTGGTTTAAGATTGATATCTATCTATTATTTAACACCAAGGGAACCTATTAATAATACTTTACTGTTGAATTTATAAATAGATATAGGTGTACTTCTGTGTCTATTGTTGTGTTACAATATGACATCTCCCCAGTGGCTTAAAAAAAAGAAATTAGAAATTTATTTACCTTTTGTGAAGGAAATCAACCTTCCCATTCTTGATGTATCCAAATACATGTTAATTGTTTTGGTTTGGTTATCAGATAGTTGTAGATACTAGCAGCATGCATTTTTTTTTTTTATTTGTTGCCAAGATGATGAAGGAAATGTGTGTCATATGAGATGTTATTATTGAGGCATAATTTGCAAGTGTCTCAGTAGTTTAAAAAATCAAACCAGTCAAGATGTGAAAGGCCAGCCTACCCTGAATGCACCAACAACATAGATGAAATTGCAGGAAAGGATTTATTAATATTGTGTAGATGCTTAATGGAGCAACAGTTGATGGAATTCATGGAAAATGGACAGCTATTTCAACAAGAACTGTGTAGAGACACTTGTCTCTTGCAAATGGAAAAGAAGGTTAATCTTCAATTATGCAAAAAAAACCTGCCATGATTGGCTTGTAGACAAGAAGTTATTATGCTGGTTTGTACACATGAAAAAGTAAAGTTTGTGATAATTCCACATTATATACTGTTTCTGAATTATTTCTGTTGTGTAATCCAGTGTTGTGGGTATTAATTCAGGGAACATTTTTGTGACATGAACTGTGTCCAGCGGTACTATTACAAATTAAATGTATTCCTTAAGCTCCATTTCTACCACTTAAGTTAGTTCTAAGATGGTAACACCATCCATCATGCCTGTGTAGTTTGTAATTGGGTTGTAGAGCATCAGATTGATTTTGAACATCTTGGCTACTACAATCATCAGATAACTTCAGTCTTGGATGAACTGAAAGGTAGTCACTATTGCTTGAGGAAAATAAAACACTTCTGAAATTAATTCAGGCAGTTTTCATTAAAGTTCATGCTGATCCAATAAACTACCAACAATATTATCAGATTACTTAGAGTAATTATTACTAACATTAAAATGAAAAGTTTAAGTTTTATTGCAGTAATTTAAATTGTTTTCTATGCTAAATTACAAGTTAAAAAAAAAAACAAAACAAAAAGTACTGGTGGTAATATTATCTTTGTTTGCTTTATATGGTAAGAATAGTTTATATAGATCTTGTGGATCATATCACATGGCTTGTAATTTCCACGAGATAAAACATTGTTTTTTCTGCTTTAATGATTGATGTAAAGAACAGAATGACCATCTTTATGTGGTTGATGTGACACTCGGTAAATGATATATATGTGCTATGTAAAGATGGTCTTACAATTGAAGTTTTGTCTGTTGCTAATAGGTTTACATAGTAGCTGACTAAAAGGTTTTTACATATTGCTTATATTCCTTAATATTGTAGTCTGCATGTTAAATGTTACTAAGAAGGGATTTTCTTTGTGGTAAAGGAAAATAAAGTGGCTGCTGATTATTCTAAATTGTTGTCTGGTAGTTTTTTTTGAATAATTCATGCATTTTTATTTGGGGGGTCATTGTATTTGACAGTAGTTACTAAATAAATAACTCTTAAATCAATGGCCTTTGTTACAATAAAAAATAAACCTTAAACAATGTGTCATATTGTACAAGCATCCCAGTTAGTGCTGCTTATGTTTTGCAGGTGTCTGAGCCATATGAATTCATTTTTGCTTTAGTTTTCATTTAGTACACATAGTGAGCTGTAGCTTAAGATCAAATGCAATACAAAACAATATTGACTTGATTTTATGAAAAAAAACTTTAAAAAGTAGTAGTCTATTTATCACGCTGAATAAAACAATACACTGGACATTCTCAGGGGCTGTTTCTAGGAAGAAAAGGAGTCATTTAGATGGAGGGATATTTATTTAGCATACTTGAAGGCTTAAAGCATTACAAACTAAAAAGCAATAAATGTAACTCTGTTGCTGACTGACCATCTGTCTTAAACACTGAGATACATTATTAAAAGATTTCACCAAAATCTATCTACTTAGAAACTGGTGACCATATATTTTCATTAGTGAACATTCTCTTACAAGTGTGTCATTAAATGCTCTTCTATTTTCTTAGAGCTTTTCTAATATTATTTTTTCTTTTAAGTTGTTTTTTTCAGTGTGTTCCATTCCATTAACTTGAATGTCCTGTACTAGTAGTTTGGCACTTCTCTTTTTTACTGCAATTCCTGATGGCTAGTAAATAAAACCCAAATGTCCTAAGTTCCAACTAATGCCAATCATCAGAGATTTTTCTCCTTTCACAAACAACATTATCTTTAAGACTAAACATCTTTGAAGAGGTTGCATATTACCATGGTTACTGCTACAAGCATAGCCATTTTTGCACATTATGGGGCCTGGCATTCCCTAACCCTCTGTCTATTTGTGGAGCACCCTTGTGCTGATGGACTGTTACAGAAGAGTGAGAACAACCTATACTATGGCAGGTTGGATAAATTGAATCAGCCTCCAACGTGGTTCAAACTTTGGGCCTTTGCTATGGCAAGTTTCATTGTTTCTACAATAAAAATGTTTGATTTGTGCATTCAGAAGCCAGAAAAGCTAGAAATTACTTTAATTGAATTTTATTTAACAAAGACTGCTTACTCATTATGAATAACTTTGGTTAAAATAATAATAATGAGAATCATGTTTTATCTTTTTCAGAATGTCAAGCAGTTATGATGCATTGAATAGTTGCAGTAAAAGTTTTAATATATCAACTCACTACTGGCATCTGTAGAAAATGCTACATTGTCAGAAGCAATCTGTATGTAGGTCTTCAGCCTCAGGTGTTTTCTGAAATTTGGAAAATTTTTCAGTGTGTATGAAATTCTTGATAAAAGTGTCTCATAGTAAATCTAAAACTTAGTGATATTGAAGTCAGTCTACAAATTGAGAAATTTTCTTATGAATTTTTTTTTCAATAATAATAAATTACTTTTTTCGGTATGTATAGGTGACAGTCTAATTATCAAAACATCTTGTATTTAAACTATTTTTTATTTTCAGAAAATTATGACATTCAAGAACAGAAAACCTTTTTTGAAGCGCATTACTCTCACATATACTACATTTTTTATGACATATTCGTTAACGTGGAATCTGAATTAAAACAGAGAGGTAAGCCAGTGGATTCTTTATATTCAGGGTTTTAATACTTTATAAAGTTGTTGAAGTCCACTTTTATTTTACAGGGAAAAAAAAATTTTTTTTAGTGTAAAGACAAAATTATGTGCGGAAACGAGTTTATTCAGTCCCCCCCCCTATCAGTATTAACCAAATCTTCTAATGTAATGTGCCTAGAGTTGAGCAGTCTTTCCTTGCCTTCAGGGATCAGGATTAGACCGGTTTAGTAGCAGTGTTTTTATTTTTTCAGTAAATCTTAGGCAGCATTTATTAAAATTGTTTGACATTATAGTTTGACCAACACTTCAGTTTACTGCTCCACAATCAGAAGATGAAAATCAGTAACAAAAACTTGGGTTTTTTTTTAGGTGTTGAAAAAAGATATTATTTGTATTTGTTTCTAAAAAAAATCAACAGGATGAAGGTTTATTTAATTTTTAATCTTATTAAATTAGGAAGTTTGTTTGGCAGTAATTGGATGAAAGCTAAGAAAAGTTTTACTAGAAGTTACAAAGAATGTCATCGATTAGTATTTAGGAAATATGTTTTTAGAGAATCATGTGGTATCAGCCTGGGATGCTTTGCTAAATTGGTAGTGTGACCAGAAAATGTAAATACTTGTCTAAATAAACTAGGTGCAGACTTCTTGACAGAAAGGGGTTTTAAGTAAGTTTTACAAATTTCCTTTTCCCCTTTGCCTGTATCTAAAGGTAGAAGACCTTTGTGGTTGTTCTGAGGATGAATGTAGAAAATATCCTACCCTATTATGGTCTGAAATCAAGAGCCACCATGGTGACATACATATTTAGTAGCACCACCCCCTTGACCTGGTGGTGCTTGGTGTCCTGGATCTTCTGTACCATCCAATTTTTATGCAAGTTTTCTTCCATTACAATCAGAAGAGTTCTAGTAGATTATTTTCTAGCTAAAGCCAACAGTATTTGGCCCACTTGTTTGCAGACATGGAGAAACTTGACCAGATTATACCTTGTCCTTAGTTGTGTTTGTTATTGGAAAACAACTTGGTCTACTTTCTAGAGTAATTTAGTGAATGCTTCCCAGGTTTATTTATTTAAAAAAAATAAAATAGCCCTCATTTTAAACTTGGTAGATTTATGTCCAAATAAAAAAAAATTAGCAACTATAAAAATAACCTTGTGAATTAAAAAATTCACTCCGTAAAGTTCTACCTACTCTTCAGAAAATATTTTAATTTATTTTTCTTAGATAGTTGCTTGCATATATAGCCCATCTTTGACTGATTTGTTAGGTTTATTGTGTATGTCAAATACCATATCCCCAGAAATATCAATAGTCCATACTAAAGCATAAGCCAGTCTGTGATAGTAGAAGATATTGTGTGTTCTGAAGTATAAAACCTTTCCCTTTTTATAGTTTTAATAAATTTTAAAAATTACACTAGTTTTAACAAACTAGCAAAAAAATGAAAACTTTTTAAATAGTTATAATAGTTCTGATTTCTCAAAAAACCTAAAAAATCAAAATTATTTGTGCTCTTACATGCTGAGTAGTGTTAATCTTGAATAAATAAAAATATTGATCAAGTTTTTCTTGCATAGTATTTCTTGATTCGAATAAACTTATTTAGTATAATTTCTATGGATTGATTTATAAGGATTTTGGTAAGAAAATTTTCAGTAAATGTCCAATTATGAAGAACAGTTGAAAGCAAGATGATATTATGGTAAACTTTCTATTTCTCTAGAATTGTTTAAAAAATCTTTCTTAATTTTGTTTACATTCACATCTTTTTTTTACACTTGGTCACATTCATTCAAATTAAACTCTTGTAATTAACTAATTAACTAATTCAATTATAATTTATTTTTAGCTTATTAAAGATATTTATTATTTGAAATAGTTTCTTCATTAATTTATGGGCATAGAATTTGAGTTTCTTGACTTTATTCACATAAGGTTTTCTGATGTATAAACCTATTCCCTGTTTTTATCCAAGTTTGGTTGGCTCTATAGGTTTATACTCCAAAGGCTATGGTGATATGAATACAATATGTTTGTCAGAACACTGGTTGTCCTGTAAAAATATCTACATAATTTTTGTGATTGGAGGCAATATTTGAAGATAGATCTACTTATGGTTTTGTCTGCTTTGGATTGAACCTGCATTGATCAAGGCATTGCTCATTGGTATGCATTCACTATGAGGTTTTTATCTGCATCTTGTCATCAGAGATGGTACAGCTAGTGGTTGACCCATAGGTGCCTCTTCCACCTTTATATTGTTGCTCTTGTTTTTGTGATTGGGAAAGATTCTTTATTTTTTTTTTCTATGGGCACACTGCAATGAATTGAATTGGTAAATACAAATTAAGATAGGTTAGAAGAGGTCAAAATTAAAAGAAAATGAAGGGGAGCAGTGCTAAGGTGGGGAAAAAAAAGGGTTGTGATTGGCATAAAGTATGAGAACCCTGGTGAAGTAACGAGTGCCTAGTTGTCAGCTGGAAGGGTAGCTAATCCTGCACCATATGGGCCTCAGCACTTCTGACTTTGAAGGGGAAGTGAGAGGAAAGTGGAATGCCAAGAGGAAACAAATGTATCCAGCTGGGGAAGAAGAGCAAGCAGAAACCATGCCATGGATATTTGCTGAACTGATCCCTTTCCATTGGCTTTTATTTCCAACATCAGTCTGCAAGTTTATCTTGTTTTCTCATTGTGTGAACTTTCATCTTGGAGATGAATCTTACACCAAACTTATTGGTCGATCAGTAATTAAATAAAGTGTTTTTAGGGCATTAAAAACTATCTATTTTGGTTCATCAGATAAGGTAAAAAATAATATATATATATACATTCTTCACTTTCTTATACTTAAATTACTGTTTATTTTTAATTAATTTGACTAATTATAGAATCTTTCCTTGTTTCACAGCTTATGTTTCATGATCATTTACTCTTTTTCTCCCCCCCCCCCACCAACCAGCAAATAAAAGTCATCGGGAAGAACTTGAGGGAATATTGCAAATTTTTGAGGTAAGTAAATCAGACCAGGAGATATCATGCATTGTAAATGGCTTTGATTACTATGAATTTTCTTTGACTAAAAAAAATCTTTCTGCCATTGGAAATGCATTATAATTAGAAAACTTCAGTTTCAGGCTTTCCTATTATCTGTGCTTAACACAATAGTACCACCATTTTAGTTAGGACTGCTATTAATATGGGGTAACAATGCATTGTGTATGCTAATAAGTACATATTAATCAAGGCTAGATGCTAATTAATTGTTGATTTATTTCTCTCTCTCTGTCTCAGAGACATCACTTTATAATCTAAAAGTATCGACATAATTAGAATTTTTGATCAGTTATCTCCCTTGACTTTTGAAAAAAAGATTGATTGATTAAGAAAAGTTTATTAGGCATTAGGGTATAAATTTTATTTCATCACAACAGTTGCTCAGATGCTTGGATAAAAAAAGAGGAATACTGCTTATTCTTTAGCCAGGCATTCAATAAGCGATAAAAATATAGTGGGATAAACTCAAGTTTTTAATATATTTATTTATTTTTTTAAGTAAAATGGTATGAGGTACTTAGTGTGGGAAAGAAGAATGTGTTGGTCCTTAGGAAAGTACATGTTCCATTTTTTAAACAATTGCATACATGATAACCAGCTAAGATTTGATAGGAAGAGAGTATATAATGACAAAAATACGACACCAGCAAGTGGCTACTCACTCTCTACTTGCATCAATGTTTAAAGAGGCTGTGTGCAATCCGTATATCTTGTTTTTTTCTGATGATAATTTAAGTAAACGTTTCCACTGCATTGCTTTGAAATCTCAATTAGGTTCTAATCATTGCTGATTGCTTCTGAAAGTTGAGCTATTAAATCAGTATGGCATATAATGTAAACACTTAAATAAGAGAAAATACAAAACTTTGTTGGAAAGAAATTATGCTAAAAAAACTTTGCCAAAAAAAAAGAATGGCAGCAAAAAAATTTGCCTTTCATCTGATTTTCCAGAACGACAGATATTTTACCAACTTCTGTTTGTAGGTATCTATGAGTTGTCATAGCATTGCATTCTGGGAAGGTTTTCTAAATTATTGGCATTAGAAACCACAGATTGCAATAAAGCATTTTATGAATCAAGTAAACCAGATAATTGTTAATAATATGAAGTGCAAATGGAAATTACCATATCATAAAATTGACATTGATAAAAAATATATTACTGTTAACTTTCAATTTCCACAGTAGTAAATGATTTAAGGTTGGTTCTTGTGCCAGCACATTCTATGAACCAGCTAAATTATGCATTCAGTTTTTATGCTGAGTTATTTGTCATTTTATTTCTTTGGAGAGAGTTGGAAGGAGGGAAATGACCTGATTGAATATTCTGTTGTTAATAAGTGAAATTTCCATATTTTTCAGAAAATCTTAGTTCTCTTGCCTGAATTAATTCACAAGACATGGATGTTTCACAGCATAGGTATGTGCATCAGTTTTTTTAAAAACATTTAGCTGGAGTTTAAAGCCACTTAAGAGAATATTTGAATTTTTTGCACAATAAAGTTAGGATTTTCTAGTTAATTTTATAAATATTTGGGATTAATTAATTCCTTTTGTTGGTAATTTTTGTGATAAATTGGAACTGTATGCTGTATGTGGGAGCAGGAAATTGCTCTGTATATGTTTGTTTATTACTGCCCTATCTGTCTAGCTGCAGTCTTCGTTGGTGGGTGGCCCAAATCTGAAGTCAAGGTAAGTCAAACTGTTAAGGAGTCCTAATACTTCTAGTTAGTTCCCATATCAAGAAAATGAGAATCTGTCATATTTTTAAAAATGTTTACACGCCATTTCAGTTAGGAAATGAGGACTGACTGCTAGCTAGCATGCTAGTTAAGTCATCTCTTGTGTTTACAGCTTATTGTTTATGTATTAAAGCATTTTCTGAATTTCTTCTAAAACCGCTTGCTGATTGAGACAACACTTACCAGAGGTTTGAGAATGTGAGAATTTGGAAATTTTTTGCAATTTTTTTGAGATGATGCACAAAATTAGGTGAACACCATGTAAGATAGCCATGATGTGAAAGCATATCCATATCTGAAATGTTTGTATTAATCAGCTTGCTTTATGCAGGATTTTTGTCTTGTTGAGGTTAATGCTGAAAATTACAGATTCTGTTTTGGCCTTCATTTTTTTTCTTTTTCGTTAGCTGTGTGGCTGTCCATAATTTAACCTTTGCTTTTTGTAGGTCGGATAATGAAGATCTTGCTTCACCCTGGAAATGGCTTGAAGGTAATGTATTCTTTTGATTAATGTTGTTGTTCTGCTTTTATCATTTGTAAACATATTTCATAAGGTTGCATACTGCCATGGTTACTGCTGACAAGCATTATCATTTTTGCACTCATAGGGTCCAACAATTCCATTTTTAATGCTGATCAGATGATTTTATACTGGACATTTTGCTCCCACTTACTTCCTTACTTCCATCCTGGACATATCACTACTGGGTCATATTGCTACCAGTTTTTACTTTAGGAACTATTAATTTTTAAAATTTTTTTACACAAATTCAGGGTATAAAAACAACTGTTTCTTTTTCTTTTTTTCAGTATTACTGCTTTTCACTATTCATCCATCATATTAAAGATATCAATATGTAACAGCATAAATACTTGAATACATAAATTTATTATGTAACAGATAATGGGAACAGTGTTCGAAGACAAAATGCCAACAGCTCTGGCTGCTTTTTGACTTTGAAAATAAATATGACTGACTTTATTCCAGGTCTTGGGTAATTATTGTTTGAACATCAAAGAACATGTATGTTGTTCTTCTGAATTCTGGAAATAACCAATTTTTGTACCCCACTCTTCAATTATACCTTGACAGATCACTTCATCATGTAATTGGGTAAAGAAATCTTGTTGATGACTCCAGCTACGTCTATGAGAAACATAAAAGAAATGCTAATGGTTCAAAGCAATATTGGATGTGCATAAAGTGTTCTTGCAAAGCAAGGGTGCATACCTGCACAAATGATGACGAACACAAGATCATTAAAAGTGTAGGTGAGATCAATCATGCTACTACAGCTGCAAAAGTAAAGGTTAAGGAAACAATTGCTGACATAAAAATAGAATCGATTGTTTACAAAAAAGCTGCTTAATCTAATTTCTAATTTAAATGAATGTGTTTTGGCAGAATTGCCATCTACCTCTTCATTGAGTTGCAATATTTGGTGTTGGTGGCAGGAATAAAAAATGCTCCTGCTGTTCCTAAGGAATGACATGGTTATTCTATTCCTGAGGAATATTGCAAACTTGACTGTGGTGATCAGTTTCTGCAGTTTGACAGTGGTGAAGATGATCCAAACTGAATTTTGATGTTTATAACAGATGCTGGTTTGGATGAACTTGAACAGATCAAGAGTTGGGCAGGGGATGGTACTTATAAATGCCAGCCAATACATTTACTATCAACTGTATGCTCTGCACATTCAGACTGACAACCTCAGTGTTCCACAACTTTTTGCTTTGCTCTCTGACAAAACATAAGCTGCTTATGATCGACTATTTGCCAAACTGTAAGAACCACAACCTAACATAAAACAAGATACCTTGAATTGGATTTTTAAAAATCTGTTGTCAACAGTTTCTCTACCAATTTTCCTAGTGTATTGTTATGTTGCTTATTCCATCTTTCACAGAATGTTTACAAAAATGGTAGTTGACGTAAGCCTTAAGTCAAGATACTGTCAAATGATGGTTTAGTCTAAAAATTAGATGCTTCCCTGCACTTGCTTTCTTTCCTGCTAGTGATGTTGTGGATGATGATGATGATCTCCAAGAAATTGTTTCATACTTTGAGACTTATTACATTGGAGAAGAGCGAGGTCAAGGTCAGGGGTGGGGAGATGTGTTGAACCTGTTTTCCCCATTGCTTCCTGGAACATTCATGCACACACTGAAAATGGCATGCCATGCATAAATAACAACATTGAGGGGTTTCACAGTGCCTTTCGAAGTTCAAGCACAAATGTCCATCAAAACATTTTGACCTTGATTAATACTTTGAAAAGGAAGGAGGCCTTAGCTAGGACCTAAATGGTACACTATAACCATGGAAACATTGATGTAAAAAAATTTTAAAAAAATGAGTACAGAGACGTTGACCATCGTGTCATGGATTTGTTACAGAGGTATGATCCTGCAGATAAAATTAGTTTTTTATGTGCGATTTCCCATAGCTTGAACAAATTTTTAAAATTTCTGCCTTTCTATTGTGATTTTAAAGTTTTGAATAATAAAATATTTTTAAAATACTCTAAGATTTGCTTAAAACATTGTACCTATATATTGATACTTAAAGGTTTAAAAGAAAGCTCTTTTAAGGTAATGGAGGTTATATTGCTGGGTAAGCAGTGTTAACCTCAATGACCAACCATAGAGTTCTTGTATAAAACAAAAAAAAAAATGCAAAAAAACAATAGATCCTGAAGTAAAAACTGGTAGCAACATGACCTAATAGTAAAGTCTCCAGTAACAGAAATCCCTGGAACCATTTGTAACAGGAATTGGTATTTAAAATTTGAACATAAGTTTAATGTTTGTTTAGATTTCCTTCACATCTAGGATCTATCTATCTATATAGATAAGACAGACAGTAGAAAAAAGACAAAAAATATTAAGAATTTTTAGTGTCAGTTAATTCGGGTCTCAAGCCTGTAAAATCTATGGACTCTATTTTTCTTTCTATGTTTGCCCAGTTTCCACTGAAAATTGAGACACAGACAGACAGACAAGCAATTTAAAAGGTTTAGTATCTCACTATGAGGTGCTGAATTCTTTACACTCAGGATAAGAACAGAAAAACTTATGATGTACTATTTGTAGAATAAGAGTTAATCTTGAGCTTTCATCATCACCACACTATTAGTCACAGAACATGCTAATAAAGCTATGAAAAGATTTATTCTTGGTATGGGTAGTTTTATTTGCAAAGAATATATTTACAGTAGTGTGAGCTGTTGTCAACATGTGACCTATTGGTTGGTTTAGTCCATTAATAATGTGGTGATGGGGAAAATACAAAAATAATCTCTTGTTCGTTCCTCTCACACTCAGAAAGCTTGACACACACTTAAGTTTGAATGCTCACTTCTAGATCTATAATGTTTCTTTATGTTTAAAACTTCATATTTTTATTTAATTTTTTACACAAACAAGTTCACTCTCATCCTGATTTTACCAAATTTTATTTAGGCAGACTTTTGGTTCATTAATATCATGGTTTTTTTTGTTTTTTTTTGTATGCTGTTTCTTGACTATCTGAATGTTGTAGAAGTAAATCAAAATTAGATATTTAGTGTATTCTAATGGAGGGCTCATGCACAGAATATCATCTCTAAATAATGGCTTCTTTCTCAACTAACTTGTTTTTTTTAATCAGCAAATATGATTGCAAGTACATAGAAACAGAACCATTATGGTTAATGCAAACTCTAGACTTCAAAGTGGTCTAGGATTGAAAACAACTTTTAAAATTTAATTAAAGCTGTAGTTGTCAGGAATCCTTGCCTGACAGTATGGTATGGGCATGCTGTCTCAGAAGAAGAACATTTTTGTTATACTTTTTACTGCTAAAGACATTTTGTTTATGTCACTTTGTTTAAATGTAAACAAGATTTTGGAATGTTTTAGCCAAGCTGTAACCATTTATTCTTTGTTAATAGCTCAATTGATATACCAGCTTCTCTCTTTCATATGAACTGAATTGTGCAGTGATAGTTACTCTGTAAATGTTCTTTCTAATTTAACCAAGATTTCTTTACTGCAGCTGCGGCGAGAAGGAATGCGGCTGTTCATCATCTGGTATCAGATACTTCAAGAGAATGCTTCTGAGGAGTGCCATCACATCTTTCTGAATCTGGTGCCTGGATTAGGGGGCACAGAAAGCATGGACATAACAAGGCCGCAGTCCAGTAATTTCGAGGGTAAGGAATTTGGTGATGATCAAAAATGCCTTAATTGTAGAGCTTAAATTACTTTTCATATTTAGACAGTTTCTGTAGAATCCCCCCCATGTATATTTATACATACTAAATGTCATATATTGTGAAATCGGTTAAGTTTTATTATTATTTTATTGATACATCTGTTGGTTTCATATTTGGCTAACAACAACTCTTCTCTTTCCCAAAAATAACTCTGATTTAGCTAACCACCTTCCATTGACCATTTCAATGCAAACAGTTTATTTTGTGCTCTATGCATTGTTAACAGGTAAAATCTAGGGAATACTTTGAAACTAAACTTGGTATTAATAAACTACACTTTGTATTAATAGATTTAGTCTTCATAGCTATGTTAAATATGAAATATAGCAAATGGTTTCCTGTTAACTATTTGTGGTTTTTATACAAAAGGAGTTCACTTTTTTTTAAAATGCATTCAAATTTGGTGTTTTTGTACTTTTGAGCAGGTATAGTCTCAGTATTTGTAAGTTAGTTCCTTTGTTTCTGTATCTGCTCAGTCTGTGCTCATCTTTCATTAGGATGTTTGTAACATATATTTCTTTTTTTAAAGTAATAACAACACTGGTTTTAATAGAACTTTCCTTTTAGAGCTCACAGATTTCAATGATTCTGTGAGTAAGTCTATTTTTTCCTTAAAAAAAATTATTATTTTTTTGTTCATGTGTAACCAATATGCATTTACTATTTTATCATTGGTGTTTGTTTGTTTTAAAAAAAAATGTTTTGACTTGATAAAACAATTAAAAACAAATCAGCCATTGGAGAGAAGAAAATATTCTAACTTTTGGCTACAGGAAGCTTATGACGACTCACCCCTCATCAAATAGGCTTTGATCGGTTTGGTTTAGTTTTTACTAGGACATAAAAGTTTTCATGCTGAGGTCATTCACATCTATTGTATGTAACTTACAGATGTCTTATTTATTCAAGACTCCCAAGGAAAACAAGTGTCTACTGACAACAGTTTTTAAATTGGTTTGTGCCAATTACCACAGACAACCAATGCTGGCAGTTTGTCCCATTTATTATTCACTTACTGATTCATTCTAAATTTATAGTTGTCACCCCTAACTATTATTAACTATAGAAAACCCAGAATGTTTGATGCTACCCACATGTTCAAACCCTGAATTTCAAACCCCTATCAGTCTTCTTTTAAACAACATAAAACCCAAACCAGATATACCTTATCTCTTTAGTCATTCAGCTTATTCTAAATCATTGGAATCTGAAAACATCCAGGTGGTTCTATGGTGAACTTTATAATTATTCACCAGCTCTTAAATAAGAATTTTATTCCTCTGCAACATTTTGAAAATGGGAATAAACTAATTAAACTAAAGTTAACTGAATTATTCCTACTTTTTTGCAATCCTGGCCCTATATATGTTTGTGTATATGTAATTTATTTAGTTAATCTCTCTCAGAAGTTGGTACACTGTTGTTGTTGTTTTCTTCTATCCCGCATGAATCCTTTGTTTCTCTCCAGTGGAGTAGTGTTAAAAAACCAGCCAAAAAAAAAAAAAATGTTTATGCACTTGAAAAATAAGTTCTAAATCTATTTGTATTGCCATTTATGTTTGTTTTCTTTTAACTATCAGACCTAAAGACAAACAGGACATTTAAACATGATGAAAATAATAAAGCAGTAGGCAAACAAGAAGATGAAATAAGAATTAAAAGAAAGAAACAAACAAAAATGTGGCACTTTTAGTAAAATAAACAGTTCATTATCAGTGGGGAAAAAATTCTCAGAAGAAAAGAACTAAATAAAAGTGAAATACTCTTAACAGGGTACAGTATGAAGAATTTTCATGATAAACAAAACTCACTTCCATATCTGAGAAATAGAAAGGTCTTAAATTGAGGGATGGCTGGTAAAGTGCTGTATCCAAATTATTTGTATTAAGAATTTTGGAGTTTAGAGAGTCCATGCAGTTTGACAGGTGCTCTGCATATCTGATATGCTAGGTGGCTTTTCCAACAAACTGAAGAACATTGCGGACATTTGATAGCATAAATTCTGACAGTTGCAGAAGATACTCTTTACATTTGAATGGCATCAAAAGGTATACAGTTTGGAGGTAATAGATTGGATGCCATTTTTTGCAGATCTCAGAGACCCTTTTCAACTAGCAAAGCGTGATACACTAGGTATGTTTAAATGAAATTCAGTTGAAATAGCATCACTTCAATGGTATCTAGCCAGGTTTAATTTCAGTGCCTCTAGCATGTATGTTTTATTCATTTGTTGTACATCCTCAACTAGGGAAATCAGTGTATTTCTCATGAAAGTTTAAGTTGTTGGGGGGGTCTTTATCTTTATCCAAATGAGCAAGTTTCTAAATATTAATAAACACTAAAGTTTCTTATTTTGGATTATTAAGATCTGTGTCAGGAATAAAGTGACTTTGAGAGGATTTTTGCTATTTCACGATACTTTTGAACACAATATGTTCTGCTACACTGTGAAGTCCTCTTTATATTCTCTTGTAAGCTTATTACCATCCAACATTTCTCAGATAAAAGTTCTGTTTTAAACACAGGTCATTTGAATTATGAATTTTGCTTTATTTCTGTTACATTTGCTGGTAATTATTGTGAAAATAAGTATAATCATTACAATTTCTCTCATTTCTTCATTTCTGCTGTGTCATTAAAAAACCAGAAAAAAACATGTACACACACACACACACACACGTATAGTAGCAGCCAAAAATATTGCACCACCCAAAATAATTAATTCTTTTATGTGATTACATCATGACTAGACTAATGCAATGCTTAAGCATTTGTTTTGTTTCTGTGTATTTCTATAGTTTAATAATACACTTTGCATTCTGTTATAATTTATTTCTTTATTACTATATATTTTAATCACCGCAAAAAATTACTACATCGTAGATGTTTAATACATAGCCCTATTTACACTGTAACAAACACAAAGAATACTCGTTACTATTTAAAAATCTATGGTGGTGCCATAATTTTAGTCATTGCTGTATATGCATACACACTAGTGAGCATAATTGTGAATTTATTAATGAAGTACATCTAGCATTAAAAATATTTTTCTGAAATATGTTTTTGCTTTAAAAAAGTTTGAAAATAAACCCTTACTTTGCATGTATGAATTTTTAAGTTATTGCTTTATATGTTAAATTCATGTATTAAATAGGGAATATTTCATTGGTGAATTCACAATGTAACATATATTCATGTTGAAGCAACAATGTCATCTTTGATGGATGGATACCTTAAGTGGTGACTATGGCATGCAGGTTCAGAGATATTTATAATGTAATTTTTTTTTAAAACTGGTAATTTTCTTTTTATTTAAATGAATTTTCGGTGAGATTTTAATAATTTCTCATTTGCAGGTTCTGAAGGAATAATAGCAGCAGGGGAGATAACTTCTATTTTGCCAAGTGCTGGCGAAAAGTTACCAGAAAACATCACCCAGTTCTTCTTGGAATCTCTCTTATCCTTTTTGGTTTCTGAGGTAGACTTTATTTTATCTTTGTTTTTTAAAAAAATTGTTAACTAAAATATAGCAGGACTTCAATAAATGCTGATTAATCACTTTTGACTTGTTCATGAACCAATTAATTTTGTTAGAAAGTAAGTTTCTTGAAATATCTTTGCCACTTCACCAGAATCAAACCACCAATCCTTTGTGATTATTATCTTCAGGATGACACTCACACAAAACACAATAAAGAATAAAAGAAGATGAGCATTTTGATAATTAAGATAATATATTTCTGCTTTCAGAGAAAAGTCTTAATGAAATTGTAAGCCAAATCATTTTACATTTTTCTGCTATGGCACATTATAGTTATGATATCCATTGAAATATACGTGGTTTAATTAATGGTGACTGAAAGATTATTTAAAGTAAGATCGACTCACATTGTCTGATTGTTGTATTTCATAAACTTTGGCTATGCACACTTGTTAAAGTAACTTTGTTTTTTATGTTTATACATATAATCTATCATTGTAGGAATAGTGCATCAGCGTATAGCTTGGTGATTGGAGAGAATTTAGTAGGCCTGCCACATAGAGGGGAGATAACTAAGTTTAGGGAAGTCTGTAGTGCCATAACTGACAGATGTTCTTTACAGAAATAAATTTTTTTCTTTGTCTAAAGCTTGGATCTAACAGCACCTCTGTATGTCTAAGCTTTTCCAGTGCAGTTGGTTGAGTTACTTTCATAATAGACATTTTATTTGCTAGAGTATTCAATTTGAAATGTTTGGACTTTGCTGATTGGTAGAGCTGACAGTTTTGCAATAATTTTGTTTTTATGTTGTTTTTTTCTTCAAGGTGATTAAGGTGGAGTGGTTAAATAAAAACATGAGGGAGACTAGTTTTGTTTTCCTGTTTGACAAATTCAAAAGTTCATACTTAAAATGGCTGTTACCAAATTTTGACATGGAACGAAGTATATATGATCCAGCCTTAGGTAAGTATCAACAATGATGTTAACATTTGGAAAATGAACTTCTTGTTAAAAAACAAAAAAGACATTAATGCTCAGATTTTCCAATCTCATATAGATTTGGTCATGTCTTTAACTCAGACAGACTGAAATATGAACTAGAAGATGCTACTAAAAATATCAGTTGAAGAACTATTTCTAGAAGTTATAATATAGAACACCTTAAAAAGTCAAAAGTAAGGTGAAAGAGTATTATCTGAAATTCAGCATGGTCTTAGGGATACTAAATTAATAGTAAGCCTTTCAGCTGTCCTGGTTTTTGTGTATAAATCATTGGTTGCATCCCTGCTGGACTGTGTGGGTCAGTTATGGAGCCCACATGATGCAGGTACAATTATCTTAAATCATCTGAGCTTTTTTCTTCTTCAGACAGTGGAAGCAAAAAGCTTAAAATAAGTTTTAAAAAAGAAACTAGTTGCACATATGATGTAAGGGACCTTATGCAAATTTGAATAATTTTGCCCCTCTGACATTTTATCTTTTTCCTAGAGAATTCTTAAACACAGCAATGTGGGTTGTATAATTTTTGGCATTCTTAAATAAGTAGAATGTTCCATTGTTAACTTTAATAAAGTGATTCATGCCCTACCACAGTATTTTAGTCAGTTGATAATGGAAACATTAAAATTGCATATGATGTGAATAAGCAATGGAATATCCAACTATAGTAGTGGCTAAAATTATGTATAACCTTATATTTTTAAACAAAATTTGTGTGCGTGCATGCATGCATGCATGTGTGTGAGAGATAGAGAGATTTCGCAGGGTGGCCTCTATACTAAACATCTTTGTAGTAATTTCATATGGTGATGCAGTCATAGAGCAGTAAACTTCAATAAATGTGCTGTTAGTTATGGTCTATATATAATTATACTTAAACAGAAAAAAATTGTATTTCAGGTGATACAACAATTTTGGTCACCACTTCTACAGAATTTAACTAGTTAAAGGTTATTAGAATTTTTTTATTAAAATTCTTTTCTCCAGAACTACCCAAAACTAGAAAGATGTGCGACCTAAAAGTATATGATGAACCTTCCAGTATTTCCCAGTGCAGGGATTCATTTGTGTGCTGGCTGGCCACCTTTGCTAGTTCATCAAAGAAATCAGACTCAAGCATAATGAAGTAAGACTTTAATATTGTAGAAAAAGAAGAAACACTTGTCTTGGTGGTGTAGTTTAAAAAGGGGACGTCTGGTCTAAAGACATGATTTTGGTGTCCAATGGAGATGCTGGACCACATGATAGCTGAAATAAAGAATCATAAAACTGTTTTAACTACTGAATACTTGATTAGCAAAGATTCTAAAATAAATTAAAAGCAACTACATTAATCTGTTTATTCCTTTGCTATTATTTTTAGAAAAAATAGTTTTCCAAGTGGAAGTTATTATTACTGTTCTTGTGTGAGAATGGTACTGCTACTTATTTACTACTAATGGGAATTGGCATGATGGGCATATTCATAAGAATCTTGGTTTTTTCTAAAATTTAATGATTACTTTATGTGGAATATCAGTATTATTATTAATTTGCAAAGGTTGCTAACAAAATTAGCATTTTGAATTTCTACCATTATATTTTAGATCATATTTTTCCTTGTGATAACAATTAATTAATGCAATGCATTATTGGTTACTGCTGCTACATTTGCAAACTTGTATGTGGCAGCACTGAAAGATGAGACTATGGTTGGGGTGATGTGAACTGTTGAAAATCATTCTGAAATTTTTTCAGTTTTGACATTTCTACTATATATGATTCAGTTTTAATAATAAAATTATTAATGATTTTGGGGACTGCCATCTTGTGTTTTGAGCTCTCTCAAGATAGAAGTAGAAAAAGTACACACTGAGCACCCTATATAACTATGTATAGCTCAAACTCAGAACATGCAGCATGGTTCCAGAGGTAGAAATCATGCTGGAAAATGATGATAAACTCTTTTACAAAGGATATCTGTTCTAAAATTCTGTTCATCATACTGGCTTTATATGTCTTTCAAAGGACTGAACAGTTACGTCTAGATTTTGTAAAAACAAAGGTATGACAGTTACATTTGGCTTCAGTTGGGTGAATTTTAATTCTTTGTTATTCACCTTGGTTTCTTCTTTCAGTAATAAACTATCTTCATTGTATTTGGTTTCTTTATCTTTTTAGCAAGATACTGAAGTCATTCTAACCAGAACTGGATTGCCATCTTCTGTTTTTGTTGTATTCTCAATGGCGCTGCCAAGTTATTATACAACACCACAATTTGAATACATACTAAAAGGGAAAAAATTGAACACTTTAATATAATTTTATTGAATTGGTTAGTTTTACTTCAGTATTTCACAAAACATTTCTGTACACTTAATTTATTTTTAGCATATAAATAGCTTTATTATTTAAAATTTTAACATGCATAGATTTTTTTGATAAATTGTGAAGTGGACCTCTGTGCATGAAGTAGTAGTAGTTTTTTTGGTGTGGAGGTAGGTACGACTCCCCCATACCTTAGCTGGATGTCTTCTAGATCCAGTGGCACAAAATCTTGATAGTTTAAATTTACTGAAATTCCTTAAAAGTTAATGACATTGGTAAGAGTTAGTACAACAGATTTTTTAATTAGGAAGTAAATAAAGTTTTTTTTTATTAATAGACTTCACAATTTGGAGTTTATCTTTTACTCAAAGATCTTATAGGGGTAACCAGGAACCAAAATCATCTATTAGATACTGGATTTTAAAAAAAAATTCTAGGATTGAACATTGTGAAAAAGTAACTAACTTTTTTTTTTAAAGAAAACTTTTTACACCTTGATTTTTACTGGGGATTGTATGAGTGGAAGGGTTATTGTGTTCGTTATTTACATGGAAAGGTTGTCCTGGAGAAAAGTTGTCTTTGGATTTTTGTTTCTTGTTCTAATGATAACTAGGTGTAGTATTTTTATTTTGTTTTATTTTGTTGTTTCTGCATTTAATGTTGTTTTTCTGATTATTTTCCATATGAGCTTTAGTAGAAAAAAATGTCTTCTGATCATTGCATGTTTTCTCTAGGGGTTTGTCTTGTTCAGCCCTGACAGAGCCAGTGAGCACAGTAGATGAACAAAGGGAAAGCAGTGACTGCCGGCGAGAGAATCCTGATCAGGTGGCTCCAGGGAGCACAACAAGCATGCTGTCAACGGGCTTGCAGGGCATGGAAAAAGATTCAGCTAACTCCAGCATCAGCAGTGAGGACCACAGTCTTTCAGAGTATGAGATAGTGAGGTCTGTTCTCTACTCAACACGGGAAAACGTTAATGTGGTGCATGAGACGTTTAGGCAGGTAAGAGTTTTACTACAAGTTACAAACTTTCCCAAATGTTTGCTTATTGTTTTTCAACTATCTTTCTTCCATCTTTAAATGTTGTCAAAGATTTTATGAAATATTTTTTAATGTTTTTGACAGGTTAAGTGATGATTAACTTGCATATCATTTTTTATGAATAACAGATTGTCACTGTATATTTAAATATTACTGTTTGGGAACAGAATTTTCCATCTGTTGTTTTTTAATCATTGAAATTCTCTTTAGCACCATGTCAGTGTCCATCTTATTTTCTCCAGGCACTATTGTTTTCATTGAGACATGCTGGAGCTATGAGGCGGGTGATAGCAGTGTACAAAGATTGGTTTCAGGCAGGTATTTCTGAATCAGACTGCTGTGAATTCTCACATGCTTTCTACCTTTTCTTTCACTTACCTGGCATATGTCATAATCAGTGTTTGGTATTGTATCAATAACGTGGAAGTCAATTGCAGGTTGTTAGCCCAAGTGCTGATCAATGTAGTAACTTTTTTTTTTCTAAATGATTAACTGCTAACATTTTTCTTTTTTTCTGATGTTTCAAAAACTTGCCTATTGTCTTCTGTAACTCTTAATGCAGTATTTTCAGTAAAAAATTGTTTTGTGACAAGTTTGCAATTCCAAGCAACATGAGTGCTTATATGACAGGTGACCGACCTGTAATCACGTTCTTGAAAAGTACCAAAGATTAATGAAAAGAAACAAAAATTTTACTTTCAAGCATCCATGTTGAGAGCAGCATGCACAATCTTGCATTGATGAGATTTACTGTCAATAGTTATTATGTGGGAAAAGAAAACTAACTTTGTGAACTTTTGCAACCCGTTATTTCATGCAAAAGTCATTGTCATTTTAACCAGGCTTAGCGAGTTTTTATTTACAGCTGGTGAGTTGTTAATTTTGAAGGTAGGATAAGTAGGAAATTATCTTAGAAGTACTCTACTCCAGGGGAATTCCACTGACCAAAGAGTTAATAATCAAAATATTGTTTCATGACATTTTGAGTTATTTTATTGAAATTGTTAAGGAAAAGAACAAAAAATGCTTTATATATTTTGTCATAGTTACAAGTTTATTTAAATATTTGTGTATATGGATCTCAAACATTTTTTTTGTAGATCTTAGTTTTATATTATAAGCAAATACATTTTTAATATAGAATTTATATTTATTCGAGTAAAATGAAACTTTTTGGCTGCTAGCTAAAATAAAGTCATTAGATTATTGCTTTATTATTTAATATGATGATAATATGAACCTTGAAAAAATACACAATGATGGGTTGTATTGAAATAATACACACTCAGCATGTTGATACATTGAAACTAGCAAACAGCATTTTACTGTTGCAATCTGAAGTTGAAGAAGATCACTTTACTTTTGGCGTTAGACATTGTCCACCATTAACTCAACATACGGTGAATTAAATGCATGCATAATGTGATAACTGTTGGAGAGAGAGTGCACACAGTGGTTCAGAGCATGTCTACTATACAGAGTTTGTAGGAAATGTGCATGCCAGTAGTGGTGGTCACACCCTACAGTTTACATAACACAAACCGTTGACACACTGCATGTGCATTAGTAGTTGTAGTTCTGATTTTTTTTGTTTTTTTTTTAAAGTTTTATGACCTTTATAAACACAGGTTCACTGTCTCAAGTTTTCTCCTACACTGGTTAGCACAGTTATTCACTCTGCATTTGGTTGTTTTTTTTTTTTTGCCACAGTAGTTTAATGTTTGTGTGTGTAGTGTGGCTATTAATATTATATGGGTTTGAAAGTTAAAAGAACAAAAAGCAAACAATTTTTGAAAACCTTGCTGAGTTATATCAAAAACTAAACAGAGAATCCTGACTGGGTGAAACCAGTGATATCCTTTGACAGACATGGATTTTATGGTTTAGGGTGGTGTAGAAAAATCACTAAACCACTAAGAATAGTCCTCTGATTGATTTTTGTTGTTGAAATTCTGTTCTGAAGTTTGTTGATTGTTCATGACCAACCACTCTGTTGGCATGGCTTCTGTGGTCGGACTAATAATTTATATAGATGTTAGCTTATAGACGTGTACCTGATTATTAAGTGGATATTTACTTTATATAATAAAATCAAGATTAAAAGTGATTGGAGACAGTATGCGTTAGTTGCGCTATGTCTTTGTGTTTTCTTTTGCATTTCTTAAATGTGGTATTTTAAGGGACTAATCATTTTTCTGCACCCATAATTTTCTCCAAATTTGGAACACATTCTGACAAATAAATGAGAGACCAGATCTCTTGAGTTAATTTTTGACTGAATTTTTTTTTCTATTTTTTAAAGAGATGATGCTTAGGATATTCCTTATCTTTTTTTAGAAAGATTTTTGGGTCTTCCAGATTTCATCTTTAACTGAAGCTGTTTTTTTTTCACATTTTTTAATAATGACTTAAACATCATTTCTTAAAAATCCAGTTTTCTTAGCAATTTTGTGCTGGCTGTTATGTTGTTGATGTAGAAATATAATTTTATATCTATCAGCAGTTGCAATTTTATTTATTTGAATTCTGATTATTAATAAATTCTTCATAAAACAGTATGGTATTATGTGTATTAGCATCAGTTTATTATCCTGTTACCAAATTATGCTGTTATCAGTAAAATACTGGGTGCTTCAAAAAGATATAAACACACTTTTCATACACTTCTATTCAAAGGCATTTTGTGTCTCAATGGTATGACACGTTTTATTTGGAGTACCTTTCATTGCAGCAGCATATTTCTGGTGTTACACATTTGCACAGGCATTTTTGAAAGAACATTTTATTGAGAGGCAGATGGAATGACATGGATCAGTTGAATATCCATCATCCTCCATAACTCTCAGATTTTTTCCTGTGGGGTGTATACATTTTATTTTTGTTTAGGATAGCTAAAGACAGTCAGGCATTGACAAGACTAATAATCACTTCCTTGTATACTATATGTTATATATTTAGAAAGATGATAGTCCACATGATCACTTTCTTTGCCTATTTATTTTGCTTCTTTTTTTAACAAAAATTACTTTACTACTCAAGCTACTTGCGTGATCGGCTACTACCTTGTGCATTATCTACCTGCATTTTGTTATCTGCGTGATGGAATTCAGTACTAAATCTTTCTTTTTAGTGATGTGGAGATCTCAACTGTTTATACTTTGGATCTCTCACTTAGTTGGTCAGACAGCAGTTGAAAGACATCAGATGTGAAGAATGTGGAACATAGTGAGGAGAGTGAGCTTGTTGAGTGGAGCTTGAGTCATCTGCAGCTAATCAATGTGATGGCATTCTAGCAATCCATTGGCCCTAAGATTGATGTCTGTGATGATACCAGCTCACTGGAAATTTTCTATGAGCTGATACTGGAGGATTCCTTCCACCACATGACTGAGGAGAAAAATTGGTATGCAGCACAGACCAAACAGGCATAGCTGATAGCATCTAGATTGATGGATGCCACTATCAAGGAAATGAAAGCTTTCCTGGCAGTAAATGTCACTATGGGTCCATTCTGTGTCATTCAATATGAGTTATTGGAGTGAGAACAACAGGCTTAGTGTCAAAACAGAAAACTTTGAGCATGTAAAACATTGCATTTCCTGATTAAAGTACAAGGTCTACACACTAAAAACTGCTACCATCCACAAACTCCAACAGAATTATTAATGTTTCAACAGCTATTCCTGTGAATATGTGTTGCTGCATGTAAATGGTGGACATTTTCAACACCTATTGTAGTGTATTATATTTGAGATATCTGATGTATAAAGCAAAAAACCAATCTAGCAATGTCTTTGTTTACTAGGCTGTATAAAAAAAGTGTTTGCATTTTTTTTTTTTGGATACTCTGTATATGTAATTTTATAAGTTTTGTTACTTGTTTTCTTTAAAGAGCAAATGCATCGTACAACATCCAACAATACATAGAGACAGTGTTAAAATATGAAAGAGAATTCTTACTGGTATTTGTAGGCAACAACAATGAATAAATAGGAATAGCAGATTTTAATCAGTTGATGTTTGCTGTAGCAAAGGTCCACTAAACTTGAAAGAGTCAGATTAACTTTGGTCAGTTTGAAATTTAGGACCAATGACAGAAGAGGGATGGGAGAGGGGGGATTCAAGGGCTAACATTTTTACCAGCAGTTGTCTAGAGCCTTTATATGCCTAACACCAGCTTCCATAATAGACAACAGTCTCTCAAATATGGCCAAAGCTGCTACCAATAGTTAAGGAGAGAGAGAGAGTGTCAGCATGTTAGCATTTACCTGGTTCTTAAATTCGAGCATATGGCATTAAAAAGGGTTAAGCTATTAACCAGATAAAGAGTTTACCCAGGCAGTGAGTACTGTGTTGAAAGGGTTATGGAAGTAGAAGCCAGCGATGGTGCATGAGTTTTAATCAGCTGTTTGTTCACTACTACTAGCCAGCATGATGTGGGATTGTGTAGCCTGCTGTTGTGGATGTTTGGAAAGCTCTGTTTCCCACTCATTGGCTGTTGTTGTTTTTGGTTGGTGTAGCATGTGGAACAAGTACCACCCGTGTTCATGCAGGAGCCAACTGAGGACGGACAAGGTGTGATGGATGTGCCAGACTTCTACCACCGTAGTCTGTCAGATATTATGGAGGAGGATTGCTCTTCAGATGTACGTACATACCTCACCATTTTGAAATTAATCTGTGGTAATTTGGGACGAATAACAATAAGAAATTTACATAGAAAAATGTGAGTTACCTAAGAGTTTTCCTACCATCCTTGCTGTATTAACAACAATCTGTATGACTAGTTAAGTGAATGTTCTTTACAGGTGCTTTGTTTTATTATATCTTTTTTTTTATCATTCAAAAATGCATAATTATTTCTGCCATTTGATATGTGTATAGATGGCAGCATTTCTTGTTTTATATTTTTAATATGCATATTTTCAGCATGGCATGTTTCTTAAACTGCATGTTTACTAACTTTAAACAGTATTTTAAAATCACAATATTCTGCTTTGAACATGGCTTGGAAATAGATCATGAGGTCATACTGCAGCATCGTTGTTACTGATATGAGCTTATTTTCAGGAATCAGCAGTATCATCTATTCCCCGACTGGCACTCATCAACGATCTGGGCTTGGATAAATCACACATCCGCAATGCCTCCTACCTTGGTGCCATACAGGAGCTGGCAGACCAGGGTGAGCGGCACCAGTATGAAGTAAGAGCTGGACTCCAGAAGGTGCTGCAGGTTTTCATCACCAGTGCTGCTAATATCTTTCTTCTTAAGGCAGATGAAGAAGAGAGTTTGCTGCAGGAACAGGTCTGGTTTTATTTTAGTCTTGGGTTGCTCAGATCTCTTTATCATATTTATCTCCCCCCTTGTTTATTTGAAATTGTTTCTACTTCTGTCTTGTCTTTTACAGTTTTTCTCTACCCTCTGATTTGTTTGTTCAGTTTTAGAACTTACCTTTCCCTTGTGTAACTGGTCAAGTGTTCCCTTATCAGGTTACTCAGGGAAGAGTGGACTAACCTCAGTAACAGTACAATACAATACAATGAATAAACAATTTTGAAACTGTAAACATTTCAAACCTCAGTCTGCTGACTTGGAAAGGAAAACTATAATCATTACTTTAAGACTCAGTACATGTTTCTAAATATCAAATCTTTAGCATTGGTCACTATCTATCTATATTCTTCCCCCTGTTCATCTAAAAACAGAGATTAAAATCCAATTTCAAAAAAATTATAAAAAGGAAAGTTAAATATAAAAATTACATTTGATATAAGGATTTTGAATGTTCTATAATCACCACAGGTTTAGTTTTTGAATTCATAATTTTTAAAAAATGTATACCGCCATATCTAACTTTATCTTCCCTTAGTACTTGATTAATAAAATTATTTTTAATGTTTAATGTAAGACAAAATTTATTCTGTAATATTGTAATGTCATTAATCCTATAATTCTGATCACCTGACTTAACAGTTAAATTTGACAACTTATTTGCTTAGAGACAACTTTTTTTAAAGTTTCATTCTGTTGTTTTTTTCTTCTTGTTTTTGTTTCATTTTTAGGTTGATCTCTGTAAAAGGGTTTTAAATATCTACAGACATGTTGTTATGAATATAAAGATGGGCCAGAGAACATGGTATGTTGTTCCTGAATCAAACTCTAGTTTCTTAAAGCTCAAGCTATTTTATTTGTGATTATTCCATTCTTGAATTTTCTATTCACTTCTGAGTTGCCAACAACCAATTTTAGTCTGGTCTAGTTGGTTCATTATATGGATTGTAATTTTTCTATGATGAACTGTTCAAATGTTTTGAACGATCAATAATTTCACCAAATGCTGTGCAGTTTGCATGTTTGTTTGATATTCTGTAGCCTGGGTTATCAGAATTTTGAAGCTAGTATGCAAATAAATATCACTTAGCTAGGTTTACTTATTAAACATAAAAGCCATTGATTGTCATTGATAATGATAAAGTATTTGCATGTCTAACTATGCTAATTGTGTTCTACTTTAAATAAAATAATAGTTCACATGTCACAGTACTTTCCATCACTTCAGAGGATACCATTATAAGTTAATACATTCGACCCTGCGTAATCGCGGTTTGGCAGTCGCGGAATTTTCCTTAGAACCTAACTAATAATTGTTCGTGGAAACCCCTGCATATTTGCGGAATCGCAAATATCTTCCTCGATTTTTTATGGCTTTTTTCGTGGCAATATATATTTTTTTACGCTTTTTAACGCTAAATTATTAACAACAATATAATTTACTAATTTTGTAATATAAATACTAACGTAAATTCAGCAAAATATCAATATAAAATAAATGCTATTGGCTGAGGTTTGAAAGTAGCCAATCAGAGAGCTTTATTCATTTCTCCTTGCTGCTGATTGGCTGCTGCCCACGAGGCGCTGTCTCAGGCAGATGCAGCCCAGCATCATCCCAGTTTACCGCATGTAGCTATCTTGAGTGTTTCGCTGAGTGTTGTATTTTTTATTAAATTATTATTATATATTTACTTATATTTTACATTATATTTTGACATTTATAGGCATTTTTATGGACCACGTCCAATATTCGCAGCTTTTCACTCTTCACTGGTGCTCTAGGAATGTAACCCCCGCGAATACCAGGGGACAACTGTATTACTGTATTTATGTGAATATAAGTCACACCAGAGTATAAGAGACAATCCCAAAATTCACCCAAAATTTGGTACAAAATTTTTTCAATGACAATTGAAGCTCCAACATGCAACCAACATTGTTTCAAACTAGATGACATGTTTAAACTATTTATTGATTGGACAAAGTAAAATATGAATAAAAATACGGACCACACACAACACATTATTTATACAACTATGAATTAAATAAAAATACAGACTATATACAACACAATATTTGTACAACAAGCATGTCAGTCATAATATAATAAGTTAATAAAGCAGCATATAAAGCACATAAGTACTGTTCCAAAGAAAATAGATGTATACAAAGCATTAAAACTATTAACTAAAACCCATCAAAGTCACAGTCATTATCTGATAATCCAAATAGTCCTTCCCATTCTCCCTGTGTTAGTTTCTCGTCTATATCCCAGCAGGTGGGTATCTCTGGTTCATCTACAGCTTTATCTTACTCATCTTTCCACAGAAAGTCATCTTCAGTAGCATCCATCTTGTTGCTTATACCAATCTTCAGGAAGCTCTTAATCACTGTATCTGCTGGAACATCTTCCCATGCACTCTTCACCTATGAAGTCACCAGGGCCAACCCAGGCTTCTTGAGGTTTCCTCCAGTTGTCAGTTCCTTGTCATCCACTTCTGTCTCACTCTGTCTTTTAAAGGCTTATTCAGGATGACATCTAAGAGTTGCAGAATTGAGGTCAGCCCACCTGGTATCACAACCTGTGATGTGTGGATGGTCTTGAGTCTATCTTTGACCTTTTCTGTGAGGTGAACTTGGAACTGGTCCCACACTAGCAGCGATTTCTTCTTGAGGAGTGAGCCTGGCTTTGTGTTTCAAACTTGGTTCAGCCACAGATATATACCATCTTCATCCATCCAGCCCTTTGGGTGACAGTGGACAAGGACACCTGGTGAAAACTTCTCACCCTTGGGAATGGTCTTGCGTTTGAAGATTAACATAGGCTTGAGTTTGGTACCATCAGCCATGCAGGATAGGACGACTGTGAAGTGAGTTCTCTCATGGCCTGTTGTTCTTATCTGAATGGTTTTCTTTCCTTTACTGTCTATGGTTCTGTTGCCTGGTAGCTCGAAGAACATGGGTGTTTCATCCATGTTGCCTATCCGTTGAAGATCAAAGTTGTACTTCTTTCTGAGATTGAGTATGAAGCTGTGGAAAGAAGTGATCCTCTTGTCCTGGTCTTGTGGTAGCTTCTGTGAAATCTTTGTTCTCTGACGTAGGCTGATTCCATTTCTGTTCATGAACTTCTGTGTCCATCCATTAGAAGCCTTGAAGTTTGGGTCTTGACAGAACTTGGTAGCCTGTAATCTGATGTGTAGTGAGGTAACAATGTAGCCACTGCTTCTTTGATTGGTTTGATTGGTAACCCACTCAGCCAGGTCCTTTTCCATGTCTTCATACTTGGCCTTCAACCCTCTACAAGCTCTTTTGGTCTTAGATAGTTGCATCAGTTTGTCTTTCTGTTTTCTCCAATCTCTCACATTCTTCTCTGAAACCACATATTCCCAACCTTCAGCTCTATCACCATTTGACTCAGCAAACTCAACAACTTTCAGTTTGAAGGAAGCATCATAGGAACATCGTTTTCTCTTCATACTTAGAGTAGCCATCACAAATATAATAAATATTTGAAAATCTTACCCTTATATCTTATGTAGTTGAGTGTGTTATTATAAGCAGTCTGTTTAAACGGCTCCCAGACACCTGGCTGATGGACAAATGGCCAAACAGATATTTCACCAACGAACATTCAATTTTAATTTTTTTAATACAAATATCTTATTTTTTATATTTTTCACCTGACTGGAGCTACACTATCTGTAAAAAAAAAAAAAATTAAAAATTGAATGTCCATCGGCCAAGTGCCTGTCCACGGTTTGAACAGTTTGGTCACTCTGTATATCAAAGGTATTTCACAGTGTTTGTATGTTTGGATTCTTAATTAAGGCAGTGAGTAATTAGTCACAAAGGATCAAAGAACCATCAGCATACATGAAACACCTGTGAAAACTTGAATATATGACCAATTAAATTGATTCATAATAATTATGATTTAATAAATCATAATAATTAACAAAAAGATCGATCACATGCACCTAGATTATATTATGTTATTTTATTCCGCATAAATTTCCTTATTTGTTACTGTGCACATGATGAAGGTCATATGGGTCAGCATGGCAAGATAGTGAATATCAGCTGCATGTGTTCCTATCAAAAAATTATTTCTGAAACATTTTGACAGTTAAAATGAAGTAACCTTGGATAATTTGATGTCATAACCTGTTACAGTGATAATTATGGATAGAACATTACTGAAATAGCCCTATTTAAGGTTAGGTAGGTACATATAAGCTCCAAAGCTAACAAATATGGCAATCGCAGGTTTTCATAAGTACCGGTATGTCCCCAAATGATTTCAGCTTGCCAAACAACTTAGCCTCGAGTATAAGTCGCACCCCCATTTTTGGACTGATTTTCTGGTACAAAAAAGTGCAAGTTATATTCAAATAAATATGGTATATATTATGATTGTTGTATTCAGATTTTATTAAAGTGTCAAACTTAATCTGTGCTTCTGTTCCAAATAACAGATAATTTTTCTGTTTTTGCAATAGTTAGCTGCTGTTTTTTTCTTTGGAGGGGAAGAAAGCCTGTGATGGGCTGAAATACGGTCAAAGTGCTACTACAATCATCTCCCTAAGAAAATTATAATTGCAGTTTTTTGTGGGGTTGGAGAAAAAGTGTGGTGTAGCTAGGTCAATTCCACATCAGGCTCTCATGGCTCAAGTCCAAAACATGAGATGTGTGTGTTGATGTGGGATTAGCTGGCCATCCAACTCGTTCCTGGAAGTGTTTGGAATGTGATTTACCTAAGTGCTTAGTTTGCAGGTAGATGGTGTATAGTTATTTTAGATTTTAAACTCTCCAATTGCTGTGCACTGCACAATTAGGCAAGATTACAGCTAATACATTTTAGATACTACACAGAATAATTCTTTGGTCATCTAGAAATTGTCCAAAAAATTATTGATCTTTGCCAGCCCAACACTTAACTTACTGTTTTTAAAAGTTACAACATTAGTTATAAGAATTTAAAATATGATAAAAATAATAAAGCTCTTTTAATTAATTTTCTTAAACTGGAATGATCTTTTTAGTAATTTTATTATGGAAACACAAAAACAGAGTAATGTTTGATGATATGAACATTATGCATTTGTGACACGAACAACTGTGGAAAACTCTTATGTCGATAATTGATACCTCACCAGAATGGTTTATACCCAAAAATGAAAACACACACTTGTATTGCCAAATATAGCAGAGAGATGAAAAGTTTAAACTAGGGAGTCATTCAGATAGGGCACTACTTTACTTTTGTTTTTGTCATTTTAGGGAGCAGATGCTTCTAGTCTTGTTGTCTGTAACATCAGGCGTTCTTCAGAAGAAACCACCACCTGACAGACTGAAATCTTTGGGAGGCCGTCTAGCTCAGCCAATTTTCCAGGTATCTGTAGTATATCTGTCAGCATTTTACCTAGATTTTGTACTTATTATCCTAACTAATGTTGGAATCTAAATAAATATTTCTGAATTTCAAGGACTGGCACTGATTAATTGTTAGTATTATTTTCTTTTAGGTTTATTAAGATCTAGGAAAGACGAATTTTTGTTGAACAATTTTAACTACATTTGAAGCTAATTTATTTAATTTTTTCACAATTCTAATACTAAAAACATGTATTTTTTAAATGATGAGCCAAGCTGAATTATAGCCCACTTCTATTACAGACCAATAGTATTAATAACTATAGATAGCTGGGTGAAAAAAATGTTTCTGTCCACAGTTGAAAACCTTTAAGGTTGAAAACCTCTACTAGGTTTCCATTTAAGTGTCTAAAGTCCAGACTAGGTAACTCGGATAATTTTAGTTCAAAATATTCTGATTAAAATCTGGACGCAGTTTGGTAGATCTATGATTAAATCATTATCCTCTCCCAAGTAAGGACTTAATGATGATTCTAAGACTACTATATTATTACGTTTGATATTTTCAGTTAATTAATGCTAACATTTTGTTAGCTTTGTTGGGTTTTTATTATATAGTCTTAATCTGCTTATAAATTTAAATGGTTTTAATTGGTGTCTGTTATGGTTAAGTGCTAGTACTAGTTGGTGTTGGTTACTGCTTGTAATCTTTTATGGTTAGAGGTAATAATAGTGATTGTTGTTGGTAGTAGTTGTAGTGTTATAACCTGATATTAGTGTTTTTGTTGTAGTGTGTGGTCTTGTTTATTTTTAGCAGTATACTTAAACACTTAAAAAATGCAATATTCTTTTCAGTAAATATTACTTAAAATATGCTGTTGATGAGATTGTATATTTGCTGTTCCATATATTAACATTTTTACACAAGTTCAGCATTATTTGTTAAAATTTTCTTTGCCCATTGTAAAAAATCTTGCTAAGAAAAGCTATAGATTTTTTGTATGTGGAAAATATGGTGGTTTAAAAAATGCTGTTTCAGAGCTTTACTACAGAGTATCAAGATACCATAACTGAAACATGCAGATTAATACTGTACCTTAAGCATGCTAGATGGAGGGTTGTTTTTTTTTGTTGTTGCAAGAATGAGTTGCAGCTTGTTTGGGTGTTGACATGTACACTGTAAATCACCTTGTGCCCTGTCATGAAGGTATTGGCACCATCAGAGATAGACCTAGGCAATCCTATGTTATGATGCATCATCAGAATTAACAGATAGAGCAGCAACATCTAAGGAATCACCTCTTAACAGCGGCTCTGGAGGAACATGGAATGTAGTAGTAAGTGGAGCCAGTTGGCACTACCAAGAAGTTAAGTCTAAACACTGTAAGGCAGTGGTTTCGAAACTAGGGTTAAGAAGGGATAGGGTATTGAAGCCAGCTGGTATCATAGTTATTTTCATACAATGTTTAATCTTTTGACTGCTGTTGACATATGTATACCCTATTTTCTCTGATTTAATCCACACTAGTGCATTGTTCTCACATCAGTCTCCCAGCATCACACCACCACTATGAGATGCAGTTATTCAGGAATTGCATTATTTCAGCTTTTCTTTTTTTTTTCAAAAATATTTTGGTACATTTAATGATGGCAGAGTCTGAACAAAATTCTGTGCCCAGTTCTTCCTATTTATGATGATGTGGTCAGCATCTTTCTTCACAAAATGATATACAGGGTTTTTTAACACAGAAGAAAGTCATGCTGGACTCTTCTATGAAGCATGTTTGGAATGAACTAGTGTCATTTATACCAGCAAAACATCCACCGGCATGTCATTAGTCTGAATGGAACAACATCCTTGCAGCCAGGATAGAATCTATACAGCTGTACCACATACTAACTTGCTGCAACCCTGGAGTTAAGTGACATTATTTCTGACAACTTTCAAAAGCCACTAGTCATTAATAACCAATTTACTTAGATGTTTTGTCTTAGGGTTATAGTTAACAGTTGCTGCTGATTACTAAGGTTGAAGTGCTTGGCTTTATTTCATGCATCAGGGACAGTAATGATCAGTACTGGAAACTAGTAACCCAGTCAAAAATTAAACTGTTTATTTTAAATAAATAGAAATGGGAAAATCCTTATTACAAGCAGTATATAGATAAAGATAGATAGCTAGATGTGTTTGTATGTATGTATGTATGTATGTATGAATATAGCTTTCTATTATCCAACAGTAATTTTTGTCAAATTGTGAAAGAGAAGAGAATAAACTTGTTTCTTTTGTAAAGGTATTATTATAAGTATTGCTTTAGACAACCGTATTAAACCATGTAATTAGTCACTACATTAGTTGGTTTTATAACTGACTTTATATTTTTAGTATAATTTAATAAATTTAATTTGTTTGTTTAATTTAAATGGTAGACTCACTGTATTGTCAGGTACAAAAGTGTTACCAGATATTTTGGGTCACCAAGATGAAAATGTCTTAGCCACTAGCATCGCTTGAAGGCAAGTCTGATGTTGGCCGAGTGGTCAGACATTCACATATTGGCAATTTGTGCAGGTTTTGTGTAGCTTTATGTGCAAGATTATGTTATTTAGAAATTTTAAAAATTTGTAAAATAAGAATTAACTTTTATACTATGAATCTAGGAATCCACTGTTCTTTATTCTCTCACAAACATGTTTTAAGTGTTTTCAAATACAAAATACTAGTTTTATGTACTTTAATATACAAAAGATTTGTTTGTGTTTATCTGACTTTTGATCAGAGAGAGAGTCTTGCTTGGTAATAACAAATAGGAAATATACACAAATTTTAAGAAATCCATAACATGCTTTCTTTAGGTTTGTTAATCTGCTAAAAGCAGTGCTAAAGATTTGTTTTCTTCATGTGGAACTTAATTTTCTTTGGTACAACTTGTGTAATTACACAGATTCTTTGTGGTATAACCTCATGACTAACAGAACTCATCACTTACCAACTGATTAAGGGGAGAGATTGATTTCAGCCAATTCTCATCTATTTACGCATGAGGAGAATTAAGAATGGAATTTATGATTTCTTTTTTCATGATTTCTTTTTCTTTTTTTAAATTGTTTCACTTGTGAAAATTTTTGTGTTGATCTTATTATTGATTTTTTAAAATTTCCTATATATATATTTTGCATTTGTATTAACTTGTTGCTTTTGGTTATAAAATGTAATGCAAATAGAATGTCTTTTTTCTTTATTTTTTTTCCAGACACTGATTGTCACCTGGATTAAGGCAAACCTCAGTGTTTACATCTCAGCTGATCTGTGGCACCAGTTTCTCAAGGTTCTTTCATCATTAACCTCATGGATAGAGTTGATCAAAGAATGGGCAGTAAGTACAGCTCTCCAAATATGTCTGCCTACAGTACTTTTGAATGACATTTCATAAAATACTTGTAATTTTTGCAAATTTTACAGAACATAAGTATGCACTTTGTTGCATTGTATACACATGCTGATATATTTTGTACGATACACAGACTTGTGAAATTTGTAGTGTTGCATTTTGTATGCTTTTGAAACCCCCCCCCCACACACACACACACTTTAGAAAACACTTTTTTTTTATGAGATGTGTTCCACTTTCTCCTGCTAAACAGAACAATCATATGAAATAAAACTAAGGGTTTTCAACTCATTTACCCCTTTAAAAAAATTGGAAAGAACTTATTTTAGGAATGAAGCTATAACTCTTTGGAGAATTTTGAGAGCTTAATTTCTTGTTAGTAAACAGAAGTACACAAAGAAGATTGAGAACCTCATATGAAGTGTATGAAAACTATATAATGGACGTAGTTTTCTTACAAAATGGGATTCTTAGATGTACAGTGTACAAATCTATATTTCATTAACAACAAAAAAATTACAATGAAATAAAGCTATCTTCCTTTAATTTTAATGTTATTATTGTATTATTTTTTGTTAAGGATCAAGGGATTTCTTTACAGGAGATGGCCAATATTTATTGGAGTATGTTGTGAGTCAGTCTGATTTGATTTGAGTACTAATTATTTGCAGAAAACCATGGAAACTCTAACCCGGGTGCTAGCCAGGCAGGTATACTCACTAGATCTGTATGACTTGCCACTTTTCCGACTCAGTGAACAGAAAGAAAAGAAGAGGCGAGGAAAAACACAAGGTTTGGTTGTGAAATTAATTTTAAAGCAAATCTATCTTTTTGTTATTATTATTATTTTAAGTTGAAACATTGCTTAACTGTTTGCCACCTAAAAAAAGAAATAGCTTCAAATTAATTTGCACTCATACTTGAATGGCTATCTCCCATAGAACATTTATCTTAAGGAAAAGGTTAATCAATATATTTTTAAAATTAACCACTAGTGTCAACTTATTGAGATATCTTGATCTTTAATTTTTCAGTAGCTTTATTTCAGATACAAGATGGCCTTTGTTTTTAATCAATTTGTCAGTTTTCATTTAAAGGTTCATATTTTTTCAAGTTCACAAGTGTTAGTAAATTTCAAAGTTTTCTCTAGTGTTAGGGCTAGAGTCATACATTTAAACTCTGTGTTTACTTTTTAAACAGTTCCACCAAAGAACAAAGAAAATGACCAAACATTCTCCCGGGCATGTATACAGAATGATGCTGCTATGCCAAGGGTATTGTCTGGAATGGGTAGCAATCTGGAATCGTCATTTGAACGAGTCAAATCGAAGAGTGAAGGTAGTTCCTACCATGTGTTTTTCTATACGCTATTACATGTAAAGGAAACTCTTTTTTTTCTCTGTATTTAGGGATTATCCAAAAGTAGGGACATTTTTCAAAATGAACAAAACTTATTAGCTTTCTGCTGTCCCAACTTTTAAAATTAGAATTTAAAATTTTTTTTTTTTTTTGCTTTAACTGACAAAACAAATAGAATAAAACTGATGTGAATTATAATTCACTACTTGTTGGGGGACTTATCACACTAGTTTTACTACACTTTCACATTACACTTTAAATCTAGGTTATTCCATTGATGAAGTTATGTTAATTAATTGTGAAATTGTTTTTATTTTTTAAAAAAAAATTTAGAAAGTTAATGCGTGCTGATCAGGTTTCATACACATAGTTTATGAAAATTATTTAGCTATGTCTGAATGATTTCTATATGTATGCTTTACGAACCTGGGTTTTATTATTCATTTTTTAAAATTCTGTTTTAACAGGTCTTTTTTGGAAGGAATATTTATTCTTGGAAAATAGTGACTTAATTATTGTAATTAAAGGGGATTCCATTGAGGGATTTAGGTGGGATCTATAGAATGCAGGTGGTTGCGGTAATTTGCTTGTTATAGTGTTAGCCATGGTTTTATTCTCGCTGAATGAAGTTTGTGTCTGGTGTTGGTTTTCTCTCATTTTGCTAGCTTGTTTCTCTACTGGAAAATAAAAAAAAAAGTGAGAAAACTCATGCCATGAACCAAACACCAAACACAGTCTTGATCCCACAGGACTGAGCTGTAGTCAGTGCTATAACAAGCAGGTGCACTTACATGCTAAGTTAGCCTGCTGTCCTTCTCCATACATGCTACTCTAATGTATGCATAAGTCATTGTAGTATATTGTAAGAAATGTTTTTTTTTTAAAGATTTTCTTATTTATTTTTCATAATAATTAGTTGCAGACATTTCTTGCAATCCAAAAAAAAGAAGAGAAAAAAGGAAATACAAACAAAAAAAGAAACAATTTCCCATTTCTGCCTATTACTTACTATTTATGCTTCAAAGAAAACCAGCTAGCTCTACGATTATAAGTTTAGTTTGTCCGACTTTGAAATTGTCTTCATTCTAAAATCTTCTGCAGTGCCATTCAATGTAGGATTTTTGTACCATTGTTAACTGATCTGTTGAGAAACACTCACTCTGCTAATTTTAACATTACTTACCTGACTAAAATAAAATCTTACTCTTTTAATAAATGCCAAATGAATGAAAAACATTTATGCTGATTCAGTTAGGATGGCAAGGTCTACATTTTGTGCAGTTTAGGTGAGTTTACATGCAGTGCTCACATTTGAAACTATTATTACTACTGCTGCTGTTGTTATTATTAATTAATTTTTTTATCACATTGTTCAGTGACATTTGTTTTAAGTAAAGTAGGACTTGTCGAGGGGAATTTATTTGTGTAATAAGAGACTGATCTGCTTCATTAAGGATTTTTAGATGGCAACTTTTAAGCACAGCTTTTGGATAACAAGGTTTAAACCTCAGCATGGATTATGCTGTATTTTTTATTAATATTATCCATACTGTTATCATTGTTTGTTATAAATGGTACAAAATAATGAAATCATTTTCACTAATGAATATCAATTTAAATAGTGGCCTGAATATGAAAATATTGTCATGAGACTTTTTTTTTCCATTTCCAAAATTATTAAGACTTGTAAGATTCTTTTAGCTTTGCATTGAAATAGCTTAGATAGCATTATATCATCTAAACAGTATTGGTTCTTTTAGATTAAAGTTCAAAGCCTTGTTCAATTTGTAGAAATACATTTCTAGATCTCGCTGTATCCATTTTCAGTGTTGGCTCTGGCTTCTTAAAACCAGTTGAGTACTCAGACAGATCACAAATTGCCCAACCATGGTCTGTGTGAGTAGCTACTTAACTATTAACAAAAAAACAACCTATTTTACCCAGCTAGAGTCGCTGAAATTGATGCGGCCAGATGCAGTCTTGTTGCATCGGGCTTTTAAGGGTGTTCTGCCACATGGCTGCCAAGCAAAGCATGGTAAATAAATTTTTTCCCCACATACAATTTCAATCATTGAGAGTCTAATAAGCAGACTATGAAACAGGGAAATATTGTGGAGCCAAAATTTTGAAATAGCTCATTAAGTAAAGGTTCTGTTTTCCAAAACAAAATTTCAAGCTTACTATTGATTTTGTTAATTTTTTTCTTTAAATTATTTATTTATTTACTAGGGACACTCAAATAAAACTTGGCTAGACATGATTACAGCAATTTTGTTTCAGCTGGGTTTTATTTGAATGTCCCTGACAACTATTTTTTGTAGTAATGCAGATAATTATATGTATAATAGTTGTGCCACATTTTTGTGTTAATGTTTATGTACTTTTTTTTTAAAGTCAGTGTTTTACTTTTTCCTTTTGTATGATGATCATTTTTTGTCCTCTAAAATTTGTTAGTTTTGAATAACTTTATTTACAGATTCATTGAACTATAAGAAGATAAGTAGTTTGGGGCTGTATGGTATTACTAAATAATGTTGTCTTTTTTATCAGGAAAGTTTTGTTCTTTATCTACTTTGCTAGGGGAAAAAAATAAAAGTAAATAGCAATAAGCATGAATAATGTCTCTGCTTTCTCCAATGATATATTTAAAAAAAATATGGAAAGCAGTGTGCAAAATGACTAAAATAAATGTGGTTTATTAACTCTCTGAGATATTCCATGTTGTTTACTTTCTAAGAAATAACCTTAACTAAATACTGAGAACATTAACAATGTGATGATATTGGTATTAACTCAGTGTACCTAGTCAGTTTTTACCTTATATTAGCCTAGAAGCAATACTACTACTATACTACTACTACTACTACTACTACTACTACTACTACTATAATATAACTCTCTGTATATCTAGTAAACACACAATCCAAAACACATGGGGATATAGCAAAACTGATTTGTTGTTAAAAATGGTTATATTAATGATGAAGATACTGTTTCATAGCTGATATGGTTCAAACTGCTGAGTAATACAGATTTGAATGGTAATGGGGTGCAAATGCACCCTAGGTGCTTCTATTCATAACATGTATAAAAATCCCCTAGCAATTTCTTGCTTTATTGGAAAATCATTAGGTCTAAATGAAGTAGTTTGGCAATTCAGTCAAGAATTTGTTTCCCTGGTTTCTCCAAGAGATTCTACCTCTTGATTATTCTCAACTTCCAAAAAATCCTTCCCAGGAGAGATTTTAGGTTAATAATTAAGTACTCGTGGTGCTTAAATAGAGTAGCAGTTGTGAGAAGCCTTGGTTGACATGGCAGTACTGTTTTCATTCAAGGGTTTTACCAGCTCGCTTTAGATGTTATTTATTAGGTAGTCGGGGGGGGGGGGTTATAAATTATATGGATCCTGTGTCAAAATAATACTAGTTCATCAATTTTTAAAAATTGATCATACTTCCAGCTTCTACAATTTTTCTAAGCAAAACAATTTAAGTGATTCTTAAGTATAAGTGCATTCATCTAAAGTTTAAAAAGAAAAAAACAAATTTGGATATGTTGACTTGTTTTTTCCTTGACAAACTTTGTTAAAGTAGATATGTGTTTGTTTGCCCCCCACTCCTTCCACCCTACTTGGCCCTGTGGACCTCTCTCTCTTTCAACCTGATTTGTACCTGTGCAGTCATTGCAGAGTTTTCCCCATCTATGTGGTCTATCCCTTTCTAACAAAGTGAGGGCCTCTGATAGCATGAGCAAAAATAGATACTTCCCTTTATTGCATACCACCAGCTACTTCAAAATATCTTCACCTTTTGCTGTTCTAGTTATGACACTTTAAGAAGCCCTTAATAAACCTCATTTCTAGAACTTTTATTTTCTTATCCTTAGTTTTTAGAATCTAGCCTCCTGCTCTACATTGACCCTACACGGGCCTTCAGTTATTACAATTTTCTAGATACTTTATGTAAGCATTTTTGCTTGAACTCTGCTCACATGAATTGTGATCAATTTTGAATAGAAACTGATGAATGCCCTCAAAATTCCAAGATGCTAGAACCTGTCCAATTGTTCTGATGTTGAGTTATTAAATTTAATTGTGTCTCCACATCCACAGCCAGCTTCTCTTTGTGTACCATAGGATTGAAGAGCTAAGGAGAGCCAATACAATAGTAAACACCTACTTGCTCCAAACTCTCAGTATCTGCTAAAAACTCCACCTGTATACTATGCTCTATCTCACCAATGACTTCTAGACAGGTACAAGTACATCTGGTTTGCACTACTTTTGGCTTGTTAATGAATTAGTCACTACAAAATCCTATTCTTCATTTGTACATATTTTACTTTTACCTAACTTTCAATCATTAATTAATAAACTTACATTTTGCAACATTAAATTTTATTTACAATTTATAAGACAAATTGTATAGTTTATTTAGATCATCAGATTTTACCATTCTGTAGTATTATCAAAGTTTTGTTATATAATTTAGTATTTTTTGTAAGCTGTGGAGTCTGGTGTCAGTATCATTTATATATGTAGAGAAAGAGAGAGAGAAAGAAAAGCAGGGGCCAAGAACTGCTCTTAGGTAATTCATTAGTAACATTCCTTAACTCCAATGAAGTTACTTCCAAACACTATTGTTTATTTTGTAATACGAGTGTATCATTTATAGGCAGTGCATAACATTCATGTTGACAGTATCCAAATAAATAATAAGTTTGTGTAATACTATCAAGGCCCACTGCTTTATTACAATTGTTCACTAGTGTTCTAACTCTGTCTTTAGAAAGGTTACTAGTTTGAAGGTGAAGGTTATCAATTTGTGACTAAAGTCTGCTAGACATTATTTACTAAATTACCAATATGATCCAAGAAGTCCCTTTGCATGCACCACTTACTTGCCACTGTTTGATTTTAAAAGAACTGTTTCATTTTACTGGCATTTTTCATGTTCCTTTTCATTCTTAGTAGATTTTTTATGGCAACTTTGTGATTCTGAGGTTATTTGGTGTCTTGAAAACTGAAGTTTTTAACAGGTCTCTCACTCTTTTTTTCCTACTCATGTATTGTACATTCATCCCTAGTTACCCACCATAGTTAGTTAGTTCTTAGAGGAAACTCGTCTTTGTTGTTACTTCCTCTCATACTACCAGAAGAATGTTCACAAAGGTTTCCAAGTTTGGGGTTTGGTTTTAGTTAGCCAAATGCCTCAGTTAATTTTGTTTCTAAGAGATTAAGATATCGACTGGGTTAAAATTCCAACTTTGTTTACAAGTGGATATGCTTAACAGGTCACTGAAATATGATCATTACCACTTAATTTACCAGATTGGGAATACATACTAGAACTAAAGCTAAAACCTGCTCACTCTCCTTAGTTGATGGTGAAATCACTTGGTAAAAAAATTAATTTTGAATTATGTCAATAAATCATGTTTAACCACTAGTTCAGATACTCAGTCAATACCAAAATATAGCATTCCATTATTACATAGTTCTGTCTGTCATTTTTATTTCATTATATTACCAGTTAGCTCTTTTACCTTGCTACAGCTTACAATATGTTTGAAATGTAAAGTACAACACTCTCCCATCTGTCCCCATGAAGTAATCAATAATCATCAATCAAGACCAGTTTTCCTACTGCCTATAATACTCATATTTATATTAGCTACTTGTAAAATCTATTTATTACTATATTTCAGAATAAAGTTACAAATTTGTGTGAACCTCATCAATCCACTTTGGAATTAATAAAGTGCTTGCAACTGAGTCCTTTTAAAAATATGAACTATTACAAACAATTTCAGTATTTCTTACCCTATCATGTCTATTTAAAATGTCTTGCCACTCTGACATTTTAGTAGTTTGTTTTTTTTTTGTACAAAGATTAGTTATGTGCAGAATTCTTTAACTCTTATGAGAACAAAACAAACAAATGAAGAAGGAAATGTGTAGCTAAAAAAGAAAACTGATAGTATTAAGCACCTAAAGCTATTAAAACCCTAATTCCAAAGGAATAAAATGTAAATCTGCTTGTAAAGTAAATTCGTTTTGTGAGCCAAAAATCTTTGATCTGAGCCATTATCAAATTATGGGTGCTTAAATAAAAAAATGATATATAAAATGAGAGCTGGTGTAGTGAGGATGAAGCATGTATAAGTAGGTTTAGCTAGTTGTCATAAACACTATTAAAATTCATAATTAGGAATGAGTAAGAATTTTATAATATTGATGGACAAACAAAGTATGGTTAATATTGAAAAATTCTGTATGGAGTTGAAACAATCCTTGGCTTTTACATCTTTCTTCATATATCTGCTGCCAGTTATTTCTTAATATTATATAGCCCCAAGAAATTATTATTATCATCATTATCATCATTGAGAATGCCATTTATGAATGCCTGATTTTGTGTTTTATATGTTTTTGTTTTTAGCATTGTGACACATTATTGAAATGTTTTAAGTTTCCAAATCATATAGTTTTTCTGTCTGTTTTTTAACAATGCTATATTTATTTACTGTGAAAATTCACATTTTGAAATTTGGAAGACTAGACTTCTAATCCTCGGTCTTATTTTGTGTGCAGAATGCATGCATGAATGTGTACAGCACAGCTCACATGAGTTACTTGCTTGTAGAATCTTGTTGTTGGTTAATATCCATATTAACATTTGTCTCAACCAGTTCATACCCACATGCACGTTCACACATGTTAGAAACGTGACCAAAAGCATTTTTTTTAGTTTGTTTTGCTCATTGAGAGGTTGTGATTTCAGCTAACAAATATATTTTTATTTTTCAAGGATAGTGTTATTGATTTGATTTCTATCATGTTCAGTCTTAAGTAAAGTAGAAGACTTCTAATATGTTACCTTTGGATCTTCTTTTGACCGAAGGCATTGCACAAAAAAAATTATGGTAATACCCTGTTTCTTGCAAATTGGAAAAATTTTAGAAAATTCAGGCTATTTAGCTTTTTTTGTTGTTTGCAGTTAAATAGGAGGTGTAAAGAGTTAAAGAATCTTCATCTCTATGAACCACAAACAATGTCAAATACATAAAGTTTGGGAAAATTTCACTACTTGCATTGGACTTGGCTGTTTTAGACTTAGTACTGTATACTGAGTTAATGACAGACTTAACTAACATAGTTTAAAAATAAAAAGTAACATGTAAGACTGAATGATTTTGTAGTAATTTCCTTTTAAAATTAAAATTTCTCTTAATAAACATGATTTCTTCCTGTGTCAAAAAATTTAAAATTTAATAAATACAAAGAAAAAATTGTTTTTTTTTTATATTATTAAATTTTAAAACATTTAGGTTTTCTAGCTTACAAATGTGCATGTTGTAAGCTACAATATTTAACCTTTTATAACCAGATACTATATGAGAGAGATGTTAGGAACTTTAGTCTTGAAAATTTTTAGATGTGAAATTTGCTTGTTTTCTGGCTGATAAAGAGTTAAGCAGACATAATATGATCTTACTGTTTCTGACTTTCACGTCTTTGTGCAAACTGTTTATGTTCTGTAGTATAGAAATCTAAATAAATTAATGTTGAAAATCTATTTTTAGTGCAATGCCTTCTCATCACCAATTAGAGCTATAATTTTTATACTGGATATTATATCAAACGAGCTGACTTGTCTGCAAACATTTTTGATTATCTCATTGTTGGGCTTGATTTTTTACTGTCTGAAATAACTTTTAACTTGTGGGGCATTTGCTACTTTCAATCACACATGCATAGTGTGCTTGTACTATCTCCCATACACAGGCTTTTGTAGTCAGCAGTTCCATCTTCTTGGAAATTAGGAAAGATTTTCAGATGAAAATCCACTGGACTTCTTATTTTACAGTTGTGTTTTCTTTGAGCAGCCTGTAGGAACTCCTACCAATCACTGCAAGTAAATGCTATACAGTTTTAATCTCCCAATTATTACTGAATTTTGTTCTGGATAATTCTTCCAGAACAGATGGCTAAGTGGACATAATTTCTTAAACAGTTTATTTCAACTTTAGTTTAACTATCACCATATAACTCTAATGGTGGAGTTCTAAACTTGCACATCTAGCAGTGTTTGTTACTTTATTATGATACTGCAAGTTTTTAGATGACAGGCACTCATCAATAGTTGTTTATGTGGTGTAAGGAAGTGGCTAGACTTGTTTTGCCTCCTTTCTTAACCACAGACATTAGTTGTGCTGGTCCAGTGGGTAGAAGCCACATTCAAAGCAGTAGTCAGGGACTAAAATCCTCAGAGAATTTACGCGCATTGACTTTTCACTTGCTGTGTATTTCAGATGGTAAACTGTCAAGGACATATGAGAGAATAACTTTATGAATTGTGAACTTTTCTGTTCCACTGCTTCTCACAGGGGCCGGGGGATACAAAAGCAGGCCGGACTTACCTAAACAGCGCTCGCTGAGTGGTGAGCCCTCTCCTTCCCATTCACGCACTGCATCTGTTGCCTCGGATGCCATTATACGGAGTAGTAGCGAGGGCAATATAGCCGATCCCAGAGAGCTTGCTGAGCGGCTGAAAGGTACGCAAACCCTCTCGTTAATATTTGTGCTTAAGTGAAACTTCTTCACAGTGTAATTAGAATAATGCATTCACGAAGATTCCACAATGCAGAATTTATTTGAATTTTTTTTTAAAATATTTAAAATTTGTTAAAAATTATTTTATCTTTACAAGATGCATTTCCATATTTTCCTTTGTTTGTTTCATGATGAAGTTGAATCTACCACTGTGACATGTTTAGCTTTCCCTAGGCAGTAGAGTCAAGCCATACAGAGAAAGTGCTGATATTTCCATCATTTGACATATCAGTACTCCTGCCCAGATTTCTTTTTTTGTTTGTTTGTAAATTATTATTGAAGAAACTAATTATTTTGGCATTCTAAGTAAAACTGCAATTGTAAATGAATTTTTATTTAGTCTGCTGCCTTTCTTTTCATGGAACTATTTTGGCAACTTATTATTCTGGCATATAAAACTTCTAATTTCTAAAGATTTCTTCAAACAAATACTCTATAATTAGCAGTAGAGGGAGGTAATTCCTGTTTTTCCATGGTCTTTTGCAATGCCATTTATTGAATGATTGGTATACTTGACATAGATCATAGAATCCAGAAAGCAAAAGAAAATAAGTATATCTGCTGAGTGAAGGAATTAATAAAGAATTCTTGGTCATAATTTATTTATTTTTAAAATAATTTTTATAAAGGGCTGTGTAGCAACCTGAATTTGGTTCTTATTTGCTGATAATTTAGCAAACCTTCCCACAACACTATGAAAACTGGCAAGTACTTGCTGGTAGAAGACTAAAAATGTCTGCCAATCTTCGAAAGCAGATCCAAGGTTGCTAATTTTACTTTCACTCTTTTATTTGTTAGCTAAGTTTTCTAGTGTGACTTTTTTTTTTTTTTGTGAGGTTTTGTATTTTTCTTTTCTTTGCATGCCTTAATTTCATCTGCCATATTGATTTAATAGCTAAATTTTCTAAAGCAGTTGGTGATGATCCAAACCTAGCTGTGAGTTTCCATAGTGTTTCATTGTTGGAAGGCTTCCTTAAGTATTGGTTGGTTAAACACTAAATTCAGATTGCATATATAACCACTTTGTATATGCATTCATTAATGAGTGGTCACAATTATCTCTTTGTACAAATGTATGCCGCTACGGTACATATAATCTGTTGTGATGTGACTGTAAACCTTTTTAGGAACTTTTGCATTAAAACTGTCATTTCAACCAAAGATGATCTTACTACTAATAGGGCCTTTCTTTTGCTTTGGAACTGATTAGCAGAAGTAATCCTGGATGATTTAATCGGTGAAATATTGAGGTCATATTAAGCCTTATAATTTAACCATTAATCTTTGGCTTTATACTGAGTGTTATCACTGTTGAATGTCCCCACAATTTTTTTTTTTTTTTTACATGTAAACTTTCTCGTTTAATTTCAATTCAAATGTGGAAATGATTGAAACATTCATTAACATGGTTTCAGATATTATAAATTAATTTGTTATTTTTGCAATAAATTAAAAAAATTAATTTTTTAAAATATTTTTTAATCATATGGTAACATTGTAGATTCTTTATTCTTAAGGTTGAACCAGTATGATAGATAAACTGGACCACCTGCTAGTAACAAATAAAGGACTGGAATTGCATCACCAAGCCTAAAGTGAGTGTACATAAGCCGTAATTTTACTGTCATGTGACTCAGCAGGGACACTTTGAAGTAAAATGGCCATTTTTGCAGTAACCTACCTGCCTTGAAAAATTATTGGGCACAGGCAGTTAACAGAGTCATGTTTTTTCACAAATTATAGAGCAAAGACAGTTTTCTTTTTTTTTGAAAGTATATTGTCTAGATAACTATGGGAAGATGTTGCCTGTTGTATTTTTTTGATCATATTAAATTTTTTACTTCAGTAATTAGATACTGGCTATTTACTACAAAATACATCACATAGGTCTAAAAAATTTATTTAATTTATATTCCATGCATGTGTCCAGACTATCTGGTTGCTAAGAAAGTACAGTAAAATTTCTTTTATTTATATTAAGTGCAGATAAGACAAATATGCAAATAAACTTATAGTTGACCTTATGAATCTACAAGAGCTACAAATTTAGAAATTTTAAACAACTTAATAAAAATGAACAACAAAATTTGTACTGTAAATATTTAGACCATTTGTCTATTTTCATTTCTGTGTTAATCATTGTGCTGTTAAGTTTTATTTGAATAACTGTATCTAGCAAATGTTATCTAGATGTTGACTATTCAAATAAAATGATAAATATGAATATCATAGGCTTTTTTTTTGGATAGTGTCATGTCAAACCAGTGTAAAAGAGCAGCAGAGGATTATCTCCTCTAGGTGTACAGCAATTATGAGAGTTTGCTCCATGAGAGTGGATATCCATGTTGAAAATGAGGCAGTTATACAGCCCATTCTATCAAAAGCAATTTTCTTTGAAATAAAATAAACTGGACTATGAAATAAAGCTGAAAGTACTGTCTAGTGTACTTTAATAACTACAAGTAAATTTCAAGTATGTACAGAAACTAAACATAAATAAATAGACCATTCCATTTGCATGACAAGCTGTAAGAACAGGTACAAGCCAGAGGAAGTTAATCTGCAGATGGTCATGCTGAGCCATAAACAGAAGATTTATGAGAACTGATGGACTTTTAAAGGTGGGCAATGGATATTCCATTGTTGACTGTCCAGTTCAAGATAAACCATAACATAACCATTCATGTGTGTTCTGAATGTCCATAGCCAAAAGAATGGAATGGAGACTGCTGTGGAAGAGCATGAAAACTAAATCTGGACAATCAGCCAAAAATGTGGCAGAATGTGTAGATGTGCAGAAGAACCATCAGAAATTAGCTTCATACATGGGATAATTGTATCTCCAGCAAGCAGCATACAAATGGTGGCATGATTTCTGAAGGTAGAATATGGTTTTATAAAACGGTTTTAAGGGTAGCAAAGCGTTGTTATTAGTTAGTGTTGAAGGAATTAATTATGGGGAAGAAACAAAATGTTATTGATGCAACTGCAACTTTGTTGCCTTATGATTCAGTAAATCTTATATTTTTGCTAAGAGTTCCAAATTTTGGCTTTTCTGTTAACTGTATTCTCATGTTTATAGTCATTTATCTAGATACTTTATATTGTATATTTTATTATTTAGACAAGAAACTTTAAAAATGATAGGTGCTACACACATGCAAAAGTGAAGTACAGATTTGTTGTCATTTAATTGACATCCTTTACTACTTGATGCTGCAATTTCAAGCATACTAGAAAAGTAAGTAAATAAAAACAATTTACCTTTCAGGTGATGTATTGAGAACGAACAAAACACTTTAAAAATGGAAACCACTCTTTAATCTTTGAACAATTTATTTTTTAAAGTCTTAAATGTTCATACCATAAAAATGCTAACTTTTGAAGTATATTAATTTTTTAGGTTTCTTTAGACTCCCTTATTGGTTATAATTAATAAGTTGTGATTATTTCGTTCGTGTGTGTGTGTGTGTGTGTGTGTTTTTTTTTTAACAGAAATGCAAAATTATTGTATCTGGTTCATTAAAATGAGATGGAAAAAAAAAGGGTTATTATAAGAACTTATTTAACTTCATATTTTAATCAAGATCTTTTCCTCCATACTTTTTTTTTTTTTTGTTTATATTTTTTTTACATTACTGGTATATTGTTTACTGATGCTACTGTAGCTTTTAGGGTTGTGAGTTGATGCCTGAGGTCACATCAACAAGTCACAGGCATGACTTTCTGAAAGCTCTCTTCTGATTGGCCCATAGTGGGATGAGACCAAGGTTAGGATTGACTAGTTTCTAGAAGTGACTGCAAAGTTTTCCAAACAATTGCACGGCAAGGCACTTTAGAACTTGCATCAGTAAATGATCTTCATATTTAGTATAAGCTCAATCATAAGAGACCTTTAAGAAATGTTTTCATTTATATTAGGCACAAAGATTGAAGATGTACTTCTTAAAGAATATTGCCTTGCAATGTGAAATGCTTGCACTATGTTGTCAGGCTGCATGAATGCTAGTGGAACATAGAGTAGCACAATATGTTGGTTTATACTGATTCCAGGAAGGACAGGGAAGTGTGCTGTAGTTTCCACACACAAAAAAAAATGACCAATATTAAGTAATTTTTTAAAAATGTCATCCTTTTTTGGGATCCAAAGCAATCATTTAGACTAAAATAAGAAAACAAACATGTCCACCATCCTTACTTAGCACTTGAACTTGACAAAGCACTCGAAAGAAGAAAGTGCATTAACTTTAAGAAAAAAAATGTTGAAAGTGATCTGAAAAGCCCATTTTATAGTTTGCTTGCTTTTTTTTAATATGTAATTTTTTATTATAATTTTGAAAATTTTTTTGTACTATCATTGCTGACCACCTCAGCTTCCTCCAAGAAAAGATAACTTGAATTTTAAATGACAAAAATGAAAGGCTTTCTTTTATTTAATTTAATTTTTTTTTTAAAAAAGGGATTACAAGTACATTTCTATATGTATACCATAAAAATAATTTTTTAAAAATTAATTGCAAAAATCAGTTTTTCTCTTGTGCAAAAAAGTAGACCATAACTAGTTACACTTTTGCATGAGCAAATTCATTTGTTTGAGCAAACCATTGAATTACACAAGCAAAAAATACAGACAAAATGCTTGTACTTGCAACACCTTAATTTAGGTAAAATATGCTTTGCACATATGAATTCTGGTTTTGTCCAACATTTGGGGAAAGTATTTTAAGTGAAAGGTGGTTCATTTTGGAAAAAAATTAGATAAATTCACAATGTTATTTCAAAATATAAAAGTTATCTCTCTAATGCCTTGATGAACTTATTTTGGCTAGTATATAATTTAGTTTATTAGTGAATAGATATGTATATGTTTAAAACTGATTTAGAGCACATTACAATTATTTTTGATTTAGTTAAAAATTTCATTCAGGTTTTAAAGGGTAACATTAAATATATTTTTTGTAATACAAAATTGTCTTTATAAATAGAATTTTATTCTTTTGTTTATTTACAAATTGTTAGCAATTAAAGTATTGAAAATATGTTTTTGATGGACATGAGCATCACATTCATTTTACCTCAAAAAGAAAACTAGATGTGACATCATGGTAGGGATGCAATATAGTATAGAAGTCTGTGCAGACTCTCACCATCTGCTAAAAATTATGGTTAGGCTTTGTAAATTTGCAAGATGCAGAAACAAACTTAAAAATGGCCATTTTTGTTGTTGCTTTCTGATTCATTAAAATTAAGTTTAAGATGTATTGTTTTTACTACTGTTACTGCTTTTTTACTTACTATTTTTGTTTTCTCTCTCATATATGTGTACATGGAAGGAAAAAAATAATTAACCACCACTAAATTTAGTCATTTTTTAAATGTATTGTTGAAATGAGCAAATTGTTGGGTGAATTCATGCATCAGGCTTGGTGGTGCACATAGGATACATTTATTTTTTTGTTAACTTGAATTTCAGTTTTGCCAGTTGAAATACACACAAAAAAGTTTGATTAGAAAATGGCAGTTCATTGGTCTGAAAAGAACTGGACTAAGTCCACTGTTTTTAAAATACATTACCTGTACTCCACATATAGGAAAGCAAATGTTTTGCCATTTTCCTTTGATCTGGATGTCTCAAAAAGACCAGCCAGTGGGATAATGGTGCCCTTTTTAGAAAGCTACAATGCAGTCTTTTTGCAAACAAAAGTTACCTCAGATGTTCTTAAGTAGTCCAGACCAAAGTAAGCAGAACTGCCACCAATTGGCTCAGTATGTGTGGTTTTTATGCCCAGTGATCTGTAAGATATCCTTGTCTAAATTAATGCCACTAACATCAACATCTCTAGGCAATGAATGTACTGAAAGGAACTTGAGGGTATGGAAGATGAAAGTCACTGATTTCTGCTGTACTGTACTGTGATGATTGGATGAAAATCTGAAAGAGATGCCCATTGCCCAGCCAGATGCAAAATGGATTTAGTTATACTAGGCATGTTAAATTCAAGTTACCATCAAGAAAGCTTGCTAGTGGCCTTAGTTACCCTAATTCTGATTAAAATCACGTTGCCAGTTTTTATTGATGCTAATTCAAGACAGTAGAAGCAGTTCCTGTAAGCCAATGTCATTGAAACCCTACCCTTGCTTGCAATGAACCCAGAACTCAATTTGATTAAGCATTTGTGGGACCACCTGTGACATAGTGAGACAGAGGCTCTTCACAAAGTCTGGCAGATCTAGCCAAGCATTTCAGGAAAGAATTGAAAAATTTCTCAAATTTATATCTACCCTCTTGAATGGTCCATGAGGAACAGATGTGAAACATTGGCCTGTAAGCAAAAAGTGACATTTATGATTCAGTTGACAATTTGATAATGAACAAAGTTTACAGTGTAGTTTTAGTTGTCTGTGCTTAAAAGGGTTTTCTTTAAAATCATACTTCTTTACAGTGTTAATTATTGCAATTTTAGTCAATTCTTGAATGTTTTTGTAAAACATCAAAACAAGTTGTTTTATCTGTGTTGTTTTTTTTTTTGTTTTAGTAGATAGGCTCATGATGGTATGGTACCAATCTCATGTTGGCACAGTCACCATTACATCCATGCATTGAATTTGTTAACAGATCTTAAGGAAAAATATGGATGGTGTTTAATTCTTTTTTTTTTATCCATCTATATATAAAAGTAAGCAATTCATGACAATTTGCAGTTCAAAAGTAACAAAATACACTAAATCAACTAATAATAATGTACACAGCCCTCTGCCATAATAATTTGACAACCTTTTTTTTTTATTACTTTGTGTTAGTTTTTGTGAAAAACAACTACAAGCAATAGAGGGTAATTCTTTGTTAGTACTTGGTCAAGCCATCTTTTGCAGTGGGAAGATCTACTCTGTTTGGCAATGAAACGAGATTTTGTATCATGGCCTGGTTCAGGTTCCTCCATATCCATGTGAGAGCTTGCTTTAATTCCATTGTATGGTAGAATGTGAATTGGTTGCTCTAAGCTGACATTCCATAAACTTCCATAGATGCTCCATTGGACTCTAGGCTTTTGGATACCCAAGGAAGATGTTGAAACTCTTGATTGTTTTTCCAAATTGTATTTTCAAAATAGACATTTCCCTGTAGAATTGAGATTCCTAATTGTCTTTTCACTTTGCCAAATTGAAACCTATACCATGACTCACCCTAAAGGTCTTTGATTGATTTTATTCAAGAGAATGAACTTCAGATATAAATTGCTGAAACCTGAACTCATCAGAGAAGAATAGATGCCACCAGTATTCAAGGTTTTTGCCAAATGTCTTTTGACAAAATTTTTTATTCCTGTTCGACAGTAGGGTTAACCAGTCACTAAGTTATTGGCAACTTATGCCTCTTCTTTGGCTCATATTGTTAGTATGTTTTTTTGTTAATTTAAAAGAAGACCTGGAATGACTCATAGCATAAATGGCTTAGCACACTGTTCAGTAGTCCAATTGAAAAGGAAATATGCAGAAAAGTAAAAAACATAGAGTAAAATCAGTCACTCCCAGAAAGTGGTCAGTCACCATTTGCAGAGCTGGTGAAACATCCTACTCTGAACAGGAAGATGGTACAGAGTTGGCAGTAGAAGTGGGCCTCCACTCCACAACCAGAAGGGATTTTGTGGCCATCTTGGAGTGTAGCATGCAGATTGTCTTTTCTCCCTTTATCCTTAGCAGGATGTGATAGCCTTGGTCATTGGGGGTGCACCTGATTATCAATTTTTCTCTTGGTAGGCTTCAGTTTTCTGGAGTAAAGGTCATCCCTCAGACCCTCCTGAACATCCAGCTTGAAGTCTTTATGGATGTAGCACTTCTGTTTCTGCTTCTTACCTTGAAGGGATTCAGAGTAGAGCATGAAACCACTAAGGATGGCTATGTTGAACAAGTGCTTCCATTACTTCATATCCTTTCTCCCTTGTGTAATATGCCCTGTGTTGATCAACAGTGTTCATCCCACCAATGTATTTGTTGTAAAGCTGCATGGAGAATGGGCAGTAGACGGGTCTGCATAGCAGTTCCTTTCTAGCACCTTTGGATGCTGGCTTTCTCCTGGCTGCATTTTTTGCTTAGCTATATCACATGCCACATCATGTTCTGACCTTGATGTAGCTTTTGGTGTGTTTGGAGTTCTTGTTCTTACAAACAGCACAGCAGACACCCTACTACTACTACTAATACTAAGGAAGTATTCAACAGGTCTGAAGATCTGAAAGAAGTATTGAAGTAAAGGTGGTGCTGTTCATTGCAGATTTTCCAACAATCTCTCCATGTGTGCTTCCAGGCCTTGGTGACTTCCATGCTGCTTTCTCAGTGTAAACATCAAAGTTGTACAACTGTTGGTGTCAGCTGCTGCCCCAACCTTCAAGTTTCATGGTACTTGCTTTTGAAGGCTATCATGGCTTTATTAATTCTGATCTGTGCAGCTGGTACTTTGTCTGAAAGTTTCTGGTGGCTACATCAAGAAGAGGTTGAATTTTGAATAGCCTATCTCTCTCGGGATCATGCAGGTACCCAACTGTTGTCACAGAGTTGACAATACCGATTCAGTTTTCTAACATTTTTGCTACGTTCAGTCTGTTTTCTGTATCTCAAATATCAATGGATGGAATGAAATCAAGGCCCAACATCTATTGCTATGAAAATTTTCATCTTTTTGGTGGTGTCTGTCCTGGTGTTTTGTGGTGTAGCTGCCACCGCCTGCATTTGCACAGTGTACCAGTTGTTCTTCTCTGTCATATGGTGGAAAAAATAATCCTTGGGGATTAGTTGCCAAAAAAAGTAGACTGGCTTAGATCAGTGACATTAATCTTTGGACCAAGGGGCTGGGAAAAGCCAACATGTTGATTGGATGCAGATGATCTGAACTCCACTTGATCCACCCCCTCTCCTTGCAGTCATTGTCTTGGTTGCTGTCAAGATCAGATGCATTTCTTGACTTGTCTGAAAGTCAGACTAGCTGAATGGTGAAAGATCCAAGGTATGCATGCTCAAAACCTCTTACCGCATATCATGAATGAAATATGATCACTATAACAGAGCTTGCACAGGTAGGTACACTTTCACTCATCTTTACAGCAAAACTAAATGATACAAATAGACTGAGGAAGTGTTTAAGTGGACCAGCATCCTTCTGCACTTGCTATTTATAGATTATGCAGAAGCCATAATTAAATGACTCATTAGAGCTTGACCAAAAGAGGCTGACTTGCTTAGCCGCTTATGGACAAGTTACTTCGGAAAGGATTAACCAATATTTTTGCAACCAAAATATTCTAGAGACCAAAATTAAAATTGAATTTCTGTTGACAGATCAGAAATCTGGAAGGGGAAAGAAAAAGCTGAATTTCAGTTAGCTGTCTGATTTCTGAAAAATTTCACCTGATAAGTTTTTATCACAACTTGTGACTTGTTTGCATGTCTGGTGTGGTGTAAAAATAATCCAACCATGCAACAGATGGCTGATGTAGATTGTAATCACCAGGTGTCGAGGAGGATATAATTCAGTATTATATATTGAAAAAACGTAGAAAATTCATACACATTATTTCAAACATAAGCAATACATATGCGCACATTATTTAAATATAGGTTATAATATTGAAATTTCATGTAGTAGCAGGATGAGTACATATATTTCATATTTTATTAAGGAATATCATTTTTAATGTTTTGGTTTTGATAATTACAAATTTGAAATTATTTATCTGATTTTTATTTATCTTTACAGTGAGCCAGCCCTTTCGTTAAATTTAAGGGAATGTACCTTCTAACCTTTCAATGGTTAGGAGAGCGTGAAGTTTGCTTATTTTTGAAATTTAAATAAATTACTTGTTCACAGTCAATCTAATAATGTGAGCCTTTGCAGTGTTTGATAGAAATTAGCATTATAGAATCAGAAAAGTTTTTTAGTCTGCTATTGTTTTTAAAATAAACTAATAAAATTTTAATATTCCATTGAATAAAAAAATTAATGATAAGCAATAAAATTAAATATCAAAAAAGGGCATAATAGTTAGTAATATTTTGTTGATTTCTGCAAGATGAAATTGTATGTTTGCTTTGAAGTTAATATCAAACATCTCACTGATATATAGTTAGATATGTTTTGTATATTCTTGGCATTCATCATCTTTCTCATGAAGGCTAATATTCCAAATGAGGCAACATTCATTACTACTTGAATCATGAGAAGAATTTGATACTTTTCAAGTACTCTACCTACTAGCTGCGATACTGCTTCTAACTAAAGTTGTATACACAAACATTGAAATGAGAGTCAGTTCTCCAACCTAGTATCTGTGGAAAACAATGCTTATGGGATAGTTTAATTAATTAATTTGTGCTAGAGCTAATATTTAAATACAATTCACTGAATATGTAAATTAATCTGTACTGAACAAGTTATACATTTAAAATATATTAGCCTGAATTTTCAAAGTTCCTAATATAAATAGTGTTGCAATTTACACACAAGGAAACCTTTTATTGGAGACGGAGGGAATAGCAGAAATCTGTGATTGATTTGTCTGACTATCTTTAACATACTAATTACTAATGCAAAGCCTTGAAGAAATAAATTATAAAAAAATAACAATTTTCAGCTTTTCTTTTTCTTTTTTGTAATTTTGTTTACATAAGATTGCTCCTTAGAAATGTTTTATTTTGCAAATGCTGACAATATTAACCAATTCTAAATTAATTGCAAATAATTTTCTGTTAAAATGAACAAGCATGAGTAGTAGGAATAGAAAAAACGCATCTCTAACATCTAAGTGTATATTTGATTGTATTTAGTCATCATCACATTTGGGTAATTGTAAAACAGTTTGAAAATACCACCCCGAGTTTGAGGGACATTACTATTAAGAACTAAAAGTTGTTGGTTTTTAAAATTCTTTTAAATTATCTGATTTACAAATTTTCTAGTCTAAACATCAGGAAAACCCAGAATTATATTTTGAAAGTGTTGGGTAATTAAAGAAAAAAATTCATGAAACTACTACTATCATTTATTATTATTTTATTATTTGCATAAAGATTAATTTTTATTTTCACAATTAGAATTCATGCAGTTACATAGGTTCTGCATGGTTTGTACTTGTGACTATGACACCTGCCACTAAGGAATTGACCAAGGTGATGTTATAGTCACTTCTTCATTTGCCAGGCAGCAGGTGTCATAGTCATTTTAAGCCACAGATGGACAGCTTGTGCGGGCCCAAGTTTGATTCCCAGTCAGCTCCATTTGCTGCTGTACCTCTTTCTGTGATGGTTTTGTCTTGCCTTTCTTCACCAGCCAGTTGCATGGGGTTCCCCTCATCTAAAAATGAAGAGTTTAGTAGTGATTTCTGTGCCAAGATCCTTGTGCAGGATAGGCAATGTACACTAATATATATATATATATGTATATAACCACGGCATTATACTCTCTCCTCAGTAGCATCTCTGAAGACTCATCATGGAAAATTATTTATGATCTTTCTAGTCTGTATTCATCGCTTTCTTTGTTGGCTCTTTCCAAAATTTAAAAAAATCTCCATTGCATTCTTTTTAGCAATTAATTATTATTCTGGAACATTTAGTAGGTCAGTAACATTGGATAATTCTGAGATAATCCAGAGTCTTGCTTAATTACTTTCTGTGTTAAATTTGATTTTCCTTAGTGTCTGCCATTTTAATGTAAATTTGAAAGCCACATACAATTCTAAAAAGTTGCTAATATTACATTTCTTGCAGTATATTTGCATGTTTGGAATGTCAGCCAGTTTTTATAGTCTGTCAAAAAAAGAAAGAAAAATGTTTTTGAAGTAGACATTTGTCAAAATTTTTAAAAAAGAAAATAAATATCTGCATTTGTCATTAGGACTGCTAAGTTAAAATAGTTGTGTATACAAGCTAATTCTGGTTTTTACCAACAAAACGTTCCTACAAAACAATGCTAGACAACACATGATTTCCTGGAAGTAAAAGTTGGTAAAATGTCTGTCAGTTTACAAAAGCATATCCAAAGAAATTTTTTTCTATCATGTTTCAGTATGATTTCTTTGTAGCAGTTTTGTATTTTTTTCTTCTTACCATCTTGAGGTAATAGGTAAACATTCAAAAGCAGTTTGTGTAGATAAGAATGTAGTTATGAGTTTTCATAGCATTGCAACATGAGAAGGCTTTCTAACTTGTAGATAGATAAAAAAAAAAACAGAATCAGATTGATTCACTTTAGTATTGATTTAAGTTACATAATGATGACAGCTAAGAAAAAAAAGGAAAAAATATAAGGATACATACATAATTATGGAAACAGGAAAAACTAACTATACAATGCAAATAACACATGACAATAACATCTCATGTATAAAGATAAATTTCTCCATAATACAATCATTTTTTGAATAATATACTCTGGTTGTCATGCAAACAATCAGAAAATGCTACATCTGCGAAAAGGACTGGCAGTATAGGTAATTATATTTTATTGTGGTGAATACTATGGTTCTGGGAAGGAAACATCACATGGCAAGCATCAAAAAATCAAGCCTTAGCTGGTGAAGGCTATTCCATACAGCAAATTTCAAGCTAGCTTCATGTTTCAGGAGCTGTATACAAGGCTTTGAGAAGGATATGCAAAACTGTTAATGTTGACAATAGACACAGTTGAGGAAGAAAGTTGAAACTCTCCAAAAGTGATGTTAAGTACCTCAGGGTCTTTTCTGTATGTGATAGATGACAAGTCAGTAGTGATCTTGTAAATGACCTAGTTGCAGGTATGGGTGTTAATGTTTCTTCAAAAACAGTAAGATGCACATTAGCACAAAGTGGTCTCGGTGTATGTGCAGCTGTTGCTCAACAGTCTTTGCTAAGGAAAGGTTGGAATTGGTGGCAGAAGAAATGAACCAATGAGATGAGAAAACAGTAAAAGGTGCTCTTTACAGATGAGTCCACGTTTGAACTGTTTGGCAATAATCAACCTACAGTGAAACATTGGGGGTGGATCAATACAAGTGTTGGGGCTGCATATCAGCCAAAAGTGCCAGGGATTTGCATAATCCTTTTCTGTTCAGAAAATAAAGTACCATAATATCTCTATTTTACTAATAACAGTATTCTCACTTATAATGGTATTTAATATACACAGACATTTAGACAACTTCCAAGATGGCTGCTGAAATAGTGCAAATGACTTGGCATACAGCTCCATAATCCAAATGAAGCTAAAATATGGCCAGAAAATGAAAGGAAAAAATCACTTTATAGTGCAGAAGGTAACAAATGTAAAGTTAAATATCTCAAATGTCACGGGAGTGTCAATACCGATTCAATTCTTGAATCTTTTCACTGTCATTCATTTTCACACTATCCTGTTTTCACTTTGAAAATTCAGCAAACAACATTAAATGGAAATGCATGGTGGTATTTACTGCCAGAAAAACTTGCATCTCCCTGACAGTGGTGTTCCAACCCTGCTTGACTGGTCTCTGCCATCTGTTGGATTGTGAAAACAACAGTGTCAACTACAGGGCTATAACATCCTTGCTCTCACTTTCCACATCTGACATCTCTCCACCTCTGTTCGATCAACTAAATGACGAGAGATCTGAGTTACAAACACTAAAGGCTTCCACACCACCAAAAGGAAAGGATTTTGTGTTGGATTCTGTCATGTAGATGATACTAACATGGGCAGATAATGCATGGGGGTAATCAAAATTGGCCTCTCAAGTAGCTTGAGTAGTAAAGTTTTGTGAAATAATTCATCAGGGCCCAATTGTTTTTGGCCAATTTTCCATAATTGAAGGTACACTGAATGCAAATGCAAGTTCTCATCCATTGTGCCATTTCCTTAGGAAGATATCTTGTTTAGTGGGGATTCATCTTCCAGCATGACAGTGATCCCATGTATACAGCTTCTGTGATGAAAAACTATCTGAAATGTAAAGAGGCTGATGGAACACTAAAAAGATGCATTAGCCTGCACAGTCCTGATATGAATATCATTGAGCTATATGGGGTTACATAGCTACTGAGAGTGTAATGGCAACCAAACACCTTGGATGAATTGAGGAATACAGGATACTTGAAACATTCCAGTCATTCATTGATAACCTGTATGGAAGCATGAAAACAAGGTGTTTTGCTCTGTATAATGCAAAGGGCTCGTATATCAAATAGTAAAATACTCTGTACAATGTATTCATCTTGCTTCTATATTTTCTGTAGTAATGTATTGTGTGTATATTATATGTCTCAGTTGCAATTATTCATTTGTGCATATCCTGTGTGTTTCCATAATTATTTTCAACTCTGTGTGTGTGTGTGGTTTTATTGAAACATTCAGAGAGGCTGCTTGCTTTGAAGTCACTAAAATTTTTGAACTTAAGAGTTTAATACAAATGTTTAAATTGTGCATAATTTCTATCAGTACACTGTCAGTACTTTTCAGATGTTGATTAACACATTACTTTGACTAGGTCAGTGTTTGATGTTTTAAATTCATTGACAATGAGCGCTTTAAGACAAGCTATGTCATGTGGCTTATGGTTAATAGACTCTTTCTTTGATGATTCCCCACAACAAGAAGTCTATTGGTGTTATATCTATTGAATATGCTAACTTGTTAGTGGAACCTTACTGACCCATTCTCCTGTATTCAGATGTCACATCCAAGTGAGCTGGTGCGCCATCTTGTTGCCATAACAGTTTTCCAAATAATGCAAAGTTTATGAGCATAGCCAAAACACTATCTTTCAACAATTTATGGTATGACTGGTCTGTTACAGTGCCATGAAAGAAAAACTGTCCCACAATTTCTTGTGGCCAAATTCCTGCTTAGACATATACCTGGTATATTCATTTCCTGACTGGTGGTGCTATGGGGAATCAGCTCAGTATGCACACCTATGGTGGTTTACATGTCTCTTTATTTTAAAGCTGCCTCATCCATAAAATTTTGTCTAGGAAACCATTGCTACTGAAGCAATTCTGAAAAATCTCTCAAAATTTAGGCATCTGTTAGGATCATCATCATTTAAACTATGGAAAAGCTGTGAATGATCAGGCTCCAATTTCAATTCATGCATTATTTATTGAAAAGATAACCTAGATCTGTGTAACCTCACATCTCAGATGCTCTCAGACCCAAATTGTTTGGACTGGTTACGAAGGCTTCAGCTACTGATCCTTTGTTTACTTCAGTTTGCACTTATGACTTTTCGTAGGGCATCATTGATAGAACCTGTTTCATCTAATTTCTTGTGAAATTTGTAAATACCTTGTTTGGGAGAACAAATGCCAAGAAATTGTTCTTCGCATGCAATTATCACAGCAGAGGTATTTTAATGCTTCCACCAGTCATTTAATACAAAGATTTGTTGAGTGAGTTGTAAGTTCGTGTCTTCTGAAACAAGAAAAAATAATTGTACGTATTTGCTAAATAAAGACAACTGTGTGTTTGAGGATCTGTAGACATTTTCTAGTTAACTATGGTAAATACGCTGAAGGTGGGTGCAAGAATGGCTTACAACCACGGTTGTATGTGCTTCACAAACTGGAAGAAGTGTATCAAAAGTTAAGGAAACTTTAAAGGTCTTCATATTGAAAAGTAACTTCTAACAGTGGCTGTTTCTGGAACGTTTTGATAGGTCCCCTCATATTTCTTATGGGGCAGATGATAGATTGATGGCCACTCTGTATTAGTGTTATTTGTTTTTAAGTGTCCAAAGTAGGATAAAATTTTGGAAAGGATTACATATGCATTGTGAGTATCTCTCTTGCTAAAAAAAATAATATGAAGCACCTTATCTGTGGCTAAATTTCAAGAAAAGCAATCTTTTACAGCCAAATAATTTGGATTTTTCTTAATAATGCTGGATTCAGTTTCATTATGATGGCTCTTTTCTTCCTGCTAGGGTTAAACTATGCTGATGTCTTCCTACCTTTGTATGGGCAGAGAACAAAATTAGATAATGTTTTACCCTGATTGGTATGCAGGCAAAGATACAATTTGGATATAAAAACAGGACAAGCAAACTTAAGAAAATTTATGATGAATGTTACTGTTTGTTTTTTCTTCATTATTTCATTGCATTGAATAAACCAATTAATGTATCTGTGTACAGAGCTTCCTTACACTTGATAAGAGTTTTCATCAAACAACTCAGCATGTTGAGTTATAGGGACTTTTTCATGTGGCTGGAAGACAAAGCAGTTATCACCAAGAAGAATTTTTCAGCTTTGAGTGTAACTGACATGTTATTTATAAAGAATTGTTTCTAGGTTTTTTTGCTATTTTTAACTTGGGTTATTTAGTTTGTTTTGGTTTTATTTTTGCCCTAAATTGGCTTGTTTGATTTTTTAAAAAAAACATGAAAAGGCAAACCATCTCATCTAGCCCTTGCAGCTTCAGCTACCAGCTGACAGTAAGTGACATTTCTTTTCTTACTCAGCACGGGAGAGTGGAGAAGAGCTGTTCCTGCATCCATTGTGCTGTACTCTGAATGATTTACATAGTAGTTGCATGATCAGTGACTACAATGTCTACTAACCAACTGATCAACAACACCTTTTAGTGGCCTTTGTAAGACATATCTGGTCTTGAGAACATGAGGGGAAATAAACAAAGGAAAAAAGTGTTTTCACTTCATTTATTTTGTTTCCCTTTATCAATTTGTATATTTGTTGACCAACAACACATGATGACTTTAGTTTATGTAAAAAGAAAAAGAAAAGAAGCTATGAATCCTTAAAAGTTTCCATTCTCTTATTGAATGACTGATTGACTGGTTTTTAATGCCTGCCAGATTTTCTAAATTATATGAAAACAATTTAAGGAAAGAACTCGTGGTTTTTTATAATTCATTAAGAAATTTTTTTACAGTGTTTATGAAGTCTTTTGAGGGGTTCATTGTTTAACTACATAAGAAAGAAGAAAAACTTCTATATTACAAAGCCATATTCTAACAGGTTTTGAGTGATGCAGTGATGAATCCATAAACCTGTACATAGTCACCATCTTCAGTGACGAAACATTTAAAACCCTGAATTTACAATAAATATATAAAAATTTATTTTAAAATTTCTGTTTAGATGCTGTTATGGTTATAGCTATTCTCTTATTGAGATCCATATTGTTTTATAATTATATTAGTTAACAAAATGATAATTATGTCAGTTTACAGAAATCTCAAATATATATTTTTTCTAACTTTGGTTCAAATGAATTAAAATCTGCATTCTGTACAGTTTATTTTGTATCTAGACAGTTTTTATAGTTCAGTTTAATCATTTCTAAAATGCTTTCACTGGTTTTTAAAATAATGCATCTTTCCACAAACTATTCAGATAATAGACAAAGTTTATTTTTCTTACTTTCCTCTAAAATTGGATTCACAGGAGCTAATTTGAACCCATAGAATATTGTCATTTCTTTTTCTTTTTTTAAAAAATGCAGAAACAAAATTACTCTTCATGCTCTGAAAAGGGTCCTTATTATCTAATGTACATATCCAATGTCTTAAGAATAAACACATTTGTAAGTTATTTTCAATGAAAAACCCCATCAGTGCTTAATCACACTAAAGCCCTCAGATTTAGCGTAAGATTTTTGTCTTCAGATAGCAACCTAACTCAGTTTATCAAATATTAGACAGACCGACTAATATGTCTCATCATTCAAGGTCTAATAACAGCGAGTTAAGAATTCATTTTCTTCATGGAAATCTGTAAACAAGAAATTGATTTTTTTTTTTTTTTTTGATTTTACTGTTTTAGGAAAAAAAAGTTTCCAATAACGACAGATTTTGTGGTATTTAAGGTAGACAAAGCTTCTGGTACTTATACTGCATTTATTTTGGTTGACAGTTGAAGCCCGACTAATGTGGATATAGAAAATTCCACGTTTTTTTCTCCCCACAGGATTAACACCAGCTAGGTTCCACTGTTGTTGTTGCTGCTGCACATTGTACATGTTCCTTCCTCACACTGCAATAACTGATTTAGTTAGATTTTATGTCGTATGTGTTGCCTTGCAAATGAAATGACTGTTATGGATGTACTTCAAACCATTGCTTATCTTTCTCATTGTGTTTCTAGCCATAGCACTTTGTTTTTAATAACTGCCAATATATTATCTTATTATGAAATTAAATAACAGATATTTCATAAATATTGTAAAAAGAAGAAAATTTTTTTGCATGCTGGGAAGGAAATAGTTATCTTAGGAGATATTTTGATTCACAGGTGCGGCAGCATTCAGTTCTGAGATGGGGACCAAAGGAATATTGATGAATGAAACTTCTGCTGAAGCTGTAGGTAAGTTGCAATGGTACAAACTACTGAGAGTTACACTGAACTCATTGTCACAGCCATGGGCGCCTGCAGGATAAATTACAAGGGAGGGGACAAAATGCAAAAATAGTATAAAATGTGGGAAATGTGCCCATAAATGAAAACATACAAAAATAAAAAGATACTAATTGTCTTGCTTTCCTGTCAGAGATTTTTTATTTTAATCAATTTTTTTTTTTACTTAGAAATATTTCTTATGATTCATTTAAAATCTTTCAAAGTTAAATTTATTTTTTCAACAACATTATGCTTGCTTTGCTATTGTGTTACTCGATCAAAGTTCTCAATAACCCAGAAAGAAAACGTTTTTATTCATTATTAATTTTTCTCTTTGATAGAATGCGTGTGTGTGCGTGTGTGTGTGTGTATATATGTAAAGGTAGGTTGTCCAGGTTTATAATTTTTTTTTTTTTTTTGGATGGAAGAGGTTTGTGTATGGTTTGAAAGAAACATTCATTAAATAACTCAGATTGACCTGGCCATCTGTCTTTTTTATGATTAGGTGGGATGGCAACTGAAGATCAAGAAGTGGCTGTTTTAACGACTGCCATGGATGACTGCAGTAGTCAGGCCAGCGCTGATGTTGTGCATGGGAAAACAGACTCCCTGCTTGATTCCATTAGCTTAGAAAAGTCTGATATGGAAGTTAGAGGTAATTTTTTTTTTTTTGAACACACATTTTTATTTGCTATGTATAAAATCTATTAATATTAGAGAATTGTGCATGAAGAGAGAATAGTTTAATGTATGTGATTGGAGAAATAGGCTGACTATAAATTGTTTAAGGCTTGCCACATATCGTTCTTCACAGTGATAGGTGTGTCAGCCAAGTTTTTGTAAGGGAGACCTTTTTGTGAAACAGGCCAAAATCTCTTGTGCTATTTTAATTTTCCACTTCTTTTACCTATGATTACTTGCTCATCCAAACTTGTATGCACCTGATCAACTGCACGCATGTGTGGTCTTTTCAGTGTCAAGGTCACCGTCCCCAGTGTCAAATCATTCAAAGTCGGATTCTCGTAGCCCTTCTCCAGCAAGCGAGCTGGCAGTGGACATACACCAAAAAGACAGCCCCACGCCAGACCGAGACAGTCTTCATATCGATGTTGTAGCAGGGTCAGGTACAGGGGAAGTTCAAGTTAACAGGGGTTAGTAAAACTTTGTTTTGTAAATGCTTATTCTTTAACTTTGTTTTGTTGTTTTTTATTCACTTTGACACGTGTGTTTAATTTAAATCAATTGTTGAAGGTGTCTATTAGAAGAGATAGAAGTTGTGCTTTTTTTTTTAAAGTCTGCTTATTTTTGTTGATCCAACTGCCTCATTTATTCTTAATTTTCCTTTTTTAAAAAAAGAAAGAGAAAGAACTTTATTCGATTGGTTTTAATTTCAAGGATATGGTGTTTCACTGGTATTTTAAACTTTGTCTGCATCTTAATAACATTGTTCAACTTTTATGTGTACCAGTAAGCTGACACTTTGTTTGCTATCCTCAGTAATTTTCTTTTTAAAAAGACACAAAAAAAATGGAAAATGTTATGCCAGATTAGGACATTTATTGGTGATGTGTTATTTACAGAAAGTAGAGAGTTAATTTGGACTTTTCCTAAATAATGATCTTGATGCTCTTTTTCTTTTACCATCATCGGGGTTTAGTCTTGAGATTGGGCTGATGCCTTGGTCGTACATTTTGTAATCAACAGGTTCAAAGTCGGGGCCAACTGTGCAATCCAAAAAAATAGCATATAGTGCAAAATGATATCAGTGCACTTAAAAATGATCTTTTTCAGGATGAACCAGAATGATGGCAACAGGTAAATTATCACTGAAACAAGTTCATTAGTTAATACTGTACCATTTAATAAGGCAGTGGGGGAATATCTAAATTAGCCCTGAATTTTCTATAAGTTTTATTTAAGATTTTTAGCAAACACTTGTTCTTGCAACAAAAAACATCTGTAAACTTCTTTGTGCTAATAACTATTCTTATGATACTGCTAGATTGTGATGGCTTATCTAAAGTTGATTTCCAATTATTTCTTGAAGGTGGTTTTATTCTCCCCTTCCACCCCCCACCCCCCACACACACCACTCTCACTTTCTCTGATGACAAACACAGGTATTATTACATTTTTACCATGTTTCTTTCAGTTTGTCCCTCTTTATTTTGCTTTATGAATAGAACATGTTTACTCATACACACACTTCACAGTTCATAAGCCAATATGTTTTAGCTTTTTAAGCTTCTGGCCTCCACCTATATGCCATTTTGACCTGTCTGTTAACTTAAACAGCTTCTTCCATCTAACATAGGCTACAAGTTTAAATAACTCAAAATAAAATTGTTCATTGGTGCCAGGATGAAATCAGATTATTTTTCTTTATCTATTAGAAGAATGTTTAATACAAAAGAATTCCATTGTCTACTATTTCATTTAGTTTGATAATAATAATACAAATAAATCTGATGATTAGGTTGTCTAAAATATTGTTCTTGATTATCCACCAACTGTCTCAAACTTACCTTACCAATAGATACCTTGGTACTGTGGTTTTCTAAATTGCTTTTATTTGTTTGTGAAGAAAAAAATTATACATTTTTTAGAAATTTGGAACAACTACAACTTAATATTTATTTATTTATTCATACTAAAAGTGACTAATGTACAGTAGGTCATCAGGTATTGGTAACGTGTTCAAGGGACATAATGTATTTGGTGTTTAGTATACAAAATGGATATTATTTAACATCAAATTTCTAGCAGAAAATCTTAAATTTACAAAGGAAAAAAATAGAGAAAGTAGCAGAAACAACAACAACAAAAGCACCAGCAGCATTTAATTAATTAAAGAATAGAAGAGGTATGAACATTGAATGCTGGTTTAAGATAGTTGATAAAAAGTGAATTCATAATTTTAAACTTTTAATCAGTACAGGATGTCTCAAAGATTCCAATGTCATCTACCTAAAATTCTTGCCCAGTTAATGTCATATGGTTAAGTACAGCAGAGTTTTCATAGCTGGACAACTGAAAGGAAACCCACTCTCAGATAAGGTGGGCAATCTTCCCAGTGTATTTTGAGCAGCATTCTGACATTTAACTCTATGTACCACTTGGGTTTTTCTTCTGAGGAAAGAGCTCTGTCCTTACATGGCACGTCACTTTAACTATAGGTGGATTTAGAGCAAACCCTCAATGATACATGAAGTGGATAAACTAGATAGTATTGTAATGAGCTGTTTCTTTAAACAGCCCTAAGCCTAATACCTCAAAAGGATAATAGGAAATAACTTTTTTTTTGAGAATACTTAATGTCACTGACTAAACCAAAATGATTTTGTTTAATGTTGTATGTACCTGGTTGCCAATGGAATTAATGGGATGACCATTTGCTGTTAGCAATTTATTTATGGAAGAAAACATTGGAAGAATAAATTTTGTGAGCCAGATGCACATAAGTAAAAGACCATTTTGGTCCACTCACATTGCAATATTTACATGACTGTTATCTGTATCCAAGAACAAACCACTTCAGCCTCTTTATAGTTAATTTTTTTTGTATTTTGGTTGAATTCTTGTGTTGACAATGGATGTTTATAACATCTGAAAATTTCATGTTTATATAGGTATGCTTTTTGTTTCTTTGTCAACTGTACATTGTTTCTTTAATTAAATGTATCACTGTGTTTCTTTGCTTTTTTATTGGAGTTCATAGCTAAAAGAATAGGATAATATTAATGCATTTATTTATGTAGAAACTAGGATATAGGAACCCTTTTTTATTTTTTTATCTACACTGCAGTTCAAGTTGAAGAGAAATAACCTTTAAAATTTCTTCATAACCAGAATATTTAATCTACAAGATTGGACCTGTCAAAAAGTTTCAGATTTGGCCATCATATGAGCAAAACACAAAAGTTAGTTCTCAGTATGATTCCTTTTGAAATAGACCCCTTGATTTTTGATATACTTCTGTTTGTAAAAAGCTTGAAACACTGGCCATAAGCCATCCATTGCAACTTCCTCCAACACATTGGTTACAGTTTACTGGAGAGCATCTGTGTCTGCAAAACATTGGCCTTTCAGAAGGCACAAGAAGTCACAGTGAGTAGAGAGGATGTTGAAGTAATGAAGCCCCATGATTGGTTAGAAATTTATGGATGAGCTGCTGTGTTCCCATTTTTTTCACAGATGCTATTTCTGGTATTGAGTCGGAGGAGTTCAAGAGTGTACTTGCTGGTGGCTCTTTAACTGGCTGGACATCAGATGTTGCTGTTGTATTGTGGCGGCGGATGCTTGGTGCACTGGGTGACATCAACCTAATCGAGGATCCAGAAATACATTCAACAGTGTATGATTACCTCTGTGATCTCCTCAACACAATAACAAAGGTAAAGGTGAATCAATGTCTTAGGTAGGAATTTTGTTTGAATTTTTCATAATTATTATAGTAGGAAAATGATGTTCTGGTGTACTGTAAATTTGCTTTGTTCTGGTAATCATGGTTCTAACATTCCTGTATGTTAGGAAGATGAATCTTGTTGCCCTTTTTCCATTTGGGGAGAAACACAGAAAACTACGTTAAAATTGAAACTGATCTGTTTTGGTTAACAGCATTTCATTACCTTAGTTTCAAGTAATAATGCACTCACTCTTTAGTTTGCCAACTTGCTGGTCATATTTATTAATACTCGAATCCATTTGAAAATCTGCTCTGCATATCAGTGATGGCTTGCAACTTGAAAACTATACACTGGTTTAGTACTTAGACATATCAATTTAAAAAAAAAACTTTCTAAAGGTAACATTTAAAAGGGGAGGAGGTAGAATGAACTGAAAATTAATAGAAGTCATTAAAAACCAATTGGTTATAACCAGTCATTTAGTCATAAACCATTAATGAATGAGACTACCTATGAATAATTTAATTTATCAGATTTTTTCCTTAATTTTTATGCTGCGAAAATAAGTTATTGCAATTTTCTATTTTTACTTTTTATTTTTTCATAGATGTAAAAGGAAAAATGGGGTCAAAGGGTCTGAATTTAGCTTTCACATTTTGAAGCCATCACTTCTCCAAATTCAGTTAAATCTTTCTGCATTCTATTTGGTTATTGTACATGGTAACTTTTCTCTCCTCTTTTTCAGATTAGAGAGAATTTGGGTGTCACACCTGATAATCAGAGTTCTCCTGCTCCCCCAGAACTTATACCACCTCACAGGATATTTGCTTCTTGGCTGTTTGGAGTAAGCTTGAACATCTTTTTGAAACAGTTGGTGTTGCTTAGTTTTTTAAATAAATAATTTTCCTAATATTCTTTCTCCACGTTGATAATCTACAGTATGTTTTTAAAGCAGACCATTCCAGCTTTCATAATATTATGTATTTTTTTTCATGTGTGCCAAATACAATCTCTAGAAGCAATTTTTCATTTTCTTATTGTGATTACTGCAGTTATTTCTTTGTGTAAAAACTTAAAATTTTTATATCACCCTTCAGACAGTTTGTTTTTTGTTTGTTTTTTTTTTACTTGACCTCTTTTTAATGATGGAAACCCTCACTTTTTCTTCAGTGTTTGCAGCTTCCACAAAAGTACAAGTCAAGCAAGCTGATGGCCTATCAACTACTGTGCCAAATGGTAGTCCATTGCACAGATACCAATCTACCTCCAGACATCCTTATCCGTTTTTATCAAGTTGTGCACCATGGACTAGTTTCTATGGAACAGGTAGGTCTGGCATTCTTTTAATACTTGCTAATGACCCTATGACAGACTATTCTATTCACTTGGTTTCTTTTACTGTGATAATTATTACTTCATTTATTCCCCTTACCTTCTCTTTGGTGTTTCAGTGATATTTTTGTTTTTGTTTTGAAAACTGACAAGCAGCACTTCTGTAGATTTTTTTTGTTTTTGTTGGAATGGGACTTGTCACCAGTGACATGTGAGTTCTCTACCTTGTCGACGTAATTTATGCTATAAGAAAGTAAGGTCTTCCCTTTCCAACTGTGGGTTTGCCAACCACTGTAGTCAGTTTTTCATATCCGCAGTTTACGCACGCCATGTTCCAGCTTCTGCCACTACAGTGTAGTGGCGCTTCAAGTGCACCTATACTCATGCTAACATCATGGTTGTCATTTGGTGATTTTTATTACCAAATGCAAGGAAATCTGGTAATGAAAAACATGGTTTGGTGATGACAATTATGTAATAACAAATGAAATTAACGTGTTTTGTTCATTGTCACCAACCAGCCTCTCCTACCTTAGTATCACAATCATCATGATATTAAAAGTAAATAAAATGATTTTTGTTCACTATATTTTTAATATTAAAGGTAATACTATTTCTGTATCCTATATTATATGGTTCAGTGAATAGGATGTGTAAAGTACCCAGCAAGTTCTTTAGCCACGGCCATGGAACATAACCCCCCAATTCTCCCATTAACCTTTAGTTTTGCCAACTGCAGGTGGTTCTCAAGAACATAACCCCTGTGGTTGGCGAGGGACAGTTGTACTCAAAAAAAGCGTCAAGAGAAGATAACTCAGTAATTTTGCATGAAGTTGGCTCTAATGCATGCTTTTATAATAATCCGTGTTAATTTTAATAAAATGTGCAGTGAGGTTTGATTAAATATACAGATTTTTGTCGCTATTTTACATGTAGGATTAGTTTCTGAACTATGACATCCTATAATGCATTTTAAAAAAAACATTTTGTTCACAATTTGTGAGAAAACTGCTTTTTTCATGTTTGGATTCAGAAGTTTTTCACTTTTGATTATTATTATTGAGATTCGGTATGTAAATAGTTACTTGTGAATGTTTCACTACCAATCTCTTTGCAGGATACAATAAATGTTATTATGAGGCATTGTGGAACATCGTTATTCTCAGCTTCACTACCTGGTGCAACTTTGCTGGTGATGGACTACATCAGTGCAGCCAGCACTATCATATCAACCATAGACTTGAAAGAGGTAGGTTGGCTGGTATGAATACTTTTGGGATATTTATACTAAAACAGTGCACTACTGGCAGAAGAGAAAAAAACAAAACTACTTTGTTATTGTTCAAGAGAGATTCTCTTACTATAACTGGGTATGCATTTCCTCTCCAAATCTTAGGTGTACATCTTTTTTTCTTGCACTTATTTCACTAGACATTTCCAGAGTGAATGCTCACACCTGTAATTACTTAAATGTATTTCCACCTTGCTACTGGTTTTTTGAATTAAGAATTCTTGAATAAGATAATAACTTGTTTTTTTTAATGTTTTTATTACTTATGTATTTATACTAGTGTTTTTTTAATTTTTAAATATATAAACATTGCTTATTTTATTAGATTTTTTTAGAAATATAAGTTAATCCCTTCCATAGTTTTTATTTTTTAGTGATTAGCTACATCTGTTAAACTGCAAGAAACCACTTATTAACAATTTTTAAAATCCATGTCTAAATTCTTTTTCCAACTCTTGCAAATATCCTGAAGACTAAACAAATCATAAACAACATGGAGCCATTTAGTGTAACATTCTGTGTAAATTTAGCCACATTTTAACAAAAAAAGTAAAGGAACTCTACAGCCAGGCAACAAATAATTAGGAAAGATCAGGACTTTGTAACAAAATTAACTTTTTTGGGAAAATTATGTTCTAAAGGAAAACTACATACTTTTCAAAATTTTAGGATATATTAGACCATTAATTTTATGTGGAATGCCTTTTCAATGTTTTATTAATCAGATTTAAAATGCAGATCTGTGATGCCTGTCTTTCTGTTACAACTTATCCCAATCTGGCAAAAGTTGCAATAACGCTATCTTTACTGGGGCAGTAAGTAACAATTTATACAGTCATTTATTTAGTTTGAACAAAGAAATTTTAGAGTTTTAATTTATATCACATGACGCAACATTAGAATTTTAGTATTTTGTTTATATTTTTTAAAAATATATTTATGTACCACTTGGAGAAAGTTGTAACACTGTTACAATTTACTTCTGTTAATTTGTTACAAAGCTTATGTAGCCTCATAGTACAAAAATTTGAGAGTTGCTTTTGATGTGTAACTTCTAACTTTAGTGACTTATAGAAATAGTCATAGTGTACTTAAAACTGATATTAATACAAAGACATAGCAAGTTCACATGGTTTTAAATAAAGAAATGTGTATGACCCAAAACTTACATTTTGATGCTTCCAGTTAACAAAATGGCTTCCTGATTTTCTCAGAATTACAAAGTTGTAAAATTGTGATATCATGTGAAAATTTTTATATCTGCAGACACTAATACTTCTTTCTAATGGAGGTCATGCTACAATTTATTCCTGTTACTTTTAGCTCTGCTTCTCTCTTGCCACTCTTGTTATTGGCTTTTCTTTACTGTAGATGGTATTTCATTGAATTACAGATGCAGTCAATTTCTCTAGGTCTGTAAAATGGCTTCTATGTTGGTTGAGAGAATGACTGATATGACAAAGACTTGGTGATGGGACTGGATCAAGAACCTTTAAAGAACTTTGTAAAACAGGTTTAGCTTACTACAGAACATGTCAGAAGGAAGTTTTTAGGGTAATCTTTAGCTACTAGATTTTTGGTAGACTGATCTGATATTCTCAGATTGTCACTTCACTTAGGTCAGTCTATAAAAGAAATTGTAAATAAACATGACATATAAATATACATTGCCCACTGTAATAATTTAGAAATCTGTTGTTATACAATTTTTGTTTGCTTATTTGTGGAAAATGTCAAATAAACAAAAGCATTAGGAGACATTCTTTATGGTAGTACTTGGTCAGGCTTTTATTTGTAGCAGGGAAGGAGAGCCTCTATCTTGTTTGGCACTGAACCTGCAAGATTTTGTATCAAGCCTAGTCAAGGTTTACCCTTATTCATGTGAGAGCTTCCTTTAATTTCATCATATTGTTAAGATGTAGACATGTTGCACTCAGTTAATGATTCACATGCATCTACTGGTGCCCAGTCAGATTTATATCAGGACTTTGGGATATCCGGGGAAGAAGTTGAATGTCTTGACAAACACTAATTCTGTCTTCCTGCCAGGCTAGATTGCAGCCCATACCTCACTATTCCTGCCTCCATGTGTGACTGTGGGCTGAAGACATTAAGATTAAAAGTTTTTGTTGCTGCTTTTCCAAACCCAGCTATGATCCCCAGATATGAATTGCTGAAACCTGGACTCATCAGGAAAAAATAAATATATGCTGCTTGTACTTTCTTGTATCATATGACTAGACATTTTGAAGCATTTTATCCTTGTTGGATAGAATGGTTTCATGTGCTACTCACGTTCTGTAACCAGATTGGAGGAGATGATATTGGACTGTTCTTTGGCTCATTTCCTTTTTGGATTATTTCAGCAAAAGAGTCCTCCCTGTGAATGTTGTTGTGGTAAACAATGGTGCATTCTCTACATGATGTCACTGTTGAAGTTTCTCTAGGTTACTTTGCTGCAACAATGGCATTTTTCTTGGTGAACTTTGTGATAATGTTACACTCTGAACAGCTTATAGCACGACTTCAGGTAAACAGAAATAACCCTGGATCTGCTTGTTTTCAGTATAGTGATAGTGCACGCTATATCCAGTATGTATATAATTACTGTGAATCTTCTCTTAACCAAAGTTCTGACAATTGAAATTTTCAGAGACCAAAATTGAAATTGAATTTCAGATGACAGATTATAAATCTAGAAAAGACTGTCAATTTCTAGCTAATAGAACTAGTTTACTAGTTGATCAGATTCCCAAAAATTTCACATAATCACAACTTGCGATGTGTTTGTATATCTCCCATAGTGTAAATGCAATTCAACATTCAACAGTGGGTAGAGAGCTGCCATAGACCATGTGACCATCAGGAGCAGATGATCATATTATAATTCAGTATTTTATATTAAAAATAATATAGAAAATTCAGGCACATTATTTTAAACATAAACATAAACTATATATATGAATATACAGGTTAGATGTATGGGTTGTACTATTGAGATTTCATGTGGTAGCATATGAAATCTCATTTTCTAGCTTGATATAAATATTGTCATAAAATACACCACAATGCTGGAAATAATGTTTTGTTGTTTTTTTTTTTCTAAGGGGCATATCCATGGACCCAAATCTCATCCCTTTGGCATGCACATTGCAGCATACCGCACTCTTTTTAAAAAAATTTCCCTATATGTCTCTGACTGTAAGTTATTATTTGAAACTGTTTTCTTTCCAGACATCAAGAGCAGATGCAATCTCACTTCTTGGAGCACTACTGTGTTTTCCCAATCATTTTGGAGATTTGACAGTTCTCAAGTCAGAGCATGAAGATTTGGAATTAATATCATGTGCAGATTGTAAGGTAAAAATTAGCTGATATATTTCTTTGTTTTAAAGCCATTTGGGTTTGTATGGTGTATGCTAACAGACTAATAGTTTAGTTTAGTTACTATAAGTCAGGAAGCAGTGATAGTTTGTACGAAGTCACGCACATACTTTCAGTGTAAAGAAATCAAATTACTGTTTAAGGTGGTTGTCACTCTCACTGTCAACAAGAACCAAATGCTTTTGGTGATGCCTTATTTACAGAAGTTAAGAGGAATCCTTTGGGTTTTTACCCACATCCTGATTATTAGTTATAAAATTAGCTAACCAACCAACATTTTTGAAATCATTTCCTGGCACCACCATGAAGGCTACTTCTGCAAAAAACTGTTCTGGATGAGCAAATTCTCTTGATTATCCCTGCTGATGGCACCAGGGAGTGATTGTTGAAACTGGTTTGTTGGCTAGTTGTGCTACTAATAACGAGGTTGTCAGAAAAATCCAAACAAATATTGGTCTTCAAGACTATTTCCTGCTGATGATAATAGGGTTAGTCACTTCATCTGCATTCTAAATCAGATTTCCACCACAAACATCAAATTTGAAATGCTTTAATCTAAATGCTTAAAGCCTAGAAGCATTTTACTGTATTTACATTCTCCTTTATTTACATTTTTTTATTCCTGTACAAAAGTATAAGCTTTATGGAGATAAAGTGATGATTCACCCTCTGCCATAGAAAATAAAAATATATATGAATAGTTTTTTTTCTTGGTATCTAATTTTGTTTACAGATATACCAAAATTGCCTTTATATGCTAAATTGAGTAAACATTCAACTTGCTTTGTAAAGTTTTAGTTTTATCTCTCTCAGGATGTGCAAAGTACAGTGGAAGAAAATTTCTTGTAATTTTGTTTTTATTTTACTTCTCTAGGATCAAATCATAAACCTGTTACTAAAAGCAGGGAATCGAGAAACAGCTGGTCTGGCCAAGTAAGTGCCATAATTATTTATTGAAGATGCCTGTGTTGAAATATTGAATTCCAACTGTAGTAGCTATTATAAAAGTTTGATTTTTTTTTTAATCCCTTTCTTGAAATTCACTAGTGCTAGATTGCTAATATTGGTAACCAGTTCCACTCAACATAGCTGCTCATAGATATTAAGTTTTAAAAATAATAGAAAACAAAAGGCCTTTTTATAAGGAGATTTGGGTACAATGCTGTCTACATTGTGGGTTCTTATGAATAATTATCTCACTGTAAACTGTAAAATGTCTAATTTTTAATAAAAAAAAACTAATAATAATTAAATTCAGCACACTGTTTGGTTTTGGTGCATTCTGATTGTGTTTGAAGAAAGTTAATTGATTTGGCTTTTAAAACTTAATTTCTGATCAAGTACTTAAAAAAAAAAAACCTTTGTAGTATAAAATTAGAAAATTAGTAATTTGAAGAAGAAAATTCATAATGGAAAATGGTGAAATACTTTTTTTTTTTTTTTTTTTTCTTGACACATGATAATGCTACTCAATATGAATGGTTGGGGTTTATCTACAGACAGTGTATTTATTTTACCACAATATTTAAGCCAAATTTATCACTTAATAGTCACATGTTTTCTCAAATCTAAATTTAACTTTATAAATTCTTAGTGTGTGAAAAAATATCATGTAAGAAATACAATAGAAAATTTCTATTATGTATTTGAAATACCAATATTGTGTTTTGATGCTTGAGTATTGGAAATCAATTTCCTTTTTCATTATCAACCCTTTCATCCCATATGATCTTACAACTAATCAAAGGCAAGCTCTATTTCATATAAAACTTTATGGCTAACCTTAAACAATACTTCTGTTATAATAGGCTTTTGTTAATTTGTTAGAAAACTTGATCATCTGGATCTGCAGATGAGAAGTCCACTCACCTGGCTTATTAAAGAATCTAACATGGATAAAATATATATGTAATACATAACTTTAAAGTAGAATTTTATGAAGGTGAAAGTATGACAGAAGAAACTGTTAGTGTATGTACAAGTCATGATTTTATGATAAATAGTTGTCCATTTCTTGATTGTGAGCATTTGATTGCAAAAGAGTTGATGATATCAGGGAGGCCTTATCTGTTTATAATCTGAAACTTGTTTGTTTTTTGTTGCTTTTTAAAATTTTAACAAAGTAATAATCCTACATAAAATAAGCTCTAGCCTTTTTGTCCACAAAGTTTCTCTTGTATGTTTATTCTGTTAATAATTTTTTTTTTTTTTTTTCAAATGAATGAGCTCTGGGATTACCCATGTCTTCTTTCAGATGTATAGCACTAAGTAGTTTGGGTATATTTCTGTATGAGGAACTCAGCCACAGTACTCTGCATCCAAAACTTAAAGAAGCCATCAACATTTTACTTGTTGCTCTTAAAGTAAGTTGTCATCAGCAGCAGTGCTGGAAACAGTTTCATGCTCACTTTTCATCCTTGTTTTATGACATTTCTTTTAGGTGTTTTGGTTGTGTTTTTTAATATTTTGAAGAAAGCTGTGGTAATGTTGGATTGTAGACAAGATTTCTTCCATTGAAATTGGGTTTTGGAAGAAATTTCTGGATAGTAAAGTTAAAGTAATCTTTGCATTAACATAAAATATGGAGTGGATTCAATAAACTGAAATGAGATTCAGCTTTTTACACATACTTCTGATATCCAAGGGTTTTTTATACTCTCTTTGAACTGGAACTAAGTGTGTAAGGTTTCACTGTTTTTTGGAATGATTTATACTAAACATTAAAAAAGTAATATGAATTGAAACAAATTTCAAACAAGACTGTCAGTTATGACCATTGACATTTTAGTTTGGCATAAGCTGTATAGTTTTGAGGAATTTTGTTACAGGCAGTTTTTCTTGAATGCAGAATTTATCTGTATCCACAATAATTTTGGTCACTGGCTACAATGTTTTTCTGGACTACCAGTGGTTTAAATATGTGCTATGTCTAATTCCTGATAGCAAACAAGTGCTGATTGCTAAAAGCTAAACAACCCTGACTTGGAAAAATTTGTATGATGGTCATTTCATTGCAACAAGCTATACACTTTATTACACTTGCTGGGATTCATCTCGGAAAACCCAGGAAATTTTTGACACCTATTCTTTGTTAGTGATATTTTGGATGATGACAGTTCTTCAGATTCTTTTTCAGGACTGGAAGAAGTTTTACTCTCTTGATCCAGATTAGATCTTTTTAAATCAAACAATAGTGATGATGCAAACATTATGTATACACTGCATGTTACAGTGTAACTTTCCTGAATGTTGATTTTGAGTACATAATTGGATAAATAGCACAACCATTTATAGATTAGTGATACAGGACCAGAGGATTGAAAATTGACTTTTATAGGATAGAACAACAAAAGATGCTTATCAGGCACATTTTTCAAATTAGCAAGCAACTGAGCAGGAAAAAGAAATTGCACACCATATTTACTTTTTTGTTGCAAAATCGGTACATGATAAGATCTTGTAGTGGGGAACATTATGCATGATCTTCAACAGCAATGCATGATGTACCCCATTTTTACATGATGCAAAATGCTGAGATTGTAGAATAGATTTCTATCTTTGAAACATTTTATAACAGATTTTTAATTTTCCTAATATATTAAATAGACAAAGTATTTTTTTTTTCAGTAGAATTATCATTAGTTTTTAAACTGTGTATCAGAAGATGATCTTTTTAATTTCATGTTCATTACTACAACAAACTTAATTTAAAACATTTAAGGAGCTAATATTTGATATTTACCTTTGTTTCTCATTTCAGTCTCCACTTAAGATGGTTGCCAAGGTAGCATCAGATATGTTGCTGCTGCTGTGCGATCATGTAGCAACTCTTCTCAGCTATCATCCTGATTTACCAAGGAAGATTCTTGAGGTAATGTAACTTAGGATGCAGGCACATGCACATCTCATCACACTATAGTTAACTCTCAGCCCCAAAATTCTAATTCATAAAGAATGAAACTTATCTACAATTAAGGAATCTGATCTTCATTGGTTAAAATATATATATATATATATATAATAATAATATAATAACATTGAATTATATGGATGTGATAAAAGCCAGATAAAAAAGAAAATGCTAGTTTTCTAATTAGTCACAATTTTGTTATTCCAGGCCATTGCCTTAACAGTGCCTGAAGTGATGCCAAACCAAGACCGTTCTAGTACAGATGAAGACAAACGGGTAAGTGACCCACTTGTATTCACAGTGTAGTACACACTGGATTGTTTTTTTTCCTTTTCTCTTAGTGAATGTCTGCTTTTTGGTTGATGCATAAAATTATTCAAATAATGAAATGAACCCTAAAAATTTCCCTTGTTTACATTGACTCCTTATTTTTTATTTAGTCTGTTTATTGTCTTTACTTTACCCCACTGGTTTAATACAAAAAAATAACCACAACTTTTAATTTGAGAGAGAAAAAGTCGTCCTTGACATTCAACCACAGATAGCCTAAACCGGAAGGATCTTGTCTCACTAGCCCTCTCCCTTTCTTTGCTTTGGACTGTTTTTTTGTAAGTTTTTGAATTCTTGGTAGAGATTTGTTGGCACTGGTGTCAAAGAATTGGACCAAAAGAACAAAAAATATTGATTTTGGTTTTATCTTCAGCACCATATTTTCCTTGTATGGAGAATTCACATGAACTTAATCAAAACAGTGTGTAGTTCAAAATAGAGTTGGTTGTCACTGTATCAGGCCATTATAGCAGATAAGAAAAAGTACTCTGCATTATCAGATTGCATGATTGCATTACTAGGTAATTCTGTCAATAATCAACAGGTTGAAAAAAATGAGAGTTTTCATGACCAACAGTGCAAATGCTTCAATAAGAGAAATAATTATTTCACTAAATGGAGCTAGAGGGCAAAGGGTTGGTGTGTTTGGTGGGGGTGGGTAATGTTATATGTGAATCATTAATCAAAAAATTTAGAAATAGTTTATTTTATCAAAAGACTAGACAAAGTTGAGGTTGATGACTTTTTTCACTGGATGATATTTTACCAGTGTGGACAGAGCTTTCAGTTTCCAAGGTAACCAAAAGTCAGTGAGAGCTAATTACTAAAAATTAGTCTGAAGTCTCTAGTTCATTGGCTTTAGATAACTGGTATACATAGATGCTCTGGCTGGTACAAAACTGGGTTTCTTGATAACCAGCATTTGATTTGGCTAGTTATTTTCTAGGATATTTTTTGTTGATATGTTGCCATACTTTCAGTGCCTATTTATCCAGTTTATCCAACCTTTTGCAACATGATATGGTGCAGTCTCCTTTGACCTATGTCTGTATCTATAGCCATAAACTTGTTTGTTGGTTTTATTCTTTTTACAGTACACCCCTCCCTCGTTACTCACAAATTCACAAATCCATTTACTTGTGAGGTTGATCCAAGACACCAGCACAACCCTCGCAAAAGTTCGGAGACACTTTCTGAATGTTCTAGAAGCATTTCTGAGCCTCTTATGCCCCTTCGCAAAAAGTATTACATGTGTATGTTCAGTGTCTTTCCTCTGCCTCACGACCCAGTAAGCATTTGCATCACCTTGTCTCATTCCAGTTTGTTGCTGTCCTTTACAGTCAGTTTTTCTTGAAAATCATGTGCCAGAAATTAACCCAAAATGGGTAAGTGCAAGCCAATGAGTGAAATGGGGCCTAAACATGCGAAAAAAGTAATGACTTCAACACAAAAAGTGGAAGTGCTGAATAAACTAAACTAGACTCAGGCCTAAGTGCATCGGCTGTGGGTAGGCTCCTTGGCATCAGCGAGTCAGTAATGCACTCTATTAAGAGTAAAGCAAAATAAATTCACGATAGTGCTTCTATCAATGACCATAGAAATGCAAAATGCGCTCAAGTTGTGAGGGAGAAAGCTTTTGTAAAAATGGAAAAGTCCTTAAGCTTGTGAATTGAAGACACGAGCCAAAAGAATGTGCCCCAATGACCAAACAGTCATATGGGACAAGGCCACAAGCCTTTACAAGGTTTTTCATGAGAAAACCAGTGGTGAGGGGACAAGAAAATCAACTTTTACTGCAAGTAAAGGCTGGTTTGATAACCTGAAGCATCGTTTTACACTTCACAATGTGAGGCTCAGAGGAAAGGCAGCATCAGCTGACCATAAGGCGGCACGCACATATTTTGACCATGTTATGTTATGTATTAGGATATGAATTGTACTGTTCTAATATCTTTTGTTTTCAGCTTTTACTGCATTATGTAATGTGTGTAAGTGTTTATTCATGATTTTTAGTGCAATATTTAGGGCCAAAATGTGTTTCGCAGGTCATGGTGCTATCTGTGAATTTTTTATTCACAACTGTTTCTGGAACTGATCTCTCATGGATAATGAAGTGTGGATGTACAAGTTTGCTTTTGATATATCTTTGTATGTGTGTGTGCATGTAAAAGAATAGAAAAGAAATACTTTCATAATTCATTTAAATCTTCTGTGGCAGTACCTTTACACAATTTCTCTTGCTTTTCTATGCTAGAATAATTTTCTAATAATGAGAAGTTAACCTCCTTTCATATTTAACATTGTTGTTTCTTTTATTTTGTATCTTGTGTAGGCACCTGGTGTTTCATTTATTGCATCTGTTTTTGTTTTTTTTTTACTTTTTATAGTTAGCAAAGCTTGTTATATATTTACATGCATCTACATAGTTGAAGAAATTAATTTTTTTCAGTTATTGGTATCAATGCTGTTTTGTACTGTGGAGTGGTGTATCAAAATGCCAATGCATCTACTTTTGGAGATGTCTGATACAGATCAATGTGTTCTGCACAAAGTCTTTTGTGTAAGTTCATTTGTAAACTACTAATCTTGAAACTGCTCTGACATATTGTGTTGTTTGTAGTGTAGTTCTCTTTCTACCTGCTTCACTGATCTTTGCACTATGATGTTCAAAAGAGAAAACAAAGGCTAGTTGATAAGTTTTGAAATGAAATAAAGATAAAATTAAACAAATTTCTTACTGCCTGGCAATGAGAAAGTAAATCAATTTTAAAAATTGTATTGAGAGGCACTTATTTTCCCTGATGGCCTGAGCCACATTCCTCCTCTGCAGATGTTAGAGGGGAAGTCTCATTTTTTTTTGTCAAGAAAGAAAGAGATACAGTTCTATGAATATTAAATATTAAATAAATAGAACATCTTTTTAAAAATTTGCAATGTATTAGCTAAATTCCCCTGTCCATGTATTTATGTAGTTTGATTTGAAAAGAGATGAAGTTCATGTAGGTTTAAAGAACTATTTCCATCTGAAATTGTTGTTTTTTTAAAAAAGAAAAAGAAATAGAACTTCTATATGTTTGTTAACATTATCAATTTCAGGTTAAAATCTAGTCTGTACTCAGTCTGGAGGATGTCCCATTACATTACTTCTGTTAACCACTTTCTGCAAATATATTTCTAACTCTGCTAAAATCATGATTTCATGCTTTGTATCTGTTGTATATGCATTTTCTGTGCCTTCCAAAGTTTGCTATTCTTATGGTTGTTTCAGTCAGAAGTAGACTAACCATATATGCACACTTGCCTGAGTAATTCTTGTTAGCAGTAGAATGTGTGGATGATTTGTTGATCAGAAAAGAGACAAGTAAACAACATTGAACAAGAATAAAAAATCTGTTTAAATGGAATGCAAACAGCCAGTTATTTATTGAGGTGCTAAAAAGTCCAAACTTGCCTTTCATTAATATTTCAGCTCATCTTTTTTAATTACTTGTTTTTAAGATACTTTTAAACAAAAATTTATCAGGTTTTAAATGCAGCTGTAACTGGTCAAAACACAAATTCTTTATCCCGGGGAAGTTTCTCGCTCTCGGATTCTGTTTCGGAACTAGAAACAAATAAGGATTTGTCAAGTTTGAACTCTTCCAAGTTATCTTCTGGAGATGGACCTGAAACACCCCTTGATCGACCAAGGAGCCCCAATGTGTTTGAGACTCCAAAACAACCAGAGACAGATATTGTGAAGCTAGCTGCCAGAATGGTATGTATGCATATGTGCAGTCCCTACCTTTGAGATTATTTCTGATTGTCAATCTGAAATTGTATTAAAGTAAATTTCCTTATTTCATCAAGGTGCATAAGGAATTTCTGTGTGAGGATAATGTCAGAAATTAAATGAAATCTTTTTTGTTTAACTTCATTCTGCCAATAATATCACTGAGATGCTGTTATTTTTATTTCTTTAATATTAGTTTTTTTTTTCTTTTTTAAGTTTGGTTATATGTCCAAATGCAATTCTTAGGAAAGTAAAATAATTTTTTTATATATATAAAGACCCAATTTTTATATATATATATGAAGACCCAATGTGTTTTTCTATTTCATCTACTTTATTCACAAATATCTTTGTGAAAAGTTTCCTGGATATGTTTTTCCTGCTTTTTGTTCTTTTTTTTTGTAACCATTTTATCTAATTGCAGTGGTGCCAAACATGGGCAAATTGCTCTTCTAAATTTTTTTGATTATTTCACTGTTTAGTTAACAGCACATCTAGTCAACCACCTTGGCCACTTCCCAATGGCAGATGGCGCTGCCAAGCTGAACAGCTCTGTGCAGGAACATCATGATCTCCCCAATGTGCTGGACGACGATCTCAAACCTCAGATCTTTTCTGCAGAAAATGTCCAGGTTGGATTTTGTTCTTTCATATGCAACCCAACACACACAATCTCACTTGCTAGCCTGGCCTGATAGTGTTGTCTTCTAACAGAAAATGTGTATTTTTAGGATCCTAAGATTTATTTAGAGATGTGACTAACAGTTTTTTTTTGCAGAGCTCAATTTCTAAAAAAAAATAACAAAAAAAACCTGAAAATCCCACAACAACAGTATTTACAGCTGCCATAGTTTTTTGGATATACCTATTTATTCATTTGATATAACAGATGAAGAACATGATGCATACTTTTAGGTAGGCTGTAAGTTTACATTTATAGTCACTACAGAAAATAATAAGTCTAAAGGCTTTGACAGTTTTCCAAACACCAGCATTTATCAAAAGGAAAAGATCCTCAGCAATTAAAAATGTTATTTTAACTTTTTCACAGAACAAGTTAATTGCATTTTTTATATGTAAAGATGAGTACACTTTAAAATAAGAAGCAGAAAAAACTTCTAATTTCTGATGAATATATACATTTGTAAGAATCATCTTTGATACTTTGGGGAAAATGCTAGCTTTGATTTTCTTTTTTAATAATAATGTTTACCTTTGATAGTATTACTTTATTACATAAATATTCATTTATCTTTAGCACATCACTAAATATTTTATAGAAAACTGAATAATGTACATCCTGGCTTACATATATGTATGAGGTCTGTCCAAAAAGAAACTGAACATTTTAAAAAACAAATTTATTGCTTACAATTTAATCAGACTTGTCTCCTTCAAAATAGTTCCCTCCACTGTTGATACACCGCTTCCAACATTTTTTCCAGTTTTGGAACGTGTTTTCAGGGATAGTGTGCAGTTCTTGTAGTGAATTTTCTTCGATCTCTTCTATCGTCTGAAATCAGTGACCCCTTCAGGGTGGATTTCAACTTTGGGAACAAAAAAAAATCCACAGGGGCCAAATCTGGAGAGTAGGGTGGCTGGGGGACGAGAGGCGTCTCGTGCTTTGCCAAAAAGTCACGGATAAGGAGTGATGCGTGAGCAGGTGCATTGTCGTGGTGCAGCATCCAGGTCTTGTTTTTCCATGCCTCAGGCCTCCTCCTTCGCACTGCCTCTCTCAACCATCTCGGGACATCCAAGTAAAACTCTTTATTGATTGTCTGACCATGTGGAACAAACTCATGATGAACCATGCCCTTCCAATCAAAAAAGACGATCAACATCACCTTCACATTTGAGTGACACTGATGTGCTTTTTTTGGTCGTGGCAACGATGACCCAACCCACTGCGACGACTGCCTTTTTGTTTCAACATCGTAGCCGTACACCCATGTTTCGTCACCACCTGTTATGACACTTTTCAGAAAGCTTTCATCAGCATTCAGATGATCAAAGAGCTCCTGACTGACTGTGACTTGGTTTTCTTTTTGTTCATCTGTCATCAGACATGGCACAAATTTTTCAGCTACACTAGACATGTTCGATTTTTCTTTTTAAATCATGTGGCATGAACTTTTACAGATGCCTACTTTTTCGGAAACTTCACGGACAGTCAGGCGACGATTTCCATGGATCACAGCACGCACTTTCTCAATGTGATCATTATCCATTGTCGTGGAAGGTCGTCCAGATTTGGGATTGTGTTCATTGGATGTTCTTCCCGATATGAAACACTGGTACCAATCGTGACATTGTATACGGCTCAAACAATCCTCCCCATAGGCCTGTTGCAACATTAGAAAAGTCTCCATAAAAGTTTTTCCCAATTTGAAACAGAATTTCACACAAACATGTTGCTCTTCAAGATCCTTTATTGTTCAACTTGCGACAAATCACCAAGTGCACTAAACATATGTTCACTCTAGTGCATGTAGAACGATGACTAACTGACATGGCGTGATGCAGATATTATTAGACTGAAGGTCATGGTCACTGATACACAGCACTGCAGTTACGAGCATGCTGCACTGGCTGGTTGGTGCACTGTTTTAAAAGTTCGGTTTTTCTTTTTGGACAGACCTCGTATATATATATTTAAGTATAGTAACATAAAAGTATTAATATCTTTGTTGTGGTATACATTGATGTATTAATGGAAATTTGTGTTAATCACAAGAACCTTTAAGGTTAATAAACTTTATGTAAAGTGTACTGGCTTATACTCTAAAGCTGTTGTTGTCTTCCTTGTACATTCTAGTTGCAGCTGAAGTACTGCTTCATAAATGTAGTCTGCAATGTTCAGGAGTTCCTGTAGGTCTTTATAGATAATCTGGTAGAATGTCATGGCAGATGGCCAGTGAGATTCATTGCATGTGGACAACACTATATCTATAGCCAAGTGTTTCCTAACCAGCACCAGTTTGGCAACTTTAGTGGGATTTTTTGTGAGACAGCATTTGATTTGGCCACTCCCTTTTCACTTGTTTGGCTATTGGTTTTTGGCTGGGGAAGCGGTCACTCTAACGTGGGACGTTCACGCCCCTAACTCTGGCTGCCAAGGCAGCCAGATACATGAGGTGCTTCAGCGCTTCAACCCGGCCTTTTAGGCCTTAACAGGAGCTTGCTCCACACCGGGTTTCGGCTCCTACATGGCTTCGCCACCACTCTCCACTCCCTTCTCCTCGGAGATACACACGCATACACGAACTTTCACATGCACCACTTACACATTCACCACAAAAAGATTTAAAAAAAAAAAGGTGATCCCACCAAAAGTTTTAACCTTCTCTGGTCTCAGGTTTATTGAGAGACAAGATCTTCCACTTTGAAATGGTTGCAGCTCATGGCTGGTTTTATCTGTAATAGTACAGTATTCTGAACTGAAAGTAGACTAATCTACATGCAGAATACAGAGTTCTGAATTGAATATAACTTTAGGTAGGCTTGGGAGCTGTTTTAGTTTTATCTTGTTATATTATGCATATTTAAACACATCATTTTCCACAAAATTAGGTAATAAATTTCTTACTAACAAAAATGCTAAAGTATTAATTCTGAACTCACTATATTTTTGTATCTGTTTACATTTTTTTTTTTTTTTTCAGTTTTTTGTGCTGAATCATCGGACACTGATTTCTTTTGTTGAATTACCAGCTTTGGTGAGTTTTACCTGCATACTACATGATTACATTCTGCTCTGACACTTCATTCAGGGTAAAATTTGTGCTTGTTTCTTGGCATGTTGACAATATTTTTCTGAATCTACACACATGAACAAGGTTTTTGTTTTTTAATTACTATGTTATAAACATATGGTTTACAGTACTTTTACTAGAATGGTTGAAGGGAAGTGTATAAACAAATTGGTCTATAGGACTGTATTAGTAGGACGATTTTAAACCAGGGTGGGGGTCACTACAGACTCAGTGGCCCTCTAAACAGATGTCTCTAACTTCACTTTCTTGATGGTGGTTTTGCCAGCTTGATGTTCCTGGTGGTGGTGTGACAGCTGGACTGACCACTGCCAAGAGTGTATGTCGGGTGGTAATGAGAGACCTCTGTGGGAAATTCTGCTGGGAAAGCTCAGTTTTGTATGGTCCACCATGGTGCCAGAAAGGTTCTGCATTGAAAGGTGAGTTGTTTTGTTGACTCCTTTAATTGCAAGCATCATTAATGACTATGGTAATTTGTGCTTTTCATTTTTTCACTTGGCCATTAATTGTTTCCCATCCTAAAAATTACACAATCTCATCTCTTCACATTGCAGCTTACCAATGTAGGCAGGTGGTATGCAAGCAGATAGTCAGTTGTGATAGTAATGTTTAGAATGCTATGCCAGTGACTCTCCCTACCCCTGCTGCTAGCCAACAGGGTTGGCGTGGTAGCATCTTGCTGCCTTGATGCCAATTAAAACACGAGTTCAACAAGATGTGACATGCTGAACGTATCATATCAAACTTTTCATTCTTTTTTTTATTTTGCAATTGTTTGTTGCTAAAAGTTGGAATGGATTTTTGCTCAGGTAAAATGTGGAAGATTGCTTTCAGATTGAAACGGTTGGGTTGATTGGCAGTCTTTCTCAAAGCTGAGTTACAGCTTGGGTGGGTGTCAACACTTTGCCATAGAATGTATGGCATTTAGTCATGAAGTTGCATAAAGTACCATCCCAGTGCTGTGATGCAACACCAGGATTGACAGATGCAGCAGCTGTATCATTTGTGAAGTCACTTAAACTGCATTGAAGAGTACATGGACTGTAGGAACACCAATACATCCATTTTCCACCACCGGAAGAGATTAGACAACATAAATGATATGAGGATCTAAAATAGCATTGTTGAACATGTCTGCAGTATGCACAAGTGTGTCATTTCTCAGATAAGTCAGGATTCAGTTTTGCTATTTTCAATGGCATGGTTCAGGTTTAAAATGTTTAGGTGAATGGTTTATGGATTTTTATGGCAAAAATGATAAATTTGATGATGATAGCATCATGGTGTGACAGCCAACTGGCATGTGGCCACTATTTTGAGCCCAGTTCTTCTGCCTCTCTTACAGCAATGTGGACTGTGCCTGATGTTATAGCAGGACAGTGTCCACCCCTTTCACAGCATGGTTGTCAGGTCTTACCTTCTGTATCTCCTGATTTCAACCCTACTGAGGATGTTTAGGATGAGATAGTGTCATCTTTGCCATTTGTACCACCACATACCTGCAGCCAAGATACAATACATGTACCATACCAGGTGCTAATTTGCTGGAACAATGATATTATATCATACAGTGATGTAGAAGTCAAGCAGTGAACTGTTTTCATACCTCTGTCATTTGTGCTTATTATATAACTAGCATAACTGTTTGATTTTTTTAAGAGTGAGTTTATTCATATTAAATGTTAATGTTATTTAATTTCTTTTTTTTACTTAAGCATTTCTTTTTATAACTGCCTCATTACTGTATACTCAGTTAACTAAATGGCCAAAGATCATAATTAAGTCTTGGTCTTTTTAATCTTTCTTCAGATAAATTTGGCTTCTTCAGCACTATTGTGGATCTTTTTTGACAGTTTTAATCTGCTAGTTAAGGGAAGTTAGTTGCAGTATGATTTATTCTCCACAATTTATGTAGTAACAATTTCTTTTTTCCCCTTCCCTTAGATGCTACAAACTTGCTGCGACTGTCATCTGACATGGAATTTGAACCTTTGTTGATACAGGAAGAATCAGATCTACGGTTGCCAGAGCAACTTCCAAAACGTTCCTTTTCCACGCTTCCTGACTTCGAGAACACCAGGGAGGGAGATGACAATCTTGATGATGTGAGAATTCATAGACATAAACTTGCAATAAGCTGTTTCTTTCTTTTTATTTTAGGAGCAGAGTTTAGTAGCAATGTTCATAGGTTGAGAAAAGTATTTTACAGTCTCTTTTAATATAAGAACATAGATATTGATGTCATGTCATCTACAGAAATTAATGGAAACATGTTATCTGATCCTAGGATGGTCAGATATCCAAAGATTGGATACTGAATGGACTGTTTTTAAACAAGTTTTGCTGCATGTCCATCATCCTTTGATTTTTTTCCTTAGTTTTGCTAAATACTAAAAACTGTTCTTTTTTTCTTTAGATTGCTTTTGAAGCACTGGTTAAACTATTATTTGGTAACACATTGCAAGAATTACAATTGTTATCACTAAAAATCACTAGCAAGGGTGTATACAACCATTACATTTCTTGCTTGTTGAAAGGGGGATACAGTACTTTCGTCTAAATCACTTTGGTCTAAAAGCACTTAGAGCTAAAGGCACAATAACCTACAAGCATTTTATCTAATTTTAAATTAGTTTAGACACAATTGACTGAATAGGACTTAATCACAGTGCAGGGGTAATATTGTTAAAACAGGGTTTGTAAATATTTGGCCAAGTTTGAAGCAAACAGTGTTTTAAAACTAATGACATTTGCTGAATACAATTCAATCATAGTGGAAGGTTAATTGTCATGAAATCGTGATTTTGTATACTGACCACTGCATTTTCAACTCATTTAATTCATCTAAAACAGAAAGTAGCAAATAAGGATTATTTTACTTTAGTGAATTTTGAGATTTTATTTTTTACAAAAGAACGTATTTTCATATCAACTGAGTGACTTGAGACTTGACTTGGGACTTGCATTTAAATTACGCCTTTATTTGCTTCCAGTTTTAATTGCTTTTATTCTATAAAAGTAAATACAAACATATAATTTATGAAATAAATACAACATGACTGTTGTTTACATCCTTTTTTGATCAACATTTAGCACACCACATTTGGAGTGTTTTTAGACAGATGTGCTGTATTAGACAAAAGTGTCATTAGGTGAAAGTGCTTTTAGACAAAAGAGTTTTCGATGATTGTACCTAACCCATTGAAAGGATTTTAACTCTGAGCATGCACAGACAGTATATACAACTCCCCTGGTGACTGACTCATGAACTACAAAGGTTGGATAGTTGAAAATGAACTGATTTTGTCTGTATTGAAAAGTTTGATAACTGGACAAGTTGGTTATCTGAAGGTCCAATAACAGGCTGTTTACTGTAACTAATGAACCTATGTTTTGGTGATCTTTCCCAGTTGCCATCAGCAGGGTTTGGTCCATAGCCTGCTATCTTACTGCAAAAATAACAGTATTGCACACCAAAGCAGTCTTTCTTCCTCAGGATTATACTCTGATGCTGGCAATAGGAAAAGATCACCAAAACATGTTCATTAGTTGGTTGTGTTACTGATAATAAGGTGATGGGAAAAGTCCGAAGTAATATAACCTCTTTTAAAATCTGTATGTTATTTATCTTTTCAATTTTATTACTTTTTAACCTGAATGAAGACAGAATATTATGAAATAGTCTTTCCTTCTGGCAATGATAGACCATGGTGTTGACAATCTGTCCAATAAAATGAAGAAAAACAAAGCAATTTAAAAGTATAGCAAATGTATTGATTGTTGCTCTTTGCTATTCAGTAGTATCTCACCAAAGATACTTAATAGAATTGAACATAGAGATATACTTGTGTGTCTAAACCAAATCAAGCTTCATTTCCAAGAGATATTAGAATACGTGAAGAATAATTTTTTTTATCCTGGTAATATGTCACCAAATATACATTTTAGGGGTTTTATAGATTATTATTTTCTGATTCTGAGTAGTCACTTTCTTAAACTTTTTTTTAAAATGATATTTGGAGCAGCGTATGTTAGAAGATGGTGTACTGTAATAATGGAAAATCTGGTTTGTTATGTTATGTTATTAATTTTTCTCCTGTGAAGGTTCTGCATTATTTTTCATATTAAAAGAATGAAGTTTGTTAATATGCAAACTTGATTTATTCAGTAAGTGAAAAGATTTTTTTCTTTTTGCAATAACTTTTATTAATTTTAATGGAGTTTTAGATAAATATAAATCTTCAATACTTTTTAAATATTTCTGGATGACATTCTAGCTCTCCTGCAAGGTTCTGATATCTTTACTTTTTCTACTCTTAAAAAAAGAATCTCAAGATTACAAGATGACAACTTCCAAATATATATATATAATTTTTTATAGATGTTTGACGATTGAAACCAAATCATAAATAGTTACTTTTTTGGTAAATTTGAATAATTTATTAGATGGTCATTTAAGTGAAACATTGATTTTAATGGTTAAAAAATATCCAAATAGGCAATAAAGATGATAATAATCATCATTATATAGAGAAAGACATTAAACTTGAAAATGTAGGTTTAGAAAAACTAGGGGTAATTGTTAACCAAAATCTCAAGTATGAACAACAGTGCATATCAGATGAAAACAAAGAAAATGGAATATTAGAATAAATTGATCATGATAAGAAACAAAAGTAAAGAACCTTTAGTTCTGTTGAACATATGCTTGGTTTATCCCCATCTTGAATATACTATGCAGGTGTACCTTTTTTGAGAAAGAATATAGATTTTTCAGAGACAGTTCATCTCAGCTTTCCTAGAATGTTTCCAGGTCTTTTTTTTTTTTTAAAAGCTTACAGTTACTAATCATCATCATCATTCCTCGACAGTTCTGGATCACTTTATAATCCAATATAGTTACATTTTTAGTAATTGGATTGTTAATGAGTAGAACAAATAGTTAAAAGTGACAGTATTAATTCAAGAATCATATTGAAAAATGTTTCTCTTCCTATGGATCTTTACATTGACTTCTTGTAACTACTAAGCTAAACTTTATTGCATTACTCATAACAGCTGTTGTTGTCTTATCATCATCAGTGAATGGATTATCTGTAAATAAATGGCTAAATTTGGTTTGAAACATAAAAATGTGATTCACTTTACTAAAAAAAAAAACATTGCCATGCATGAAAACTAATTGAGAAGTTGAATTTCCTGTTCTAGTTGGTAAGGAATGCAGGCTACTAAATATGAGATTAATAAGATCCAATCATATGATAACCATGTATGAGTTGAGCACTCACTATTTCCATTGAGAACTCACATTACCAAAGTAAATCTGGACATAGTCATTTCATTGTAAATGAGAATTAGAAGCAATGCAATCAAAAGCTTGTTATTGGATCGTGTAGCTAACAGATATAGTAGACTGATTTGTTGCTTTGACTTAAGTAGATGGTAATCAGCTTTGTAATGAAGCTTTTATTGGTGGTTTTATCAGCCATCCTATTTGATTGCAGCTGTTACGGCATGTGGGCTACACTAGTCCAGAATGCCTGCTTTCTCCTGGGGTGCAGCTCAACATTGCGGCTCCCATTCCTGATGAGTTGAGTGAGCAGTCAGAGGACCTGATGACCAACATGGTGCTCCATCAAAAGGAGGCTGAGTTGAACTACTACAGCCAGCACAAGTCTGACACACGGTAGGATTTACAAAAAAAAAAAAGAAAGAAACTTTTAAAATGATGCTAATGCTCATATTTTTTATTGTTTTTAATGCTTTGTGTACAAATGCAAGCTTATTAACATTTTTGTATTACACTAATCATTAGTTTGTTTGTTTGTTTTTAAATTAATGATAAATTACTTCTGCTGAATTTTGAAAGTTTGGGATTAATATTAGTAAAACAAGCAAGTTTACTCATGCTGTGCTGTCTTATCTAATTACATTGCTGATTAAGGATACATTTCAATTTAAAAAACTTACATGTTCAAGTTCTTTTCTTGATACAGTACATAAACTCTCAAATTACATAACAAGTAATGGTATAATATGATAGGTGGAAGTAATCTAGTTTTGTTAAAAGATAATTTGTTTTACTAATAATAAAACCATTTCTGAAGAAAAAGTGTATTATTGTGTTATGCTGTTTCACTTGTTTAGTGCAGATTTTAATTTTAGCTTTTTTCTTTTCTATCATTAATAACTACTTTTGTTGCTGCTCATAAATAGGATCATATCCCAACCAAAGTTAAGGTGACTATAACAAGTACAAGACTTTAAGACCACTGAGCATTTTTTAGGGTGGGCTACAAATAAGAGATAGGATTGACAGAGCAACACAAACAAAAACTTGGTGAAATGGTGTGTTCATGATGAGCTGAAAGCATAATGATCATTCTTTTTGTATTGTACTGTAATGACTTAAAACAGGCATGGGCAACCTGCGGCCCGCGGCGTGTTTTTGTGCGGCCCTCAGAGTGCGGCCCTCTATTCCATCTTAATATTTAAAATTCCTGTGCTTTTTGCTTATTAATATGCTTAATATAAATTTTTTTAATCTATTTAGAACCCAAAATGTCCAAGAAAAAGTTAATTGACGAGTGTTGCGTGTTTCAGAACAAATGGACGGATAATTATTTCTTTGTACTACGAAATGGAAAAGCACTTTGTCTCATTTGTTCAGAGACTGTTTCTGTTTTGAAAGAATATAATTTGAAAAGACATTACAATACCAAACATTCTCAGTATGGCAGTCTTGTTGGTCGTCCAAGGGAAGAGAAAGTGGAAAAATTGAGAAAAGCTTTGATAGGACAGCAAACATTTTTCACCAAGAAACAGAACCAAAGTGATAATATTGTGCGAGCTAGTTACATCGTTTCTGAGAAAGTTGCTAAATATTCAAAGAACTACAGTGATGGAGAATTTGTGAAAGAATGTATACAAGCCATATCTAAATTATATGTCCAGATAAAAAAAAAGACTTTGAAACTATCAGTTTGTCTCGCAGAACTGTGACAAGGCGTATTGAAGAACTGGGAGCTGACATAGAATCAAGTCTAGTGGAGCGATGCTCAAAATTCGAAACTTTTTCACTGGCCATCGATGAAAGTACGGACGTGACAGATGTGGCTCAACTGGCTGTTTTTGTGCGTGGTGTTGACTCAGATTTTAATGTTACTGAAGAAGTACTAGGATTGCAAGCAATGAGAGGTACCACAAGAGGCGAGGATATTTTTCTGCAAGTGAAAAAGTTAATGAATGACTTCAATCTTCAAATAGAAAAGCTTCATAGTTTGGCAACAGATGGCGCTCCTGCCATGGTTGGAAGTAAAGTCGGATTTGTTTCTAAGATGAATAAAGAGCTTTCAATCTACAATGAAAAGAGAAGCATCATTGCATTTCACTGCATAATCCACCAACAGAATTTATGTGCTAAGTCTATTAAATTTTCACATGTAATGTCTATTGTTGTGTCGTGTGTTAACTTTATAAAGTCAAGAGCCCTTAACCATCGTCAGTTCAAAGAATTTTTAGAAGATATTGATGCTGAATACGGCACCCTTGCTTATTATTGTGAAGTACGTTGGATAAGTAAAGGTAAAATGCTGAAGCAATTCTACGATCTCAGAGAAGAAATTTTTACATTTATGGATATGAAAGGAAGATTCGTTTCAGAACTTCAAAATGAAGATTGGATTCGGGATTTGGCTTTCCTTGTGGACCTTACATCTTATTTAAATGAACTAAACTTGAAGTTGCAGGGTAGAGTTCAACTTGTTCATGATTTGTATAAGCATGTCAAAATGTTCCAAAGTAAACTTCAGCTTTGGGAAAGGCAACTAAGAGATGGGAAAACTTCTCACTTTCCCAGTTTGGCACAGCACAAACACTCTGATTTTTCTTCATTTGCATACGAGCTCCAGTTACTCAACAAGGAGTTCTCTGAGAGATTTCAGGTCTTCATCGGTCAAGATTTGTATTTCAGAATTGTTTCCTCTCCATTCCAAATAGATGTTGACTCTGTTTTTTGAAATTCTCCAGATGGAATTGCTTGAACTACAAGGAAGTGATGATCTTAGACAAAGATTCAAAGAAACAACTTTATTGGAGTTCTACAAGTCTCTACCGAAGAAAGATTATCCCGAGATCTTGAAACTAGCAAGAAGTTTCATCTCTATTTTTGCGAGCACTTATGTATGTGAACAATTATTTTCTAGAATGAAACATATTAAATAAAATAGAAATAAGTCGAAACTTACTGATGAACATTTGTTATGTAACCTGAGAGTAGCAACATCTCTCAATCTCTCCTAATATGATTAAATTGTTAAAGAATATGAATGTACAAAAGTCTCATTGATGCATGTGTTGTCAAAAAAATAAATAAAATGTCAGTGAATTTTTGTTTTCTTAACCATACAACATTACATACAAATATATATCTATACTAATAATTATCATTATGAAATAATGAGATAGGAATAAAAATTTTCATCATAAGAATAATAAAAATTTAAATAATTATTTGACACGTTAATATAGCACACAGTATATATTTGTATATATATATATATAGAGCTTGTATACAAATACCACAGAAATTACCATGCGGCCCGCGGTCACTTGGAAATTATATAATGCGGCCCCCAGTTCACAAAAGGTTGCCCATGCCTGACTTAAAAGATACCTCAAGTAATAGTTTATTCCCAGTCAATTTTTAACATTTTGCTTTTGAAACTTTTTGCAAGTGATATAATTATGTTGATGTAATTTATATGCAACCTTGCAACAACAAAAGCAAGCAAAAAGAATTTCACTAGATATTAAGAAAATTAACAAACCACTCTCTTTCCTTTTAAAGAATTGTTTTTTCTCTTGTTGTTAATCTTGTATTGGTAGTTTACTTCCTAAATAAATGTCAGCATTAAAATCTCTCTCCTCTCTCTCTCATGTAATAAAGTAAAGTACATATTTTATTGTATAACCTGCTCACTTTAGTCAGTCTGGTTCATTCTCAGTAGGTGATAATCAGTTAATAGATAAACATAGTAACTTCTCACCTATAAAAGCTCCCTAATTTTCATAATGAAGTAACAAGGATATGAAGTTGCACTTTTTCTGTATTTATTTTTTTTACAAGTTCATTTCTGTAGGCCATACAATCTTGTGATTAGATCCAAAGTTTTCCAAATCGCAGAGTGCAAGAAATGATTAGAACCCAAGTCTATGCAATTTTGACCAAATTTGGTGTATGCATAACACCAAGATGGGTTTTATTCATACCAGCTGCTTGTTTTATTGTGTTCAGACCAACGGAAGAATGGCCGTAAGTGATCTCTGCTCTCACCTCAGCCCTGCTCACTTTTTTCGTATGTGCACAATTGGTTTGTGTCCAGTATTCGTCTGTGGGCAGTAAAGATTATTAATAACACTTTATTGTTGTTTTGTGAAATGTGTGGTATGGTGCATTGTTTTCATGGCATGCTGCATGTGGTTTTATTAGGATTTGTTGTTTTGTTTTTAAGGGCAAAATATATAATAGATGACTATTATTAGTGCATTAAAATGTTAATACTGATAGCTTATATATGTTTTATTAAAATAGACATTCAGAAAAACTTAAAGCTATGTTTGCTTTTTATTGAAATTGCTTTGATTTTTATAAGCACTTCAGTCTGTGTGCTGTTATGTTAAGTCAGTCAGATGATAGGTGGCACACTGTACAGGGTTCAGAACAAAGTGCTTTCTTTAAACCAGCTATTTGGTCAGTTAAACTATAAAAAACACTCAAGTTTATAAAATCTTTTCCAGAAATGTTCACAAAGGGGGCAAAGAAAATATAAAACTATACATGTTCCACAAAGTGTTTTGTCTGAGTATTCATCCCAGAATGATCAAAATTTATTTATTTATTTATTTATTTATTTTTTTTACTACTAGTTAATTAAATCTTATAAGCTAAGGGGCAGGAAATTCACAACTTATATGGGGCTCCTTTTCTTTCTCCCCTTCAGTGCATTTCAGCATGTTGTTACAATTATTTAAAGATTCAGCCTCAACAATTCTACTACATGAGTATTTTTTATGAAGAAACAGACATTCTCTAACTTGGAATTGACTCTAGTGATTTAGTAAAGTTTTAACCAGTGACCCCCCCCCCTGTTAAGTGTAAATGTTTGTCTACTAAACTTTCAAATTCTTGCATATATTGACCCAGGTTTTTTTTTCTGAAAAGATTTTTTTTAACTTTGATTTGGACACCTGGAAAATGGTGATATATCAAACAAAGTAGTATTAATTACTCAGGGTGTTATGCAAATTGTCTCTGTCTTTGCCTAGATATAATCTGAGAGGCAGGAAGTAATATGATATGCAGCTTGGCCATAATTTTATGCATCCCGTCTACTTTTAAAAATATTTACATGGATAAAGTACTTTTGGTCAGTATTATCAAGATGTTGAGAACATTTCTTATAAATCTTACGCTTATCTCCACTAGTTGTTCATCGTGAGCCTTTAATATTGAAAAATCTATTTAATGCATTCATTCACAGAATATGTTCTACAACTTCAATCATGTCACCACAAACATTTCTGCAAGCCAAAGTAGCCAACAGAAGCATTTTGAGTCTGTCTTTGTAACAGATTGTATGGTGGTAATCATCACTTTGAACTCTATAATGTGGGTTTGTACCTTTTGTTCATTTGAGTAAGATCCTTTTGGCTTTTTATTTTTTTTTAAGACTTTAAATAGAAGAAAGGGAATCAAATTCTGGTTTCCCAAATCAGCAGAAAATTTTTAAGTACAAACAAATGTAGACATTTCACTTTTGCATATGATATAACTTTGGAGGTCTGAGGATGTCTCAGCAATGACCTAGGTAGGGGACTCTTGAGCAGTGGATGAGGTGTGAGCCTCTACTGCAGGAATCCAGAAAAATCTACTAGAAGTCTCCATTTTTAGATGTGGGAGAGAAAATCAGAGTGGCCAGAAAAAAGGGCTGGCTGGTAAAGAAGGGTGAGGATAAACCCAGCCAGTAAGGTATGCCCAGCTGGTAATCAATCCTGTGCCTCTAACCATGGCAGTTTCGTAGTCTTAATGACATGTTATCTCAAAAAGTTCCCTCACACTTCTAGGAAGAAAAAAAACATCCAAACTTGTATCTTTTTGAGCAGGAATTTTTTTTTAAAATCATTTAATTTGATGAAATAAGAGAAGGAATTAGTGCTGTTCAACTAAGTATGGTTTGGAAAAATCTGTTTATTTTAAAACAATTCTAAAGCAACTGGCAAGAGTTTGGATGAAAAAATACACAAATATTTACTTTTGAAATGTGTTTCAATAATTTTTCTCACCTTAATGTAGATCAAGAAATTCCACCTCTTCCCCTGGTATATCTAAAATGTATTACACTCCATCAAGTGTGAAATCACCCATTTTATGAAACAAGCAATTTCACAGTTTGAGTGTAACATATTAAAGGAATAAATTGTGTCAAAATACTTTGTTATTATTAAATTTACAGATTATATTATCAGCACAAGTTGCTCTTGAAAACAATTTCATAAAGTATAAAGAAATTGTTGTGAGTTGGTGGTCTGATTTGATTGAGAACAGAAATCTGAAAAATGCCTTTGTTATATAAAAATTCATCATCAGCTTAGCTCTGTTAAAAATTTTTTTTAATGTGATTTTCTTGGGTTGCACAGCTCAGAATTCAGTTTTATTAAAAGAAAATGTTAATTCAAATCCTTCATAGTTTTCCATGATTTTATTCTTTAATCAACCAAAGATGGTGGTTTTGTTTTTGCTTTTTTCAGAATATTTGTATTATTAGCTTATTAAAGCAAACAAACAAACAATCACTGTAGCACTGTGCGCACTGGCTGACCAGAATATTCAAGAATGATGGCTGGCTACTATGTAGCTCCTGATATGTTGTCTGAGCCAAAAGGTGGTGGCAGGCTCCAACCACTTAAGACAGCAGTTGAGCTCTACAGTGGTAGTTTTCTACAAAAGTAGCCATCACAATAATCCCCCAGGTAGACATTCTGGTGATTTTAGCCATCATTAAAAGACCCTATGCAATCACTATCTGCTTTCCCTTGATTAATGCTAAAGATTTGCTCCTGACACACACACACACACAAATAAATCTAGTGGTTGACACTTGGCTACATAAATGGTAGACCAGGAAATTCTTTAGTGGATCTTTTGATTTGAAAATTGTTAAAAATTTTTCATATGTATGTGTAATTTGTTTGTTGTTTTTTTTTTCATATTTTTATTTTTTTAATTCTCTCTCTCTTGTTCATTGATGATATTTAAACACATTTCTCTGAAACTAGTAAGAACACTTAACCTAAATCTGACGTGTTTTTAAAGGATGTGTATAAACTTGTCAAAACACAAAACATTTATTTCATTTGAGATGACACTGTAAATTAAGTATGCTCTTTACTTTATTATCAAGCATAAATCCCCTTTTTTTTTAAGCATGGTAGCAAATCCTCAGCTTCCAACTGAGGTGGAAGATCCTGTGTCGCCATTCCAGATCTCTCGCATGTTGTTGGACCAGATGGGCCTGTTATCTTGGGAGAAAAGGTAGAGATCTCTCTCTCTCATATATTAATGATTCTTTCATAATGATGATGTCTAGAGAAAGGAGTTCTTATGACTAAATTCTAGTCAAAATAATATTGATAAAAGGGACAGAAACCCATTATTTACTGAAGTTAAAAACTCCTGTTGTCAGAAACTACTGCTGCACTGTCAGTGATCTTGATGCTTGGTAAGAGATTTGTTTCTGAGAAACTTGTATTGTATAAGTAGTAAAGGTATTGCTTTCTTATTGCAGGTGTCATTTTGATCTGATGAAGAAAAGTGACAAACTGTTGAGGGAACTGAAAAATTTAGATATTCAGAAGTGGTAGGTACTTCATGCTGTCTGTCCTCTTCATAATATTTAAATAAAATAGCAGTCTGTTTGGTAACAATTAGGTAGGAACATGCATGTCCCGTTTTGAGTAACCAGGTTTCTTTCACTTCTTTTTGAGTAGATTTCTCAAAACCTCTGTAAACTCGACAAAACAAGTTTAAAGGGAACTGGCTAAAAATGCTTGCACCAGAACAAATGATGTGAAAATAATAAAAGGAGCTGATAGAAATGAAATTTTCTTACATATAACTTGAAGCTTCAGGTATTGACCGAGGGTCTATGGCTGCTATTTTGTTGAGCAATAGGTAGTCAGTGCTGTAGTCACAAGTTTGGATCACAGAGAAAGCTTGTACAAGTGTTTTTTTTTTTTTTATAATTAACTTCTATTTACTTCTGAGATTAATTTTTCTCTTTATTATAAATATGGGAAGCTGATTATTCTCCTCCCCTCAGTATTTATTTCTCACATAAAATGAAAAATCATATTACTTGATTTAGGCATAAGTTACTGATTTTGAATAAAGCAATACCAGCATGGTTTCATACTTACCATCACAAACCAGGATGTTTGCTAAAAGAAAATGTAATTTGATTTCCTAGCTTTCTAAAAATTGTCGTTTAACATTTCCTCTAACACCAAAATTTTATTTCCTGTTCGCTGATTGAGTTGGATACATGTCTCTCTCTCTCTCTCTCTTTTTCAGTCGTGAAACTCATAAAATTGCTGTGATATATGTAGCAGAAGGCCAGGAGGATAAATTTTCCATCCTCTCAAACTCTGGCGGGAGTAAAGCCTATGAAAATTTTGTGAGTGGCCTTGGTTGGGAGGTAAGTTCCTTTATACTTATCACATGAACCTACTAGATATTCAGCATAAGAAAAAAAGGAGAAGGGTATTCAAAAAAATATGGAGATCATCTCTAACCATTTTATGTCTGTTTTAGAATAAAAGTGAATTTTAGAGCATGCAATTTAAATGTAACTTTCATTTAAATAGGTAACCACAGGTAACATTTTATTTCTATAATTTTTTTACTTATAAGAACATCATAGTACACTATTTATAGTGATTTTCAGCAGGTTTGGGACTTCCTACATTTATTTGCTTTCAACGTTTTGGATTCTCTGTGCATGATGAAGTACCTGGTGCAGGCATGATGCATTCAGGTATGGTCAGTATTTAAAAAGAAGCAATAATGATGTTTTCAGGCTGTCTCTGAAGTGTTTGTGGATGCTTGCTCACTCTAACCTCCCAGCAGTCATTGTTATTGAATTCTGAATTTTTAGTATTCAAGTGGCCAATGAATCAGAAGTGCATTGTTTGTCACCATTGCTGTTGATTGTTTCAGATTGATCTGGACACGCACCCAGGTTTTCTTGGTGGACTTCAACAGAACAAGACAACTGGAGACACGGCACCATACTATGCCAACTCCACTTGTGAAGTGATATTTCATGTGTCTACAAGAATGCCTTCGGGCAGTGATTCAGCCATGCATATCAAGGTAGAAAAGCTCTTTCTTTGCAAAAGCTAGAGAAACAAAGACAAGTTTGGAATAAATCTTTTTTTATTTAATTGCAAAATTTTGCACTTGATAGCAAATTAATTGTTCTGGAGCATTTAATAATTATGCTTTGCTTTTCTCTTGTATTAGATGCGTCATTTAGGAAATGATGAAGTGCACATAGTGTGGTCTGAACATTGGAGGGACTATCGGCGGGGCATTATTCCCACTGAATTTGGTGATGTTCTCATCATCATCTACCCATTACGCAGTGGGTTGTACAGAATTCACATCAACAAAAAGCCAGAGGTAGGACTGTAACATGTGGTCAGAATCTTTCCTTTTAAATTTTAGACAATATGATTTCTTTTTTCAAAACTAATGTCACACAGTGCACTAACAGATGTTCTAACCACACATTAGATACATGGTAAATAACTCTTTTGTTCTATGTAGCAGGATAGGTAATTTCAAGTTGTCTTTCTTTAATCGTTTTTCTTTACAATATCTAAATGTCTAAAAAAATTTGTGTGACAGCTGTGTTTTTTAACTGTTAATATGTAGTAGCTAGTTTTCAGTTTTTTTTGTGGTTGGTTGGGAGATGTATTCTGGTAAAAGTATTAATAGTGTTAAGGAGAAATAAATTCAGGTCTCTATTTTTAGGAAAATGAAAGTGAGCACATGTCCAGGCAGGCAATCTGTAAGTCAGTATGTTCCTCTGGCATTTGTGCTTCTGTGTTAGGATATGAGTGTCTGATATTGATGATTTTGTTATCTTATCCAGTGTCCTGTGATGGTATCTCTTTTTTTCTATTCACAGACTCCATTTTTTGGTCCTTTATTTAATGGTGCAGTTGTAAATGACAAGATCCTACCTGGTTTGGTGAGAGCCACAGCAGTAAATGCCAGCAGAACAAAGCGATCCCTAATGCCATTCTATCATTCATAGTATCCTTGGTATGTGTGTATGTAGGAGGGATAGAGATACATGCAAGCTGCAGATGATCCCAGGTTTTGCATAAAAATGGTCAATTAATAACTAGGTAATCCAGCACCTTGTTGATTGGTAGAATTCTGACCTTGAATTTTTTTTTTTTTAATTACTGTTCAGTGTAGGGTAAATATCTAGAACCACATATCATTTTATTATAAAATGAAAGTTATTTATTAATTGTAGCATGAACATCTTTGAGTTAGTGTTAAACTTATCAGCTGTAGTAAGTAGGTGTGTTCCTGGGATATATGAACACTAATTCAACTTTTTCACCAAACATAAATTTTGTAGCCTACTGTCTGTAAAGAAATCGATGGTAAAATTAGCATCATATAATGGTTCTAGACATGTGCCCTACCCTATATACAGATTACTGAAAGAAGAAGAAGAACAACAAAAATAATGACAAAAAAGTGTTTGAAAGCCACACACATGCACCATGCTTAGTAGAAACCACATTATGGCAATTCATTAGCATAGCTGAAAACTGTTTTAATTATATGTAACTTCTCTTACTGAACACAAGGAAAGCTATCTACTAGCTTTATTAGAATTTTATACTTCAAAAGCTGGCTTTTTAAATTGATTTTTATTAAATGTTAGAATGATCATTCTTTTATTTCTGATTTTTTGTTCTTGCTCCTCTGGCTTGGTTGGTCAACAAAGAGATATAGGTTTCTCAGGTAGAAAAATGTTAGTATCTAACTCTGTTGACTCTAATTTTGGTAAACATTTCATCACCAAAACTGATTTAGCTGATTTATGAATTATAATTAGATTCTCTAACATTTCCAGTTGTTGATAACTACAATATATATATATATATATGAGTTTTAAACATGGCTGTTTGTCTCGGATATTTGTGAAGTGGAAATATCCAAGAAAAAATATGGTGGCATTGTTTTAGTATTTCAGTGTTCTTTTATTAGTAAGGATATCACACTTTCATGGTGCAGTCAAACAAAGATTGTCTATATTGATACCAGTTTTTTTTTTTGTTTTAAAGAATTTTCTTTGAAAATTATAGAGCCTAAAGCTAGCTAGCTCTCTATCTCTCCCCTCTCTCTATATATATATATATACACATCTGTTAATCAGACATTTGCCAGACTGACTTCTCTTCTGACTTTTCTTATCTGTTTTTATTTATTCCCTAAAATGTCACTCACTTATCAATGCTGGACATTGATTAAGTTTCAGCTCATCCCAAAAATAATTTGTGAAATACTTGTACACTTGTTGTGATTTAAGTTAGTCAGTACTATATGTAAAATTATCCTACACTTACAGCCATTTACATATTCAGGCTTGTTTCTGTTACTACTGGCTAAATATATCTGTATAATCATATGTTTTTCGTAAAACATTTTCACATTGGGAAGCTAAATAACTTTTTCATTGATTTGCCACTTTATGTAGTAGGGCTTTTATTATCAGTACCATCATTATGAGAAATTACAAGTTAAAATTTTTGGCAATAACATTCAGAAATGAGCTATAAACTATTTGGATTATTATATGAAAAAAAAATATATATATATATATATAATTATTTCATTCTATGCAAAGTTTGAACTTTAGTTAGATCTAAAAAGCAAGAGAAATAGCTTGGCATTCCCTCTCTTAAAAAAAATGTGCAGTAATATAATTACTTTTATCTGTTATCCTTAAATATTCTGAAGGTAGAGTATTGGAAATAATTATGAAAAGGGGAAAAACTGGATATAACATGCGGCTAACATGTGATAGAATCACATCTCGTGTGTAAAAATGAAATACTCCATAGTATAGTCATGTGCTAATATAGTAAACTGCGATTGGTTGTTCTGCAGACAATTAGAAAGTGCCACACCTGCAGAAGGACTATAAAAGTATAGGCAGTGAAATCATTGTAGTATGGCATGAATACTGTAACTCCTTGGAAGGAAGTATTGCACAAAAAGCATATAGAAATCAAAGCCTTACTTAGTGAAGGTTACTCTATGTGACAGATTGCAGCCAGACTTCATATTTCAGAAGCTGTATGCAAGACTCTTGAGGTGGATATGCAAAACTGGTACCACTAACAATAGATGTGGTCAAAGAAGAAAGCGCAGTCTCTTCAAAAGTGCCTTTTAGTACCTCAAGATACATTCTCTATGTGATAGACAATGAGCCAGTAGTGATCTTATGAATGACCTAGTTGCAAGTCAGGGTGTTAGTACATCTTCAAGAACAGTACGATACACAATTCCGTGAAGTAGTCTGTGTAGCTGCTTGAAAGCCTTTCCTCAGGAGAGGCTACCAAACAGCAAAGTTTAAATGGGCAGCAAAATTGAAACAGTGGAATTACCAAAACCTGAAAGAGAGCATTCTTTACAGATGAGTCTTAAGTTTGAACTGTTTGGCAATAATCAATGGCAGTTTTTTTGAAGGTGGACAGTGGGTGGGGGTGTGGATCAATATAAGGTTTTGGTCATATGAGTAAGGAGTGACTGAGATTTGCATAAAATGGAAGGTATACTCATGCCAACAGGTACAAGCAGGTTTTCCTCCATCATGCCATTTCCTCAGGACATCTCATTGGGCAGGGAATCCAAGGATACAGCTAATATGGTGAAAAGCTATCTGGAATTTAAAGAGGCTGATGGAATATTCACAAAGATGCCTTGACCTGCACAAAGTCCTGATATTGCTAAAATTGACACTATATAGGTTATATGGCTACTGAGAAACTCAAATGGCAATTAAGAACTTTGGATGAATTGTGGAAAGTGCTACAGAATATTTGCAACAACGTTCTGCAGTCATACACTGATAACCTATATGGTAGCATGAAAAAAAGGTGTCACGATCTATATAAAGCAACAGGATCACATACCAAATACTAATGCACTGTACAACATTTTGTTTTTGTATATTTTCATTAATAATCTATTTATGTAATATATAAACATACCTCTCTCAATTGCATTACTAATTATTTATGCATGTGTGTTTTTCCAATACTGTAGATAAACAATATTTAGTATATCTATGTGCCTTTTACATTCTTAGAAGTGTGCAAAATTTGATATATTTGCACACACCTTGAGTTCCAAAAAAGTATCTCTCTCAAAGGTAGGTGACAGGGAAATTATATTTGTATTCTCTTCCTTTAGCCAGAATACCTTGATTTCCTACAATGTGTCACCACTAATCTTTTTTCTCACTTATTCTCTGCTCAGCTGCTGCTTTATTTATTTATTTTTTTTATTTTGTACAAATCTGGAAACATTTTAAAAAATAAATCTCCATGTTTCTCACTTTCTTTTTCTTAAAACAAGTTCCTTGAGTAGGTAACAAGACTCAAGAGTCTGTACCTTCCCTTGAGTTAACAGCTTCGTTTGATGAGTTGTTCTCATCTTTTGTTATTTTAAATTTATACTTTAAAAAAAATAGGATGAGTAATTATTACTTCCTGTGTTAGAGAATTGTGTGGTTTTATTGTTTGGAACAGCGATGTTTTGAAGAAATAAAATTTTTTTAAAAATCTCAAATCTTCTAAGTATAATTAAAATCCTGGAACTGTTACTGATCTACTAAAATATACTTCTTTTTTTTTTTATTTGCTAATGATATTTTGGTAATAAATTAAATTTTCTTTTGCTAACAGGGAAAGATATCTATAGATTTGAGAATAGACCCCCATTGAATTGAGCTAACGTACTTGTTGAAATCTTTTTTTTTAAATTTTATGCTGAATGCTTTTGGTAAGTAGTACTGGGAGACTGACTGAAGAAAATCATGTAGGTAAATTACAAGTATATTGCCTGTGACATTCCACTCTGCCTTGAATGTTATGTCTCTTTACTGCCACCCAGCTATGAAGAGCGTGCTAAGTGCCTGGAAACAATCATCCAACAACACACAGAGCCAACCATGTTTGAAGATTTTGCTGCCAATGTTTTTGCACCAATGCTGCCTGAAAACACTGGAGGTAAGCAGGCAGACCAATTCTTTGTTTCCTAGGTCTACACACCAAGCTAACAGAGGTGCTGTTCACTTAGCAGCAGTGGTAACTTATGGCATTTTGATGTTTGATCCTAAGGGACTCAGAGTCATCGGCATAATTTTGCAATTTGTTTTGATGGACTTTTCCTGTTGCCACCACCATGCTTAGTCTGGGTAATGGTTTTATTATTTGCAGCAGCTCTTAATCTAGTTAGGGCAGTGGGCCTTGGCTGAGCTCAATTTCAGGTGGTGGTTGAGATGGCTGACTTGGCACTCAAGGTCACCAAAACAGATTAATAGTTGTAAGACTACTGATAAGATGATTGGAATTTCCTGAGCTAGTCTCTAATATTTTACATTCTCTGGTATGTAATGATAATGCATAAATAAACTTTGTCACTGTTAAAACAAAGGTTTCTTAGTAGCAAGAGGAGTTTTTTTTAAAACCCTAAAACGGGTAAAGTTACAGCCATGAAAGTTTGTGTACTGGCCGTACAATGGAAAATTGAAAATATTTAACTAATTTATTGGTTAATTTGGGGTTAGGGATTACGTTTTTAAATTTTTAAAGATACTGCTTTGGATAATTAATTGCTTCTAAAACTAGCCTCAATTTTTATTTATTTAATTATTTACTTAAAATTTAAGATGAACAGTGATATACATTTGAAGAAACTGACAACTTTGTGATGCAGAAGAATTTTGGAAAAGCATTTCTGCAGTGTGGAAATTCCAGATGACTGTGCTGCTGCTCGGTCCATGACAGATGTCACTTAGCTAGATCAGGGGTGTCAAACATGGCCCGCTAAACTCATTCATCCAGCCTGCAAAGAGGCTAACAGTGACTGCCCCTCCTAACCTTTTATTTGCATTCTCTCTGTAAAGACAATAGCATGTACACATTGTAATAGACACATTTATAGCACCACCCCACTGAACTATTAAAACAAAAGGTTTGATCTCATCCTTTATAGCACCTGCCCATGTTAACATTAGAAGATCTAGCGTATGGAAGACCAATCATGTCAAAACAATTGTCGCATGGCAAGTGGCGAGACAAGCAGGTTGACTTCCCTACACATACATATATACAAATTATAACCAAATAAAGAAGAAAGAACTGATGTTTCAAGGTAGTACTATTATTGTATTCAGTTAAAAGCACAAAAAGATAAATCCTCACCCAACAGTACAACAAATAGTAATAAAAGAGATGAGTTATATATAAAATACAAGGAAAGCCCAGTATACTAAAATTCATTCATTGTATAGCGAACTAAATTGACTCGTATTATATCAAATCAAACTATCATAAGTTGAAATTGGTTTCACACCCACTGCTGAAACTAAATAACACATTCTTTGATTGGTGGTCCCCACCACATTTTACTCAATGAAAACAATATCTGCAAGTTCATCATGCTATCGGCTGGATCTGATTTTCAAACTGCGATGAATATAAAATACCCAGAGGAATCTGACCTTGTAGTCTCCATATCTTAGTTGACAACACAAGTGACCGAGGTACCAACCATCAACAGATAGTAGCAAGTGAGCTGAGAAAGTGTCAAAGAGGAATTGTACTCATTGATCACTACACCTAAAAAGGGGATAGTATCAGTCACCTACTGCTTGCATTTGGAACATATATCAAGTCGTACTAAGTATTTTTAAATCGAAGGGTATTTTTGAATTCATTAATAAGGACCCATAATTATGTTATCAAAGAAAATAGAAAAAGAATGTTGTGTGGTTCAAGAAAAGTGGAAAAATTTGTATTTCTTTGTAGAAATGAATGGACTGCCAACCTGCTTGATTTGCACGCAACAGGTTTCTGTTGCCAAATTGTGCAACTTTCAGAAAAATTATAATACTAATCACACTGTGAAATATGATAAATATACTGGAAAGTTACATGAGGACAAAGTTGTTGAAGAATCAGCAGCCAGTATTTAAAAATGCTCATACAGTAAATGATGCTGCAGTTAAAGCAAGTTATATGATTGCTCGTGAAATAGTTGTCACTGAAGCCCTTTTCAGAAGGGAACATTTTGAAAAAATGCATGTTGATGACTGCAGAAGTAATATGTCCGGATAAACGCCAAGCTTTTGCAAACATAAGCCTTTCAAGAAACACAGTCGCAGAGAGAGTTGCTGATTTGCCAGTAGAACCTCAACAGTCAACTGAAGAACAAAGTCAAGTCCATTGTTGCATTTTTAGTTGCAATTGGTGAAAGTACGGATATAACTGGTATGGCACAGTTTGCAATTTTCATTTGAGGTGTTGATGCAAGTATGTGCATTACAAGAGTTTGTGGAAATAGTTCTTATGAAAGCCACAATGACAGGTGATGACATTTTCAACAGTTTGGTGGGAGCTCTGGAAAAAATAGGTGTAGACGGGGCATAAGCTGTGAGTCTGGCTACAGACTGAGTACCACAAATGGTGGGTAGAAAAGCTAGAGTTGCCACAAAGTTAAAAGAAAACTGCTATCTGTGAATCCAAGCCATCAGTTTTATACATTGTATTGCCTTTTGCACCAAGAAGCACTGTAGTAAAAGACTGAAGATGAATAATGTTATGGATGTGGTCATAAAAACAATTTTATATGAGCACAAGGCCTTAACCACAGACAGTTTAACTGCCTTCTGGAGGAAAGTGAGAACTCCAGTGGGCTGGCATATTACACCGATGTTTGCTGGCTAAATGAGGGACCTGTACTGAAATGGTTCTATGGATTGCTTGGTGAGATAGTTGTTTATAGATCAGAAAGGGCAGATTGTACCTGAATTATAGGATCATGAATGGCTTCAAGATCTTGCCTTTAGGAGTTCTAGGATAATGTTGATCTTTAGTTTTGATAGTGCATGACTCAGACTCAAAAATCTTGTAAGCATTAAGGAGGTTCTTGAGGGTAAAAGGGGGCTTATTAAATAGCCTGTTTATCTCCACACACACACACACACACACACACACACACTAGTTCTCTCCTGCATAATTTTGCTAGTCATCTTAAGTGTTTATATCATTTTCTTGGGTGCTATTTCTGCTCTCAATGGTGACATCTTGAAGGGATAGATATCAATGCTTTTACATTAAAAGGAATAAAGGAGCTTAAAATCAGTATTTATATGAACAAATTATCATGAACTTTTATTTCAACATTCATTTTATATTATTTATATGTTTTTTTTCAGTGGACCAGGCTAGTATAGCAGACTCAACCTCCAACACAGACTCCCTGCGGTCAGCAACAGCTACATTTTTACTGTCCCCCAGTGCTCGTCACACTCGAGGTAGGAAGACTCAATCTGCACTTTGGTATAAAGGATTTGACAATCTTGTCTTCTTTTAAATGAGTCTCATTCATCATTGTTTTTGTATCATTCTTTGGTCATGGCTGAGCCTGGCTGGGCTCAATGAAGATAGGTGGACACAGTGTACATAATCAGGGTGGGGGATTATTTAACTAAATCAAGCCTGTTCAATAGTATTTTTGTTTTTATGTACAGTCTGCAGCAAGTGCATGGTTTTACCATTCTAACAACAGGCAGGTGCTTTATGGAAGGCATTGTAAATCATTGTTGATGGGGGGAGTCATTGCTTTTTCATTGTACAGAAATCTTTTTACAACATATCAGCAGATTAGGGATTTTAATGAGTGGTTCTTCTTGCAGCTTTTTTTTCTTTTTAAATCATGTGAGAAGTTACCACATTTTCTTTTTACCATCTATGCATCTCAACCATTCATTTCTGGTCATCAATGAAAGAATCATCATGTCATTTGAATCAGAGTAACGTAAGTCGGAAACCTCTTACTGACATTTCTAATTCATTGTACCTGTGTACATTTTCAGAACCACAGTGGCTTGGAGAGAGTTTCGAGGATTGGAATACCACCAACGAAATCTCCCAAGTTAGCAAAGCAATTGTTGGTTTAAGTGCTTCATTGTTAATTAATTTAACTTGATTTTCTCATCAATGCTTCCTGGGAGAAGCAGAGAAAAAAGAAACTACAGTAATCTCAACTTAGACAAGCATTTGTGTGTTGTTAATTGGACACATGAACACAGATTTCTGAAATATTCTAAAATATTGCTTTTGGTGTTACACAGATACAGAAAAAAAACATGATCCACAGGGATCTTTTCACAGTTTGCTCATCACAGCTCAGGGACATGGGGGTTAGTGATTATTTATTTTTGTTGTTCAGATAATCACTGTTATGGTTTACCTAAATCAGTTAAATTTATTAGCTCCTTCTGTTCTCTGATGCTGTTGACATTCTTGGTGAGTACATCCACAAAGCAGGTTGCATGTTCAGATGCTAAGCTTAGTTGGAAGTGAGTACAGGGAAGATTGAAGGCAGCTGGATTTAACTTGATGTTGGGCATTTTACCCACCCTTCAGTACTATGGAAATTGGCATTTTTTAAAAATAGGGCATCATTCTCATGTTCCACCTTTGACTGCTGCTACAATAGGTACTAATTCTTTTGCATTTGAGCTGAAGCAGACCAAATAATACTTAGCTGAAGAGCCTTCTCCAAAACAGTTATAATTAGAAAATTATACTTTTAGTTTAGTATACATGATTATTTTAATATAAGCACTACCACATGGAGCAAGATCTTTAGAAAAGTAAGGATTTTATAATTAAGTCAACAAATTATTTCCAAAGACCAACTTTTAACTTATTTTTTTTTTAGATTGGATAGAATTTTCTTCCTGATTCACAGTAATTGAGTGCATGTGTAGTGAGATACCTACCTGAAACTCTTGTTACCCTGACATTGAGTACCTTTACTTTGATTATTTACTAACTATTCTATCTAAATGAGTTTGTTTATGGTTAAAATGGATGACTCTCTTTCAAAGAGATTCCAGAAACATCAGGTAATTCAAATAAAAATTCTTAGTATTAATATGCACTTATGTTCAGTGAAATGAATAGAATGAATGCTGGAAGAAAAATAATACCAGAAGTAAATGTGTATTTACTGGGGAAAAAACTTCATTATCTAAACAAAAGTTACGTACATACATGAAGTCTCCATTGCTCATGCATAGTGTAGTTTAATTAACATGACAGCATAATATATTTGCAGACTGACTGAAGAGCTCTTTATTTTTATCTGTGAAGTGCTGCATCAGCAGTCTCTAACTGGGTGGTGATTTTCTTATTTCCCCTTTTAGGGTGCATCTCTTATTTAAAGAGTATGTGTGTATTTTATGTTAAAAATGGACACACAAGATTGGTCTCTTTACTATTTAAGAGTTATTAGTTTTTATCTTAGTTCATGGATATATACTAAATGTTGAAAGGGAGATAAATTATGAATCTGCAAGATTCAGTATTAGAAAGTAGGTTTAATCAATTTAAAGAAAAAGAAGAAAATTCTCCATTCCTCCCTTGGTTGGATTTGCATGAACGGTTCCTTATTTACAAAATTTAATTAAACTATCTACAGGCTGAAAAAGTAGTAGCATTCAAACTGGGTACCAGCCTGTGTCTATAAAAGAATGGCTGATGTTTTAAGTCTAGATATACCTGTGTGTGCTAGTTTCCTCTTTGTCATTGTACTATGTTGTCCTTCATTCTTGATTTGTTTTGAGTCATTGAGTAGCATAAAATTTGTTTGCATCATGACCAAGCAAGGGATGGAGGAATGACTGGTGAGATGAATTCTGCCATTTTGGTGCAACTACATATCATTAGTATGAGAACATTGCAGATAAGTTTCCAGAAATGCTATCAATGTGTAGAATAAATTGACCTTGGTGAATCCACCGGGTTACACAAAGGTAAAGAAAAAATACATCTTTGCCCCATTCTTTCAATGTGATTGTGTGTGTAATTTAAAGATTTATATAATGAAAGTAAAATGTAACAAAATCATGCCCAAGAAAATATGCTAATTTTTAAAGTGGTTGATTTGAACTTTTAGATGTACACTTATGTAAAAAAAAAAATTTAAGAAAGCACTCTAATGACAAAGGTTCATTCAGAGTGATGCCAAACAAGTTTCATTCATAGAAGAGTGAACTGAAAACTAATATTTAAGACTCTCTCTCCACCACCACTAATTAATGTAAATCTTAAGAAGAAAGTTTTGAATTCTGTTTTACCTAAAACACTCAATTTGTCAGCCCTTTAATGCACCTTCTCAGTTAGATTTTTAATAATAATAACACCAAGTAAAAAATCACTGACAAACATTAAAATATGTGCAAACTGCAGAGTAATACATTAATATCGGAGATCTCTCTTGATAATTCTGTTTGATTATTAAAATTTGAAACACTTTCAGAAATAAAAGTATTAAGAAAATGAATGAGAATTCACATTTTTGTACTGACAAACTTGGTTAATTATTGGCAGGATGGAAAATTAAACTATAATAAAGAAGCAGCAAACTATATGTGCTTCTTTTTTAAAATTTTTGTAAATGAAATAAAATTTTAAAAACAACTGATTAATGAAAGAGTAGTAAGAAAATTTAAACAGGTTAGATTTTAAATAAATAAACTAATTTTAAAAAATACAGTATTCTAAATTAATTTAAGGAATTTTAAAAAAATACTAATTAAAAAGAAATCAGAATATTTTTTTTCTTTTCTTACTCGTTTCATTCTAGATACTTAATAATGGTTCTGCTGAAATAGCATTACCATAATTGGATCTGACCAGATTTCATTTGAACAACATCAGCATTATTTAGGGCCAAACTTTCTGAGGCATACACAATATTTTCTCTTTCAATCTTTGAATGTAGAAATCATTAATAACAAAAATAATAACCCAGGAAGGGGTATTTTTTTTTAAAATTTTAGCAATTGTCGAGGCTTCAAGATTTATGATGATTGAGTGAAGCAGCCTAAGCATGTGAACTGATATACTGTGTTACTCAAAGGCCCCGTGGAAGCCTATGTTGATACATCAGTGCTTGTTCCTTGTGGCCCATCACAAATTTTATATGTGTTTACATCACTTATCCCTTTATGCCCTTCTAATTTTTAAATAATTTTGGCACTTATGAACAGCATAACTATATTACACAAATAAAAGATAAAGATTACTTTTCCAGAAATCTCTTCTGTTGCGTGTTTCTGGAAGAATTACAGTATGGGATTGTGATTAAAGGAATTTAATTAACTTATTAAAATTAAGGTACATTAATGGTGGACTAAATTTTAAATTAATTTTATATACAAATATATGTAATAATACTATGTATTAAATAATAAAGTGAAAATAAAAATTAATGAAAACAATTGAAAAGGATATTGGAACTCAAAATAAGCAATGGAAAATTTTTCATGAGTATCAAATTATAAGATTTATCCTCCATCAAGGTACCTCTGAATACAAGAAAATTACATATAAGGCTTAATAATTTTTTTCTGATTTACTCAATAATTAGAAAGCTTTTAAATAACTTATTATTAATTTCAAAAGGATTTCTGTATATTTAAACTTTCAGTACTTTCAAATAGTTGTTGGAGATATTTTAGTCCTCTGTCAAGAAGACTTTAAACAACTTGATTAACCATTGAATCTGTACAGTGTTAGGGTTACACTGTAGTTATGCAGGGTGGTGCCAGAAAGGTTTTGATGCCAAGACTTGTTAATTCTCGGTTGAAGAGCTCAAAAACACAAGGTAGCAGTCCAAAAATACTAAATATTTTTTGTTCTGCATTTAATAATTTGTTACTTATAATTTTAGCATTGAAACTGAATCATAAATTGTAGGGTTATATGTTGAAACTGGAGCAAAAATAATGCAGAGAATATGAGAGTAGTAGTGAAAGTAATGAGCCCTAATTAGTTCCAGGAAACCACTGTTCCCATCAGACTTGCGTTTTTATGTACAAAATACAAATACCATGAGAATCCCAATAGAAACAGTGCTTAAATCAGTCTATCCATGTATTTTGTTGTCAGGTGTCATTTTTTTCCATTCTTAAAATGTAAAGACTTCAGTTTCTTACTTGGTATCTAATGCTAGTTGGAGTCAATGGTACTACAAACGTTAATGGAGACAGCATTGTGTGAATAAAATTATAGGTTTTTCCAAATTAAATGGCAAATTTTGCAAGTAGCATGTATAGATAGAAAAGCAGCTGTCAATAATGCGCTTTATAAATATGGCATTTATTTTTAGTAGATAGGAGCTTCATATAAGTCATGAGACTTTTATTCCAGATCTTGCTAGAACAGTTTTTTTTTTTTCTGCTAATAACTTTAATGTAAACATTTTGTTTTGCTTTATTTACTTTGTATAGTAAACCAAAAATCCATTGCCATTTATAAAATGCTCTCATATTTTGTAAGTTTTTATTTTATATTAAAATGCATTAGTTTTTTTACTAATATGGTTTGTAATAAGTTTTACACTTAAATTATTTGCTCTCATTTTAATTGTTAATTCAGGTGAGAGTAAACACCCATCATTTATCCTCATTTGCAGACAGTCAAGATATAAGTAATCACATTAATCCAAATTTATACCATCTGAAATACACCAAAATTCTGCCAATGTTTTAAAAAAATGTATTTGAAAGTTCTTCCTTCCTTCTGCACCCTGCAAAGCTAGTAGTTTAGCTATTTCAAAATCTATTCTTGGGAAATAATACATTAAAAAAAATAACACTAGTTATAAAATCCAGTTTAATTGGGATTAGCTTTTACTATAACATAGTGTTTCACATAAAACTCATTCATAGAAGTAAAGACTGCAAACAAAGTATTACTAACAGGAAACTTATTCAGGTGCACTGTCTTCACAAAAGGGACCATTGGTCAGCATTCTCTCTCGTCACTACCTTAGTTTTTCTAGATTGATCTTTATCATTAAAAAATCATAAAGCTGCAAGTTTTTATTTCCTGGAAAGGCTGCAAAATCTTATCTTAATGGTCTTAAGATTTCTATTTCTTTTTAATGGAGAAAATTTTCTTTAAAAACTGTTGCATAACAGAATTCAGAACTTGATTCTTTAATAAGTTTGTTTTTTTATTTAAAAAAAAAGTCGTTAAGTTTGTTTATACTAAATTATTTATAAAACTCATTGGATTGTTGTTTAACTTGTTCTGACACATGACAAACTCAAACATATTAATTAAAGTTTTCTCTCTTATTTTAACAGAGTATTATAATCTAAAACTATAGCAAAAGGGGTGCTAAAACCCTCAAAAACTAGAATATTTCACTTTCAGCAATACAGTAGTTAAATTATATTATATTAGATAAATATTACTTTTTTTTAACTTTGCAGCTTAAATATTACCGTTTAATTTCCATTGGATTGTTCAAAGTTTACATGTTAATAAGAAAGAATCATTATGCTTGTCTTGTTTTTGCATTTAGAACTTTACTATGTTTGCAGGTGCATGTTTGTGCATATTGCATTGTGTCTGATGCAGTTGGAGCAGCTTGTTCATCTGTTTTGCTTTCACAAATTTTAGCATGTAGCATCTAAATTACTTTATTGCGATATGGCTGGTAAATCTGACATGAGGGCTTGGAGGGGGTATTTTTTAATGTTTGAACTATAGCATACCATAAGCATGTCTGTGTCTGCTTACATGCGCTATGCGTAACATAAATTTCCACATCACTTTGTGCTGTTTGTCCTTGTTTGAAGAGTTTTGTAAATATTAACATTTTGTGATTATAATTAAGAAAAATATCCTTCACCTTTTATTTTCCATTGTGTTACTAACAATTACTATTGTGACTATGCAAGATAAAATTTTTATTACTACTAATATTTATTTTATTTTTTTCATTTGCTTTTATACTTCAGACAAGTTTTGTGATTATGAACAGTTATAGCAGACATCGCTGTGCTTGTTTTTCTTTTTGGCCTCTCCACATTTTGCAGACCTTTCATCTTTTAAAGGTATCCATCTCATATTTTCTGTGGTCACGTAATATTTGACTTTTATTAAGGACAGGTTTGATTATCTTACAGAAAAACTCTCTAAACCGTGCTATGCCATTCTGTGCATTTTCTCAAAACCCTTAAATATAACCTGTATACACTAAAATCTAATTTGATTTTCTCATATCACCTAGACTTACATAGGTATTATTAAATTCATACCCAAAACTGAATATGTATTATAATTTCCTTCTCTCTCTCTCTCTCTCCCTCTCTCCTTATCTCCTAATATACATAGAAATTCTTGGGTACAAGCTTTTTTTTTAATTAAAAAGTCTTATTACCAAACTTGAGGAATACTATACTTTGCATTAACTTCCTTGCTGATATTACTAACAGACAGGCTTAATGTCATAAAAATTTTAGCAAAAGTAAACCCCTTAGTTAAAAAAAAAAAAAAACACATGGGGGATGCCACAGCTCTATTGTCAAGAAGATCACATACAACTTTGTTATTGTTATTATAGCCATGTACTGGCACTCAGCTATCTTTTCTAGTTGTGCAAAATGATGTGTTGTCTGAGTTCTGACATTTAGAATTTTTGAAATGGAAGTTAAAAGAATCCCACCAAAATATGATGATGGGCTTGTAGTTTTGAAATTAGAGTATATCTGTTTCTTATATGCATTTGGGGATTTGTTGATTTATGACTTGTAATTTTAACTTCATAAATAGTGAGATATATCAAAACTGTATGGGCTTAATTATCTTTTATTTAAAGATCTTAGTTTTTGTTATTGTAGGGCAGCAGTTGGCTATGTTTTAGTCTTGAAACTATAGATAGAAAAGTTATAATGAAAGTTTTATTTGTATATCATTTGTTTTAAATAGTTTGTTTATGAATTGAAACTGTTTTAGACAAATACATAGAAAAATTCAAAGCTCATCTTGCATATTTTTCCTGAATTGGCAATTTCAACAATTTAGTTTCTGTTCAGAAATAATAATATGTGCATAAATTAAAATAATGTCAACATGTTATAATTATATGCTGGAAATTGTTAGTTTCTTACATCGCCCGACAAGGATTTTGGATGGTTTTCCTTTAAAGCTACATTAAAATCTTAAGTCTTATTTTAGTTGTCTGTAGTCAGGAACTCAGTTCTGGTTTAGTTCTCACTAGGATCACATAGTGTAGACAACAAGTACCATTTATTTTCTTGTTTAAATATGTAATGGCAACATTGGTGAGCATGTCTATTTGATGCATGTTTCTTAGCTATCATATTTCACATTGAATGCACTTCTCTAAATTGCATCCTTTTCTTCAGGAAACTCCGCTGAATTTCACCCAGTGTCACTCACTCTTGTGCTATGTTTGAATCTTGAAGAGCAACAGCCTGTCTATTTTTAAAATTGATTAAAGTATAAATATATTACTTAAGTAGGATTTCCCTGGAAAACTGACTAAAACATGATCTGCAGCTTTACCAAAGCCAGACTTTCAATATGCATTTCAGTTTCAGATTATCATTTGTATTTTGAGAACATTTTTATTGGACTTCATCTTTTTTGATTTTATAACCATTGCTAATCTAACAATTAATAACCCCTTAACTAATGCAAGCTAACAAAGAAACTAGAAACAGCTTAATATTTCAATAGGAAATAGCCTTTTAAAGAAAATATGCAGTCATTAATGGGAATTGATCTAGCTTTAATTTTTCTAATCTATTTAAATTTTTTTCAGCCTAGTAAGAATTATCAGGCTAGCTAAATATGGAGGATTTTTAAACGGTTCTAATTTTTCCTTCAGAGCACTGCATGGCTGCCATCTTGAATGTTCATTGCATGAGCAAAGATGGGAAATTTATAGCTGTATTTTCTTCAGATTTTTGTTAGAATAGGTTGGGTTTTTTTCATTGCTTGATAGTTGAATAATATTGGAGAACTTGATGAAGCAAAGGCAAGACATTGGAAGAAGTCAGTATCTTCGGCAAACTTGACCTGCACTCTATTGGCAAAAACAAAAGAACATTTCTATCCAAGTGCTGCTTAGATTGCTTAGATATAATAATATAATAATAATAATAATATAATAATAATAATAATAATAATAATAATAATAATAATGCAGTTATCAGTCTTAGTCTCTCTGTAGCCATGAATGGGTAAACAAATTTAAATACTCTGATGCTTACAACCAGCTTTTTGGGCAGTTTTGTTCTTAACCTATCAACATACAGAGAGAAGCCAAAAGACATTAAGTAAGTAGCCCTTTTTCTTTGTCCAGCAGTGCCAGTTGTGGTGATGGTTAGATACCTAACTGGATCTATTAGAGGATAGTGCCAATTGTAGTTTAAACTGATATACAAAAAAAAAAATGAATTGAGTCTACTTCCATAGAAAAATTAATTTAACCAGTTGGGTAGTTGAATCATTAGATTACAGTTAAATAAGCATAATTTAAGAAATCTTGAAATTTTATTGCTATTAACTTTTAAAATCATGTATGTTCTGAGGGATTAAGGTTTTCTTTTAACAAAGCAAAAGCAACTGTTGACTGACAGTTTATTGAAACAAAATATAAGATAAAGATGGGATTAAAATATTAATTAATTGTTCGAAGCTCTTTCTAATTCAGAGAAAATGAAGATAAATTGGGAAGAACAAAAACAAATGTTGAAGTCCAGAGCTATTAGATTGGTTTGGAACCAAATATTAGATAACAAGCACTGCAGAGATGTACATGCAAAAGATTTGTGATAAATATAGGATGAAATTAGTTAAGATTTTCAAGTTTAATTCCATCTACTGAAAAGATGAGACATCTTTTATTTTCTTTCAGAAAATTAAATGAAAGCCATTCCATCTAATTAGGTATTCTTCACCTCTTTGAGAGAGGCAAAAGTAAGAAAAAAGCATTTAGTTTCTTACAAATTTACAGCTCGCTCATTTTATGCTGTTACTTTCTGATTGTGGCGCAATTTCATTTCAATCAAACAAACTTTCTAGATATGAGAGTTTTAGTCTAATGTGTTACAATCATTCTTCAACTAAATTAGGAAAGTTGATTAAATGTATTTCAGTTTAAAATTATTAGATGGAAAGAACAATTCTCTGTAACTATCTTGCTAGGCTACTTGGAAATAATTTTTAAAAAGGAAAAGTTGGGTGGGTGGAGAGAAATATAGTTTTGGTTTGCTGGGCTGATAATTTTTGAAAGTAAGGGTTAATTGATGACTATGTTAAAAAACCCAGCAAGTAAATATTGCAGTTGCTGCTCTCTTGTAGCATTCATATATATTTATATATATATATATATTTTTTTTTTAATCATGGCAGTACATTTTGTTCATTTAAAAGTAAAATGTATTGGAGCATTGTATGATTTGTCACTGCACTTATTTAAACTGTATTCATACAGTGTGAACTTACTGTCCACCTCATCTCATTGGCATCAATGTGTGTGTATCTCCAATCACGTCACTGCTGCTGTCAATCATTGTCTTTTTTTCTTCTTATCATCCAAAAAGAAAAAAATGGTATTAAAATGAAAGTAAAGCTTTGTCATTATCCACTTTGGTAATGTAATCTGGGCTTTGGTGTTTGTACTTACTAATACTACTGCAAACTGGGACATTTTAATTTGAAAATGTTACATGGGCTATGAATTGGGTGGTTTACATCTGATTTTCTATTTTCAAACACCTCTCCTTTTTTCCCTCATTGCCGTCTTTTTAATCAGGAACATGTGTTCTATTTTTTGTTGTTGTTTAAAATTTATCAATATGTAATAAAGCTTGGCAGAAAATTATGTTGCTGCTGATTCTGAGAACTAAGAAGAAAACCTTCAAGGAGATTCTCACAGAATTTCAAGAAAAAAAATGGGTGGGTGAGGGCTTTTTCATTATTGGGATAATTATTTCTTGTGTAAGAAATATAACTTCATTCTCTATATTGCATTATATTTTATGTTTATAAAAAATTTTTAAACTGTGCAATAAATTTACAATTGCATTTCCTCTCTCTAAATATTTATTAATACATGATTTAAGTATTGTAAAGGGAAAAAAAATCAGCAACAAAAATGCAGAGTTTTTGTTTCTGGTTTCTGTAAAGAGATTTCTTTAAAACACAACAAAACAATGTTTTATGAAATTGTTTTTGTACAAATCTCCCAGTTTCCAGTGGCATGCCAGAATGTGTGTTCAGTGCCTGATGAAAGCACGAAACCTTGTTCTTTCTGTGAGGAACACGCTGCTGATTCTTGACTTACAATAAAATCATAACACAGGTATTCTGGGTTTGACTTATCTATTAACAGAGATCCTTTAATCATTGGCAAGTTTCTGGAATGACATAATGACCTAAGAAGGGCAAATGAAGACAGAGATTTGGATGCTTGTTCTCTTAACACTGATAATATGGGAATTTTCAAACAACATTAGCCAGTTGGATGTCATAAGTTTGATTTACCATACACCTGGGGTTTAGTAATTAGCCCCATTTCTTTTACCTCACTGCTTGAAATTATCTCCACTGAAGGGATGTCTTCTTTAATAGGTTAATGCAGTTTGAATTATCTTACTACATAATTTCACTTTGTAATTTTTGTTCCTAAAAATACTTTAATATGTCATTAGATTGTAATAGTTTTGTCTTTCAATTTTATTATAGGGGGAAACATTTATTTTTAGTTTATTAAATTGACTATAAATGTTAAATTTGATAATATAACTAGAGAAAATAGTAACTTCCCTGATGTGATGCCTGTAGGTTCAAGTTTAATATTTAAATTTTGTTCAATGGTTCCTAAATGATGATACATTTCCATTGAGAAGACCTCACCAATGAACAAGGATTTGTGATGTAAATAGACTAACGGTTACAGGGAACACTGCTCAAAATCATGAGAAGTTTAATCTCAGAACTATTAGGGTACATCTTGTTTGAACGGGTTGGTCACGTGTTTAGTTTATCTGGAACAGTCATCACTAAACTCAAGACTCTCTTAAAAATTTTTCGTTTTGTTTATCCATTTATATTTTATTCTGCACCAGTAGCTCAATAAAAATTTCAGATTTTCTTGAAAGTCATCCATACCAAAACAAAACAACCAAGTAGATGTTTGTTTTTTTTTTTCTAGGTATTACTTGCTTACCAATTCCATGGATAAATGCTAATGTACAATACTTATTAAACTACCAAAACATGTTGCATCTGCAAAATGTTTCCATTTGTTGCTGTTGTAGGCTTATGTTATTACCAAACAATGCTGCAGTTTTACAGGGAGACAATTCAGTTGGTTTATTATCTAAGTTAACTAAAACACAAGGGAGATCACTTTTTTATGAGGTTTTTAGTATAATGTGTATCTTGTATATATGTTACAAAGTTTTATTATTTATTGACTAAAAGCCTTGGGTACTGTATCTTTAAAAATGTTTATAGAACCATTCGATTACCTTTTTTGCTGCTTGGACAATTATCACAAGTCAATGAAGACTGGAAGGATTTACTGCATTGAATAAGTTTTTCTACAAATTTGTTTGAATGATGTCCTTGGTTATTGAGTGTGTGGTAATGAATGACTATTTAACAAAAAAATAAATGAAATTTTTATTTGTTACATTTGTAAAATTTTAAAAAGAGTGGTTTAGAAGGAAGAAAATGGCCCAAATTTTGATGAGATTGTACAGATTTTCTGATCTATTTAATGTCAATAAAGGATTTTCCAATTGGCTCAAATTGCACTACGAGAGTCTGCAGGAGAGAAGGGATCTCTATTATTATGTGAAAATTTGAAAAAGTGAAATAGCAAACCTACCTCTTTTTGGCTATTAATGAACACTGCACATTTGTTAGGCCAAATGCTAACTCAATTAACCTTTGCTGCTTACTTTGCATGCTGCTTCTAGAAAGTTTATTTAATACTGGACTGGACTGTAGCTTGTGATTTTGCACATTCTACAAATTAAGATGACAATTTTTCAGGAAGAGGAATGGAGGGTAAGCATCTGTTTACCCGTGCAAGAGGCAATCTGCCAATGGAAGCAGAATGGTTGGTTATACCAGATTTTGGCTATCACAAGATTAAATTACTGGTGAATCAATATATGTGTGGCTAGTATTTAAGCAAAATGTTTGTTTGATGTTTATAGAAATAAACCAGCTACAAATAACACTGGTCAACACAATATTTTTGGCAGGAAAAGTGAGACTGGTTTCTGGGGTTTTCAAGGGCGCTGAATCCGAATCTGACATTTGTTTTTTCAAGTTGGCTCTAGTTTTGGAGATATCACAGGGGGGTCGTTCGTCTGAAATCACCCATTCGCGACCATAACTAAACGTACAAAAAACGGCTAAATAGTGCAAAAATGTCAGATATTGATTTTTATGATAATCCAAAACACAAAGACAGTGTAAAATCTCAATCTAACAAGTTAAGTTAGATATAACATCATTTCATTTATTAATAAATGAACACTTTTCATATTTCGAGAATATACAAAAAATTTGCTAAAAATTTGCTGAATTTAATTCTCCAAGGGAAAAAAAATTTACATAATCAGTTATATATCATAAATTAATGCAAAGCATTATTATACACTAGATTCTTAGTTACAATGAACACACAAAACAATATTTTATTCACAAAAGTGAAATTGACGTTTATACGATTTTCGCTTGTGAGCAACTTTCGGGCAGTCTCTCAAAAGGTTCCAGCAGTAGTCTGCCATCATGTGCTCATCCCATTTGCCTTGATACCTCTCTTCCATTGTTTTGATGTCTTGATGGAATCTCTCTCCTTGCTCCTCACTGTAATCACCAAGATTACCAGGAAATCTGTCGAGGTGGCTAAACAAGAAATGAACTTTGATGCTCACATTTGCCCCTAGTTTTTCGTATGCAGTAAGCATCTTACGGACCAATTGCTTGTAATTGTCAGCTTTGTGATTTCCCAAAAAGTTTGTCACTACATCTGTGAAGGACACCCAAGCATTTAACTCAACCATGTTCATATGATTAGTGAAGTCAGAATCCCTCATGAGCGTTCGAATCTGAGGTCCATCGAAGATGCCACCTTTAGCTTTTTCGATGGAAAGACCTGGAAATTGCCTGCATATGTACTTGAAGCAATCCCCATCTTTGTTCAACGCCTTAACAAACTGCTTCATGAGCCCTAGTTTTATGTGCAATGGAGGGAAGATGATTCTATCCCTGGGTACCAAAGGCTCATTGATGACGTTGGCTGTGCCGACTTCGAGACTTTCTCGTTCTGGCCAGTTCTCCCTTCTCCAGTGCTGGATTCTTGCTCTGCTATCCCACAAACAAAGAAAGCAGGGATACTTTGTGTACCCACTTTGCTGACCAAGCAGAAAATTCACCATTTTCAAGTCCACACAAATCAGCCATTTATGAGTGTTGTAATTTAGCTTTTCAAGAACAAATTGGATACCATCATACTCTTCTTTCATCTTGGTAGAATGGCCAAGTGGTACAGGAGCAAACTTATTGCCATTATGCAAAAGTACAACTTTTAGACTTGCTTTCGAGCTATCTATAAAGAGACGCCAATCTGCTGGGTCATATGACGAGATCCCCATGCAGTTAAGAAGTGCAGAAACGTCATTACAAAAAGATCAGGTCATCTTCTTTAGAAAAGAAACGAAGCAAGCTGCCTTCCCTTGTCCTATAGTATGTTTAATGATTCAATAATATCAGAAAATTATTATTTACTGCTTCTATATTGAAGTATTTCAGGGAGAATTTTAGCAGTTTAGGCTTATTTGAGGCTATCAATATCTTCTAAACTAGAGCCAATCAGACAAAACCAATGTTATATTCGTAATCAGCGACCTTCAAAACCCCAGAAAACACTCCTAGATGGTCTGCCAAAGAAAAAAAATAAAAATTTGTTGACCAGTGTAATTAATGGATGGGCATAATTACCTGATTTAGTTTTATTTGGAAATTGTACAAATTAAAATTGTCAAATAGCTGAGAGCTGTAAATTTACTCATGTTTGGGTTTATAAACAATAAATCTATATTTTTATAATAATAATAATATAATATAATGTCTGAAAAAAATATGTACCTCATAGTGGGGGGGTTGGATTTTGATAACACTTCTGTTTTAAAGACATGTTCCTAAAAAGGGCATAGATGAACACTGGTTCAGCTTCCACTGGTAAAGTGATGTGATATTGCTGGTATAAGTTGGTAAGCATTTATATTTTACCAACTTTATTTTTAATTTGTTAATTTTTAAATAATCTCTGCTGCTTATTTATTTTGGCTTCTCTTTTTTAATATGTTAATGCTAGTTATCTCCCTTTACCTAGAATTAGAAAATTGTTTCTTTTAATGAACTTGAGAAACATTTGCTCTCAATCTCAATAGAATTCTTCTCATTTTAGGATTTTGAAACTGGAATGCTCATGTGTATCCTACCTTCATTATGGTGTCTCAAATATAAAACTAGTAAACTTATTAGGAAAGAGGAAGAGAAGAAAAAGAATGAGTTGCATATTTAAAATTGAAAAAAAACAAACTTTCATTAGACAGTCTATGAGGAAAGTGAATAAGTAGTGTTGCTAACTTGGTTTCCACCAATGGTTGCATTGGTGAGGCTTGTTTGCCCAAATAAAATATGATTTTATTAGAATGAATATTGTGGTAGCAAATTTAGACACGGTCAGTAATTTTGCAGCAACATTCTGGTTTTGAGTTTTCCCTTATTGAGGAAGCTGATGGGATTTGGGATAGAGGTTCTAGGCAGGTCATTCATTCAAAGGGGGTAGATCTTTTGAACTCCTGTCCTGACTTTTAAAGTTTAAGGATGTCTCATGGCAATAAAATAAAAGGACAAAAGCATGGAGTATTCTGACCAAGTAAGTTATCAAGATGCAAAGCCAATCAAGGATTTTCTGCAAGACATTTACACTATGTACTAAAAAATTCTACTGGAACTCTTCATATTTTGATGCAGGAGAAAAATGGAATGCCTGAAGGAAATTCATGTGGATGGCTAAAGAAGAAACTTTACCAGGGAGTTACATCAAACTGAGCCAATCACAACTAGGATTTGAACTTGGGTCATCAACCATGGCAGTCCATCAGTCTACCATTGGCTGCTACACAAGAGAGTTCAAGAAAAATATTAATTTTTCTAAGTAAATATGTGGAAAATGTTTTTCTGTAATCACTGATTTTCCATGGTTCAAACTTATCACTGTAGCACCTACTACTATCATTCAACAGAGTAATAATCAAAACCTTTTTTGACCGGTCCCCAGAACCAATTTATCGTTACATTGTCAGGAATTGGTTGAGGTTATGGGTGATATGCCATTAGTTGCTAGGTTGGCAGGTGCTGTACCTAAAACTTTGAACTGTACAAAATGAGTGATTACGCAAATTCTGTGAGAAAACTAATTTCCATGTTTTTAACCCATGAGAATAAAATAAAAGTTAATCTTCATTAGTTTATAATTTATCATGCCACAAATACTCATCTGCTTTGCTAGTTTTTATTATTTGACAAGGAAAGATTCTTTTTTTCTGTATGTTACTTCATTAATAATAGAATGTTGCTATGAGTCATTGAGTTTTATGTTTGTAGCTGCCTCAATCAAGTAAGTAAGCAAGCAAGCACCCAGAGAAGTATTGTCTTTCATTTATTGAACTAGTTCTACACTAAAAAGCTTACAAATAATATAAACCTGAAATAAATTAAAGATATGAGTACTTGCCTTATATATATATATATAATGGAGTATTTTTTTAAAAAGTGCTTTTCAATATTTTTTGCTATATTTAAAACTAACTATGGTAAAATGATTTAATATGAAATTCATCATAAGTTACAATTTTTAAAATATAAACAAATATTAAAATTTCCTTGATAATGTTCATTACAAATAGCTACTGGTTGATTATTGGATTTCTTTGATCATTATTTTTATTAAAGTTCAAACTGAACATTTTTATATCTTCCTTAGCAGTTTCTTTAATTTTAACTTCCACTTTGTCTAGGATGTACAGGTATCTGGTAGTGAGAGAATTTTTGTAGTATTTTTTTTCTTTCTCATTGTCAGCAGTATTTTCTATCTGTTGCATACTTTCCCATTTATGGAGGTTGTGAAACCCTATCTCAGTTATGAAGTAGAGATTGTGTGCTTACATATTAGAGCTCATCAAATTATAAGATAACTCACTTATCTGGCTGGTGAAGAAAAGAGAGAAGAAACCATGGCAAGACAGGAAATATCTAGGCATTGTTTCAGAGACTCTAAAGTCACATGACCTTTAACATATATAACTACCCCTAGCTTGCACTATAGTATTGCATTTGCATTGCATATTGTTCTCCAGATGCCAGAAGCAGTGTGTTCTAGTCTTGCCACAGCTTGAAACAGTTATGGAATGAACTCAGGAGCACAGATATACTGTTGAATGCAGTGAGAGCTTATCCTAAATGTGTTCTATGTGATTTAAGTTATGGAAAAATGAATATTTTGCTCTTGATGGTGCTTTACAACTATTCTTGCATGATGGGCCCTTTCATTATCATCTTGAATATGGATGAATTATCATGACTTTATCAGACCTGTTGACATGTTCATACAATCTCATTCATGTAGCACACTTGTAATTGTTCCATCAGAGAGAATCAGTTAACTTTTGTGATCATATAACATTAGCACCCCAGATTAGAATACTGCCACCATGTAAAAGAAGTTTCTGTAAGATGTTACAGATAACACTACATTATTTAGTCATTTACAAGTTTGTTGGGAATCAGTCAGCAAAGTGAAGATTGGAGCTAAGTTCTTTGATGAGAGTAGAATTGATCTGCCAAAGAGAAGTGCAAATGAGTCCTAGCCCTGGTCCACCTAAGTCACCTGATAATGCTCTGTGACACCAAGTTTTACATTGCCGCTCATTGGTAAATCACTTGATATTTGGAAACTTTATCATGTGGAGATTTGTAATTAGTTTTATATCTAATTTTACTATTGCTTATGCAAATTTGGAATGATCTCACAGTGACATGACTTTTGTAGATATACCTCGCCCAGAAAGTTGTCACATGACAAACCTTGGGTTGACAAAGAGGTGAAGGGGAATAGACATCTGCAGTGGTTAAGGTGAATGTAAATAGCCCTACAAGATGTGTCTCAAGATATCTCTACTGTTTTGTTCATAGAGTGTGTGTGTGTGTGTGTTTATAATATAAATATATATATATATTATATATAATACTAACAAAAATTGCTAAGGATCAAGGGATATAATGTTGATGTCAGTGTTGGATACTATAAAAAAAGAAAGCAAATTTGTATTAATTACAATTTAAGGAGACATTATTTGCAAATGTCAAAAATATTAAATAATGATGTCATAATGAACCAATTCCCCTTCAAAAACAAAGATTTTTACTTAGAAACACTGCAAAATCTGACATTTTTTCCAAAATGACATTCTTGTTCAGAAATCCATTTAATATCTTGAGAGAGCTCCTAGTTCAAATGACAGCTTGGCACTGCTGTTTCATGCCCCAGATTAGTCTCTAAATGTTGGTCTGGGCCAGATCATTCAATTCTTCTACAAGGTTATTATCAAGTTCCTGCAAGGTTCATGATGGCAGCTTTAGATCATCTTCAAACATTTGATTGGACTAAGGTCTGGAGAATAAGCTGGCTACTGCTTATGGATTATTGTCTCCTGCTTCAAGTACTGGTTGACTATTATGGTTATCGACTGAAAGTGAATTGTACTAATATTATGAAATATTTGGTTTGTTGATGGTCATTTGATCCTTAGCAAATTTCCAGTAGTATTTATATTGTAACATTTTAGGCATTAGTAAAGTAGTTGATTTCATTGTTTTCTTATTTTAATGTATGGTACTGAACAACAATGGTAGAAAACTTAAAATTCTATCAGCAGAAACTAGATCTGGCATATCATGACAACAATAATATAATTCTCATATATAAACATTTTTCAGCAGTTGATAGCTTCACACAAAGTACAAAATAATATTACTGTTGTGACTAAGCAGCTGTATGATTACATGAGTTATACGTAAAGCAATTAACCCTTATTAGTTAGCTTGTGTTAAATCTTTCTTAAGCATCTATCAATTGTTTTTCTTCTAGCTTATATGCTTTTATGCATCCATTTCAGTATGTTATGGGGTTGATATAATAACTTCTGTAGCAAACTTTCTGTTACTTAGTTTTTAAATAATCTTAAATACAGTAAACAAGGGGTTAAGTAAAAGATCACAAAAAAAATTTTTTTTTAATGTTTCTAGAAAAATTGTGGCTTGTAAAGAGAAAGAGAAGCTGATAGGCAGAAAATGCTGTAATTCTCAGTAGCCTATGTAGGTACAGTTAGATACTTTAAAGAAGGCTTACAATAGACTTCATTTAATATGATCTCTTTGAAGATAATTTTGGAATTTCAGTAATTCACATTTGATTATATCTAGTAATTTTAGGTTTAAAGCTGATGAAACCAATAAATAATTATGATGGATTATGGGTCCCATGTCCACACTCAACCCTGACCACTGGAGATCTCTGATGTCCAATGTTGACTGAAGAGTAAATTGGTGAAATCTAATTAATGCAATAGTTTAATTACCACGCAAATGACCGTTGCATTAAGCCTGTGTCTTTGCCATTATTGAGATCGATGGACTTTCTAAGAGACTTATTAACTATGTGGCCAAGTGCCCCAGCTTGTTTGCAAACTCTTTTGATGCTGTGTCGCATTCTATCCAGCAGACTGACTGCTTGCCCATTTCTTGTTGGATTCATTGATTTTTTTCAGGATGGTGGGGGCCAGAAACAGGTTTTGATTTGCACTTATCACTACCATAGCTTCCCTTCACTACCTGGTGATGTCTTGGAATAATTAAGAGTTAAAGTATTTTTTAACAACCAGCCAAATTATTAATGCCATACACTTAAGATTGTTTAGAAACTGGAAAGACTATTTTTAAAAAATTATTATTAAATAAATTGTCATTGTGGTGCTGGAGTACTTGGCACATCTTTTCCAAACATCCCTTTAGCAGAGTTCTGTTGGTGGTGGTGGTTATTTTGGAAAAGGCCAGCCAACCCTCCCTGAATTTCAGGGTTGTCTTCTTCTTTTTTTCTTCACAAGTTCACTTTTTAAAAATATTGTTAGAATTACCACAAGGAAGTTTGTTAAACTATGATTTTGCTGTCCATTTATAGAATCTTTATATAAATTTGTTCATGGTTATGAAAATCTTAAAGCACCTTGAATTTTACTAACAAATCAAAATAATGGGACCTTAATGTTACTAATGCTTTTTACTTGAGCACCATTTATGGAAATTTTTTATATTTAAACCAGTATTTTAAAAATTATTAAATAAGGATCAAAATATGAATGTTTGTGTTTAATACTGCTACAGGTAATTCAGAGTTATTTGTTTTTAGTATACTTAAACTGGCTAATTGAGTGTTTAAACATTTGTCTTTGATTTACATTTACATATTTAATTTTCTTTAGTCAAAACAATATTTCAGAGTGTGCATTTATTACTTTATTACCCTTTAATTGCATCTCTGTAAGGAATTTCTCTGTTAAGGATGTTTTAGCACAAACAGTGAGCACTCATTCTCTACTTAGAAACAAGGTGATGAAACTATTTTGGTCACAACTTCATTTTCTATCTTTAAACCACCAACAAAGCCATGTGATAAACAAACACTTAGAGTAAAACCTCAGTTTAATGGACTCCCATCCAACGGATGTGATGCTGTCTGGTCTCCTCACAAAAGTCCGCATCGAGCTGTGCGAAAACATTTTTTGCAGGCATCTTTTGCCCATGTGTATGTAAATGGCCGGCATTAACAGACCCCTTCCACCCTGTTAGTCCATTAAATCGAGGCTTTACTGTATTAATAATTACATTAATCTAAATTTCAATTTGTTCTCTATAGAGACTTGGGAAGTAATGCATGCTGTTTTTGTATTAAATGCAGTTTTTTTCAAATCTGATTTTAGACTTTTAATTCTGAAGATATTTATAGTAACAGCCTAATGTTGTTTTTTTTTTTTTCTAAACCAGGGTTTGTTTCTGTTATAAGTCTAGTTTTAGTAAATCAAACAAACTGGAGGTTCAAACCAAGAAAAGACCACATGATTTATCTGACTCATATTTTAATTTCTTTAATATTAAATTTTATAATGATTAGCCACTGCAAAAAATAAATACAATAGCGATTTTATTTTTAGTTATTTCTTCTTTAAATTTATGATGACACTATTTTTCCCTTATCATAAGTTTACTATTTTAGAACATTGACAAAAGTTTTAGCATATAATTATCTACATAATAATTTTTTTAAGTATGCAACATTGGCAATATACTGAAGATGCAGGAAAGTATTTTGTTTGTTTGTTTCTTTTCAAGATGATAATTAATTGCATTAGTTATATAATGAGAATTACCCAGAGCTGTTATAAAACCATTAGGAAGACCAGGTCTGAAGTAGCAACTAGTTTAATCATAAATGTTTTATTTTATGAAGGATGTGCCATTTTGTGACAGAAAGATAGCGGTGTTTTAATGGAATGATCAACAGTATGGATAATTGTAGTTATGAAAATAAGCTGCAGGAGCTTATGAAATCTAGTCAAGGGAAGAAGTCATTTTTTAAAATTATTATAATTTGTCAACAAATATTTTCTGTACACCAGATAAAACTTTGGAAACATCCAGAATCCATTAAATTTTAATGAATACTTTTTTAGCCAATTTTTTTTAATTGTTTAATTGGTTTTAAGATTTGATGGTTGCTCATATTTGGGGTCAAAGGAGTTTTATATAGGTTGTGAGCTTCTCTGACTTCTATGGTTTAACTTGGTAGTAAGGAAAACAGAACAAAAATGTCGTAATTAGGATACATATTCACTGATAGCTGTTTCTGAATGTTTTGAGATTTGTGAATAAGGCAGAACAGATCAAAGTTAAATCAAGTTTCTCTTATGAACAGTTATGGAAAGCATTTTATTTTATTTTCCTTCATTTATCTGACCAAAATAAGTGTAGAAGAACTTTTGGTTAGAATTTCTGCTTCTGGAACTGTGCCTCAAGCGAGCCACTTTGCCAGTGCAGAATAGTGCCGTCTTTGCCTTTCTGATTTTTCTTCTTGCTTGTTAAATTGGAAATAATGAACAAACTGATTGAAAATGGTGTCTAATGCTGCATTTGGCAAGACTATCCACAGCTGCCCTCTGTAATAATAGTGGAAGCAAAGGGGCTGGTCAGAAGTCATCTCGTAGCACTTTCAGATTTAGTCTTCAAATAAACATAAAATGAATTAGCTTAAACGGTATTGATTGCTCATGTTCGCCTTTACACAAGTTTGCATTTACAATTACGCGTGACTGTGTGTTAATCAACTGCCCATTGTGCGGTCATGTAGCAATTTGGTCCAGCTGAATACACAAATGAAAATGAACGTGGCAGTACCAGCCTGTGGGTGAAAGGGCAAAATAGGCTCTGGGATTGTCAGCGTGGAAATATGATTATTTCTGTCGCCGTATTCTTGGTAGGTATTTATTGTAATCTGTGTATTGATATGAATCTAAAACAAGAAATTCAGGGTTGGAGAAGAATGTTAGTAGTAAAAGAAAGCTAGCCTTTTAATGAGGAAAGGTAATTTGATTGATTCTACTGTAAAGAGCCAAGTTATCTTAGCAGCAGCAGCATAAAGGATTATCGAGTTAATTATCACTCAACTATGAAGTCACTGTGATGTTACAAATGTTTATAATCTACAGATATCATTACTGAAATTAAGTGTTTTTTGTTGTAATATTTATAACTTTCTTTTCCAGTGTGTGGCATTAGAAAAACAAAATGATTCAATAGTTTTTATATACTTGAGACTTCAAATTTTGTCTTGCTTCTCTTTTAAATTTGGCACTGTTGTAGATAAAGAGATTAATAATAGTTTTGTTTGTTATTCTAATTAGTCTCTGAGACAGTCTAGTCATGTTATCAAATCTAAATAAATTTTTATTGATTTTTTTTATACTATTCTAAACATTAGTACATAGTTTATTCTTCCATAGAAAGAAACCAAGGGAAACCATTTTGTTCAAATGATTCAAAAATGGAAAAATCCAAATAATTTTGATATATAAAATTAGGATTTTTATAAATGTTATTTTCAGCTCATTAACATACTCCGAGGTGTACGTGTTTAGTAGTTTGTAGAAACTTATGGATTAAATGTTTTGAACTAGATTGGACCATTTGCAATAATCACAGAGCAAGTTACTATTAACTCTAAAAAAATTTTTTTAATTGTACTCTTCAGAATTATTATTCATAAATTGTAATATTATTTCATATGTCACCAAATTTGTTTTCTTCTCAAAAAATATTCTAATATACTAGAAAGTTTATGGATATTTGAAAGAAAAGAAAAAAGAAAGGAAAAAAAAAATATTTGTAACAGAAAGGTGAGTTTTCAGAAATGTGTTTTAATTTTTTTGTTGTTTTAATTCTCTCTCCTACTCAGTTAAGTAGCCCACACAAATTACATTTAATAGCTACTATATATCTTTTTGTTCGTTTAACATCACTGTTCTAATAATTAATTTTAGTGATTGTATGTATATATTTTCTTAATAGAAAGAAGGCAAAGGAATATAACTGCAACTCTCCTCCCTCTTCCCCTTTGCAGATCAAACCTGAGCAAGATGCAGTGTTTTCTTGCATGAGTCAGTTGATGCCATTCACCCCTGGCCAAATCCTTTCGTTTTGGTGTTCCTGGGATGAGCTAACTGCTCTGATCTCTTGATCCACACAGGTTTGTGTTTGTCAAGCCCATCAGCTTCAACCTGTTTAATGAACAGTCACACTTTCTGTTTGAAAAATAGTTGCTTTTATCGAAATCTGTAATAATCTCTGCATTGTTCCATCTCTCTAGCATGCACACACACTAGCTGAAAGTTTGTCATCACTTCCCTTTAATTGGAGAGCTGTTTTGAATTGTTTTTTATATAACTATTTCAAACACTACCCAAATGATATTTTTCCTAAACGAACAGCAATGAAGGAAATATATATTTAACCCTTCACCTAATTAAAACAAGCAGAATAGGTAGACACTTTTAAAATTCTAATCCAAAAAAAATTAGTTTTATATAAAATAAAAGATGAACAAATCCTGAATAGTGTTTTCATGCATGTTGTGTGTGCATGTGCGTGTGAGAGATGGTAAGAATGTGAAAACATCAATTTCATATAATTCCTGGACTATTCAGGAAATCTGCATAATTTTTTAAAATATATATTTACATATGCACCTAGTAAAAGTCTCAAGTGGTAGTACCACTTTTGTTGATAGATATATTCATTACAAATACAGCATTTCAAAATGTTCAAGATTAGTGTTAAAATGCCATGGTGATGTCCAAATAGAATCCAACTGGTGGGAATGGTAATAAAAGACGGGGGGAGAACCACCACCTAAAACTGAAAGATGGTGCAGGATAGTGCAAACTTGCAGAACCTAGTTGAAGATGCTGCTTAGTAGTAAATCATCATAAATGATGAATGCTAAAAACCAGATATTCAGCTTGAAAATAAAGCAAATATATGAGGTCTATCCAGAAAGAAACCAAACTTTTAAAATAGTGCACCAACCAGCTGGTGCAGTGTACTCACAACTGCAGTGCTGTATATTGGTGACCTTGACCTTCAGTCTAATAATAGCTGCATCACGCCACGTCAGTCATCGTTCTACATGCTAGAGTGAACGTATGTTTAGTGCACTTGGTGATTTGTCGCAAGTTGAACAATGAAGGATCTTGAAGAGCAACATGTTTGTGTGAAATTCTGTTTGAAATTGGGAAAAACTTTTACGGAGACTTTTCTAATGTTGCAACAGGCCTATGGGGAGGAGTGTTTGAGCCATACGTAATGTCACGATTGGTACCAGAGTTTCAAATCGGGAAGAACATCCACTGAAGACAATCCGAAATCTGGACGACCTTCCACGACAATGGACGATGATCACGTTGAGAAAGTGCGGGCTGTGATCTGTGGAAATCGTCGCCTGACTGTTTGTGAAGTTTCCGAAGAAGTAGGCATCTGTAAAAGTTCATGCCACATGATTTTAAAAGAAAAGTCGAGGATGCATAGTGTAGCCACAAAATTTGTGCCATGTCTGATGACAGATGAACAAAAAGAAAACCAAGTCACAGTCAGTCAGGAGCTCTTTGATCGTTCGAATGCTGAGCTTTCTGAAAAGTGTCGTAACAAGTGATGAAACATGGGTGTACAGCTACGATGTCGAAACAAAAAGGCCGTCGTCACAGTGGGTTGGATCATCACCACCACGACCAAAAAAAAGCACATCAGAGTCACTCAAATGTGAAGGTGATGTTAATCGTCTTTTTTGATTGGAAGGGCATGGTTCATCATGAGTTTGTTCCACCTGGTCAGATAATCAATAAAGAGTTTTACTTGGATGTTCCGAGGCGGTTGAGAGAGGCAGTGCAAAGGAGGAGGCCTGAAGCATGGAAAAACAAGACCTGGATGCTGCACCTTGGCAATGCACCTGCTCACGCGTTACTCCTTATCTGTGACTTTTTGGCAAAGCACGAGATGACTCTCATCCCCCAGCCGCCCTACTCTCTGGATTTGGCCCCTTTGGACTTTTTTTTTGTTCCTAAAATTGAAATGCACCCTGAAAGGTCACCAATTTCAGACGATAGTAGAAATCGAAGAAAATTTGCTATGAGAACTGTGCACTATCTCTGAAAACGCTTTCCTGGATGTGTTCCAAAACTGGAAAAAACGTTGGAAGCGGTGTATCAACAGTGGAGAGAACTATTTTGAAGGAGACAATTCTGATTAAATTGTAAGTAAAGTAATAACTTTGTTTTTTAAAAAGTTTGGTTTCTTTTTGCACAGACCTTGTATTCTTCTAACTATTACAAATAATTTTCTACAAAAACTATGTCCATGAATAAAATTAGTAATACAATCTAGTGTGCTTTTATAACTATAATGTATGGTACAGTAAGAATGTGAATAAAATTGGCATTCCAGTCACATGTGCCCAAAGAAATTAAGTTTCTTGTTTAATACCACACTCCGGCAGTTCCTGTTTGATGTGGATTAGGTGCCCATAGGTGCTTCTTTTACACTAGGTCAACACAACATGCTCAGAAAAGAGCTGAGACTATTTCCTCAGCCATCATTTTATTTTACTGTCCACATGGTTAACATTTAGAAGATATTTTCTTTATGTAGTTAAGCAAGTAAAACTTTTAACAGCAATTTTAACACAAAAAAGTATAATAGCCAGACTGTCTAATTATTTACAGTAAAGTAAGTTAATTTCTAGATATTTTAATTTTGGAAGGTTTGAATATGCATTTATTTCACACATTTTTGTACAATTGTTTTTTCAATTAATTCAGATAAATTGATTTTAGCTGTATATTATTTTAAATGTTGTGCTACTAAGTACTTTTGTTATAAAATGATGTGACTTAAAGAGGTTCAAAGAAAAGGTAGAAGAGTAAAACAATTAACTTCATGTACTCTGTTGAAAATAAAACTACATTTTTGGGCACAAAGATGAAGTAGCAGCTCAAAAGTTAATTCATAGACTTTGAATAAATTTAAAATGTATATTCACAAATTCTATATCACTGGACCTAAGTTCTGCATTCTGTCAGAATTGCTTTGGCAAATTGTTGATTTATTATAGCTGATGTTCCCAAAAATCAACTAAATCCCAGTTAGTGAACATTTTTGAATGAATTATTTTTTTTGCATTGATACGTTATTCTAGCAGTGGTGCTCATCTAGATTTCCATCCAAGTAAATGTGTGGTTTTTCAACTGATGTTTCCTAGAGGTCTCTCATTTTTTAATAACCACTGTCCTTTTTCATGGGATTTTGCAGAATTTAGCCTCCTTTTGATATGCTGCTTAAGAAGTGAGTGGATCTAAGTATAATGGTGACCTTGTTTTTCTTTGTTTCAATAAACTTTAAAGAAAAAAAAAACTAGCATTTAGTTGGCTATATCAAACACATGCTCACGCATGATATTATGCATCATGTAAAGTGGATAACATCTTGTTTTGTAAAGAAATTGAGGAAACCATTTAAAATAGTTTATTTAAAATAGTTTATGAAAGATATGGATGTTTTATTTGATGCAAACTTATGCGAGTTCTAGCCCCACTGGTTAATTTTGGAAACCTTAAAAGGTATAAATCCAGATTACATTGAGGAGCAAGGAAGCTAACTTAGTGCTGGTTTCAAGAGATGCAACGACAACGGCCAGGGATGGTCTGACAAAATACCAAAGGTAATTGCTATTATTTGCTTCGGATGACTTTCATTAAGGCCTCATCTCATGGCAGCCCGATTGATTTTTATGATTTAATCCACTGGAATCTTCCACTTGGGTAAGTTTGTCGGAGGATTACCAGAAGTACATCTGCTGCTGCCTCCACCTGCCTTTGTTGTGATGTATTAACAAGTAGCATTAAATTGATGGAGCTCCTGCTTGTTAGAGTCAGTAGGCTTCTCTAGGTAATTGCAATCTGCTCTTTTCTAGGGCTTTTTCCACAGGATAATTAATTAGGGCTCTGTATTTAATGGGGGGGTAAGGCGGCTCTGAAATGAGCGACAATTAGATACCTGAATAATCTTGGTGAATCCAATTGTGACTCCTAAACATAACTGGACAGCTCTGGGTGTGCCTGTTTTTCTCCCTCCCCCTTGAAGGGCTCCCAAGGGGACAGGCCAGCAGGAGTTTGGAAAAGCCCAAAGGACTCCCTCTACCACAGCGGCATCAATCAAACAGATAGTGGAGTGCTTTTGCTAACTGCCCTACAGTGACACTGGAGTCCAAGTTATTGGATCAAACTGCCCTCTCATCTCACACTCCCAGTCCACCTAATGTAATAAGCAGAGGCAGTATGAAACCATATTAACTCATAATAATATTAGGCATGGATAAACAAAATTTAATCAGTCTTCTAACACACTGCTTGACTGGAGGCGGACAATATTTTTATCAATAAAGTTCATTCCGCAAGATTAAGTAACAGTATTGTTCTAGCTGGCTTGGAAACTATCCATCTTGATTATAGTCATCAGTGTCATATACCATTGAAAAAGAAATGAAATCAGACATGCTAAAGCATTAAGGTCATTCACTTCTGGATCACCAATGACTTCAACTACAACTATCTTTGATTTGAATTTTCTTTTAATATTTTGAGATGAAGTACAGGACAGTTCCATGAATCTTGTCATCTGTCTAACATTTAGTGCAAAAATATTCAATGATACCTCACCGCCAAATGCTTTACAAAGCATTTACCTGAGCAACAGCAATTGAAACTTAACTCATGTAAAAGTTGTTGATGAGATGAATAATCAAATTTTTAACTCCTGTTTGTAGCAGTGATGAAATGTTAATGAATTTTTTAAAAAAACAGAAACTTTCTCATTTTTCTGGTGCAAATTTTTTTCAAGCAACCAGCACTTTGGTTATTCAAAACCCTTGGCTTTTATATCAGAAATATTACATTAAAGAGTAGTAATACCTTCTTGGGAAAATCACCTTGAGTGACTTTAATGTCAAAATTTGCTGATTGCTTGTTGAAATTCCAGCCAATTAGGAAAAAGAAAAAAAAAAATCTTGAGAATACATTGTTTCTCAAAAATTCTGTAGATACTAACAGTCTTTATCAATTTAGGTGCACATGATATGAAGTTAGCACAATTTGTTTCTTATTTTCAGATTACAACATGGCCATCTTGAAATTCTCTTAACATTGAAACTAAAAATGCTCCTTCATAGAAAAAAATGCTTGCTAATTGAAGATACTGCAGTGAACTTTGTTGTTCTAATCTTGATTCTCTCTAGTGTCCTAATAGACCTAAATCATCAAATCATAATGGTCTTTCATGGATTTTAATTTTTCTTTTATATAAAGAAAAAAAACCACACTTGTAGTATCAGAATACCATAAAACATTTATTTGCATAAATGTACTGCTTAATTTGCATTGCTTATTTTACATCTTACTAGAAATAAACCAATGTATTTTAGTTGTAAAAGAATTGTTTTAGTTGCAGCTATAGTATGGAGAGCCCAGAGTAAATATGTTTATGTATTATTGAATTTTATTTGTGGTGAACAGTTTGGGTGATAGTGATAAAAGGCGAAAACAGAACAAAGAGATGACAGCACAAGATCTTATCAGAAGTTGTTTATCTTGAACAAAAGGTCTAAAATCATACTTAACATTAGAACAAAGAAAATACTAAGAGAGGGGAACATTAAAATGGGTCTGCCATTTAAAACTGTTTTCATGGAGAAAATTGGAAACATTTTGAAATGTTTCTCTGACTTTGCCACAAACTGAAAAAGAGGGACTAGAACTCAAATCTTATTATCATAAGTGGCCTACCTCTAGAAAAGCCATTTGGGTGGATCAACTTCAAAAAAGAAAACAACAAAAAACATTTTTGGATGTTTTCTCTACTTCCCATTTTAATCATGCTGTTCTTTTGGTATCCACATAATTGATGTAGACATTTTCTGAAAATAACTTTATCACAAGTAGGTTGGATCATATTTTTAAAAATGATTTAATTGACCATTCAAATAATTGTCTTGCATTTGATGAGATCATGCTAGCATGCATGTACATAGACAAAATATGGAACAGACCTGTGCCAGATAACTTAGTGCTGCATCTTAGCTATTTATTGGTTTATCTTTTACTAGTTTTAATATTATGAAATTTTTGTTTCTTGCATGGAATATAATATATTCTATTTGTTTCTTCTATTGAAATTTCTTGTAGAGTCGTCAACATGGAATGTTTTGTGTGATCCCTTCAAAAAATCTTACATTAATCATTATTGTTGGTCTTTAAAAAAAAAATTTCTTGCTATTTTGCGAAGAAAAATTTTGTAAATTTATTCGCTTACTGTCAAAACTTCTTTTTCTTAGTAATTTTTATTATTTTGGGGGGGTTGTGTGTTATAAGGAATATAAGAGATCTGTATTTTCATGATTTTCTATGTTTTTAAAATATTTTCTTTATTCTCTTTCTGCCACTAAAGTCAACATGCATTTGTTTTTACAAATTGTATAAACTTTGGATTCTGCTCAAAAAAAAAAGGTCTGTGAGTATGATTGAATCATTTCAACTTTTTTAAATACAAGCATGATGCTTGTGAGAATTAGCTCAGGAAAATCTGTAAGACAGGAATATTTGTAGATTTTCGCAAATATTGATCTCAGATGTTGCATACTAAGGTGATTTCATGCTGACATGACCTCAAACATGGCATCTTATTACATTATCAAGCATGGTTGAGCTGCTGATAAAGATGCTTTTATGAAAAATCTATGGTGACGGTTGAGGCTGGATACAGCTTAACACATTTGTTTAGCACCTCTTCATTTTTAATCAACTGTTTATGGTATTACATTAATTTTATTTACTTTATTTATATATTTTTTTAATGTTGCAGTAAATTTAAAAAAACAAATGTTGGGGGGGGCTTGATAAAATAAGCAATCTGCAAAATCTTGCGTTTCAGACCTTAAGTTAGAATGAAAGAATTCAAGATTACAATGTTTGAGCAAATTATATAGAATGTCTTTCTTTTTCAGGACAATGCAACACAACAGTTTGTGATTTAAATTTAATCCCTGTTCATATCTTAGATTATGTTTCTGTTTGTTGAGGATTTTAACATTAATAATTGATAAATCAGTTTTTACATTACCATTGTATACAATTAGAAGAGAGAAAAGAAAATAGCCCAAAAAATTAAGAATTTTTTTAGTGTTTAAATACTGGTATCACAAGAACACATGCTACCAAATACATTAATCATTACTATTTCAAATTCATTATTATAAAAATGATTAAAGTAGCTAAAATCTTCCCACAATGCATCGCTTAAAAAAGTCACAATTATGTTCTGATTATCATGATTGTTTCTAAACAGAAAAGAATATACAAAACTTTGCTGCAAAGAAATTTTCAAAAAATCGTTAAAAAAAAAAAAAAAGTTTGTCAGCAGAAGAATGTCTTGCTTCTCTCAGTAGGATTTACTAAATTTGAGTTGAAAAAAACATTTCTAAAAATTTGTAAAGTAGTATTTTGAGAAAATTTGACAACTACTTTTCTTCAGTCTTTGAAGTTAGCATGTCTGTTCATTTCTGATTTAGTAGGTAAATTCATATTTGATATGTATAATGTATACCTACCTTTAACATTGATATACTAGCTTTGCATAATCCTCTCTTAAAATATTTACTGCATTGTTGTTGTTGTTGTCTTTGCATAGTTTTAATGTAGAATATTTTAGTGAACAAATTTTAGGAACTACTGGGCATTCAACTGGAACCTGACTGAAATATATCCAGCTGGGTTTCCCTTTAGCATCCTTGGTATTTGTTTGCCAAATGCACCACCAGTTATAAAATTAAGTGAGACAGAGAGGCCATATGACCAGTAGGATGTGAGTTTTCAAGTTTTTATTGACACTGATATCATCATTAAAGAAACTTGATGATGGCTTAAAAATGATGGCAGTATCATATTCTTTATAAAGAAATATTCATTGTTATCCTCTATGGGTACAGCATAAAATCTTTAAATATTAACAATCTAATCAAAATAATATATTGATTAGGTTTCCTCAGGAGTAATTTATTACTTTCTGCTGTTGGGGGAAGGAAAAACAACCAAAGTTAATTAACCATATTTTGGTGCATAAGTCGATGTGGAGTGCAGGTAAAATTGGTTAATTTTCTCATTGTTCTTTCATTCTTAGAAAAGTTGCTTTGAAATATAAGACAAGACTAGATCAACTATGGTAGTTAGCCAAACTTTCAGACAGTTACAACAATACATCAAATTCTTCATAATACTGTTGCATTGCTGTCTACAATACTTTGCTGTTCTGTGTGCATATCATTGAACTGTTCTAGGGACAATCTTCCAGATAGCCGGTGTATTGGAAGAGATTTGAAACTGCAAGCATTATTATCACTTCTGCTATCAGTCACTGCATGACATCAATGATCATTAAGTGATTCCATGTCATTTGCACTGTCTTTAAAAAGCCAAACATATCAGTTTTATCTATCCTCAGCACTTCTTAATTTGAAATATTAGAGCTTTCTCAATTTTTTTTTTTGATAGCACAAGTCAATATTTCAGCAGCTTGAAGTTGTCTGATATTTGGAGTTCACAACTGGGCCAACATGGAGGTGAACACACTTAGCTGTTTTCTGATTGGATGTTATGGTACACGCCTCTAGGAAACCACTTTGATGAATGCTATATGCTGTTGAAAAAAGATAAGGTGAAATGTAAAGTCAGTGATCATCAGTTCCAATCTGTTTTGCCTTTAGTCTCAGCTGTACAGTACTGAGTCCACAACAGGCAGTACATTGAGTTCACACACATTTTCCTAACTTATCCTCTATGTTGTTAGTCCACCATAGTTTTGCAATAGTGGTTTTCTTCATAGTCTGTAATGTGCCCTTTGCTTAACGCCTATCTCTAAAACGTTTCCTCGCTGATGCTGTGCTTTCTGTGCACGTTACTACCATTTGCTTTGTGAAAGCTGCCATGCACAACTTGCGTGACCTTACAGGAAGTATTTTGAGATGAGGTAGAGGATTTGCTGGGGATATTATACATATGATTAGGATTGAAATGGATAGATAGAATGTAATTGGTGAGCGCGCACTTGTTATTGATTGGATAATTTTGCATGTGTCAGTGAGCACACTAATGGTTTACTGCTCGGCTAATTGGAAAACATTCTGATCAGTAATATCTGTAGTCTGTTTCAGTTGAACAATTTTACACTTTATTTCAGAAAATAACACACTGTCATTTTTATATTTCTTTATTAAAGCAATTTCAATAACTATCCATAAATAAGTTGATTTGGAGTATATGTCAAAGCCCAGACTTTGGAGGGGGATATTGATTTATATACCAGAAAATATGGTACAAACAATTTAGAATTTTGTTTGATATTGTCACACAATGTTTGTGAATTCATACATTTTAAGTTTGTTTATCAACAAATTCATTCCCAAAATGCTTAGTTTCTAGATATTTGGTCAGATAGTCTAGATTTTAAAAATTTAAGCACAATTTTTTTAAATTTTAATTTCAAAAGATACATTTATTTATTGGTTTTTAAAATAATAATCAGGAAAGAGACATAATGATATTAGATATTTAGTTTATATGCAAAGATCAAAAATCTTAACAAAATTGTTCTTTATCTTATTTTCTAGCTGCAATCAAATGAATGAATCTTTTAAGAAATCACAACTGTCACCAACCCTGATTTCTGGAACTCATAATTTTAGGATTAATTTGTTCTACACTGAGGCTTTCTTTGACAGCAGTCAAATTGAGCTGTGTATGCCAATTTTTAAATACCCTCTGGCTAGCTAACAAGACAGAGTTAGTTGCCTCTCTCTGTCATTATTATCTATGTATTCTGTTCAATCTATAACAGTATAGTTGTAACAATTTATTGCTTAGAGAAATGGCTTTTACCATTAACTCTGTCTCTCTCTCTTGATGATGAGTTTGATCAATGCTAATGCATCTGTACTTAGGACATGTAAGCATGATGGAAACTGACTTTTATTAGTATTGTAAAAAATAATATGTATGGATGCTACTCAGTTTAAATCAGTCAACTAAATTTTATGTATACATGAAACATAGTCTTGTGCTATTATACTCTGTAAAAATATTTCATTGTGTTTTTTTTTTAATGCATGGCCATTTTTAGTGAGATGGATCCCATATACCTTTTTGGTCTTTGTTGGTATTTGACTAATTCCACTGTTTGGTCCCCCTGATGCTATAGGTACCTAAGTATTTGTGTGGATCCGGAGTTACCATGGTAAGTCACATTCTATAGATCAGTGCATGGGTATTGTTTACATTTTTAAAAAATATATTTGCTATGTCATTCTGTTGTTATTGGTGTTATTGTTAACTGAAAACTTTATTTGCATGCTGCTTTTTTTCATATTGCATGGCTTCTAAAAAAGTTTTTTTTGTCTATTTTGTGATATCTTTAACAATTTTATACTGTTTGTACTTTAAATATTTGATCACTCTATCTCTTCCATGTTTTAATTCATCAAAGAAAACAAAATTGGTGGAAATACTCCAGAATAACTGTAAGGTTGTGTGTAGAAACAAGATTTTTAGAGCACCGTCCTGTGTAATTTTAAAAGAAATTCTGAAGCCTATGTGGTCTTTAACATATGTATATTACTACTATTCATGATTCAGTTTCTTTAATAAAATAATTGTCACAAATTTATGTGGTACATCATATTAAAAAAAAAGTTAAATGACTTTTTATGTCGATACTCTGGATGTTGCCATTTAAAATTTTTAAATTGAAAGTAGAAAAAACTGTGGCATAACAGACATAGAAACAACAATACTAAAATGATGCATAAAACTGCATTTTTTCTTCAATAAAGAATTTTAGCGTCACCTGTACTGTTTTAAATTTATTGAAATATTGCTTATAGATAAGTTATTATAAAGACGAACTTAGTTATGGAGTAAATTAAATTTGTTTATTAGCAGTCTTTGGTATTCCTTAAATGATGAAGTAACCTAAGTACTGTCATTGCCAGGAAAAGAATGAAAGTGGTAATATCGCAATCAGAGTGATGAATGAAATATGGAACTCAAATACTACACAATTATAGCTAACATTGTTAGAGTTTGTTTAAAGGAAGGAAGATCTACCACATCAGCTTTCAAAATATAGTATCTACCGATTTCATAGTTATGTAGGGTTTACCAGCCAAGCAACCTCAGCATATGTACACATTTGGCTTTCATAATTGCTGTAACCCACAAAAGACAAAGGACAGCGCTTCCTTCCTTTCTCTGCTGCCTCACTGCCTGGTCCATCCTGAAAGTGCGGTTTCACCCGTATGATGAATCAGCACATTGCTGACATGGAACATAACCAATCAGTTTAAATATGAAGCAAAAAAGGAAGGGAAAAACTGTTGGACAGTTACATTATTTTGGGGAACCTGGAAGTTTCCCCAACACCTCCCCTTCAAGAAAAATGTTAGTAACACAATCTCTGGGGGTCCACCTGCAGTTGAGGTGGAGGCTGATGCCTGCGTTGTGTCTGCCGATGAGGATGTGGAGTTGTGTCCACTTGTCTGCTGGACTCTGCTGCAGTTTCTGGGAGGTCAGATGTATCCAGCAGGAAGTTTAGCGATAACGTGTACAGCGTGTCCATCTTCTCAGTCCCCTGATTATACCTTGAGTATACCTTGGGTGCAACCGGTTGTGGTGGTGGACCCAAGTGTCTCCAACTACAGATACGTCAAACAAAACTCTTCCGCGTCGTTTCCGAATTGTTCCTTTAGACCATCCACAGTGTCCAGGTCAGTAGTCACAGGTATTGGTCCTCTAGCCAACCTTGAACGGAGCCCCTGTTTCCGGAGCTGCATTCTAGTCTCCTGTTGTTGGTGATGGCATCATCACGTTGTGTCTGGTGTGCAGTTTCCGGCTCATGAGGATTTCCTCTGGAGATTGGCTGTTTGGCAGTGCCTTGATCGGTGTTGTGCAATACACCAGAAGAAAACGCTGCAATATTTCGGCTGATGTCCCCTCCCCTCTAGATTTGAGGAAGGTCCGCTTGAAGATGTTCACAAACTGCTCAGCCTGGCCGTTAGACTGCGGGTGATAAGGGGGTGATCGGATGCATTTGATAGCGCACCGACAGCAAAACTACTCGAATTGCCCTGATGTAAACTGTGAACCATTATCAGGCATAATGGTTTCAGGAAGCACATGTTGACTGAAGAGGCGTTCCAGTGTGGTAATGGTGGCAGTCGCAGTTGGGACTAGTGGTACTCTCTCGGGCCATTTTGAGAAAGCATCCACAAGCACAAGGTACGTCACCCCCCCTGATTGGCCTGGCAAAGTCAACGTGCACATGCGACCAAAGGTGTTCCAGTTCTGGCCACGGTATTGGCGTCAGTTGACTGGGCTTCTTTGGTGCTTGCTAGCACTGCAAACACTGCTTGCTCCAGTCTTCTGTTTGGTGATCCATGCCAGGCCAGTAAGCATAGCTGCGTGTGATCGACTTCATTCTACTAGTACCAGGGTGACCCAAATGAAACTGGCGCAGGACTATCCAATGGAGGGAGGCAGGATCACGAACCGGTCTCTGAACATGAGGCTGCTGTTGACCACAGATAGTGAATCACGGCATAGGTACAGCTGATGAAGGTCTCCATTTCCAATGGTGTTGTGCCAGTGGTCCTGGATGTATTTGATCTCCTGACGTAGAACTGTGTCCTGTTGTGTACCACGTTTGTTGTCACGGCTGTGTCAGGAAGTGCCCAGATGGTTTCTAATAGTTGTCACATGGTCTCTTGCTCAATTGAGTGTAGCGATCATGGTTTCTTCTACAGTGAAACTGTGGTTGTTGATGAGGCGAGAGAGTGCATCGGCTTGTCTGAAATCCTCTGTTCTGTGATATTGGATAGTGAAGTCGTATCCGAGCAGAATGATAGCCCAGTGCTGTAGACGGTTTGCGGAGTGGACGGGTATGCCTTTCTTTGAAACGAAGATAGCTACCAGTGTTTTGTGGTCGGTGAGCAAGATGAAACATTGCCCATAGATAAGCTTGTGGAATCATTTAATTGCAAACACCAGTGCGAGAGCCTCCTTTTCAATTTGTCCGTAGTTCTTCTCAGTAGCTGTGAGCATTCACAATGCATGCATGATGGCTTTTTCAGAGCTGTTGGAAAAAACATGGAGGATGACAGCATCGGCTGCCACCACAATCGGCATCTTAAGGTCGTAGTGTGTCAGCAACAGATCTGAGCTGAGCATGGCCTTCAGCTGAGCAAAAGCACTTTCACACTTGGAAGACCAATCCCATGATGTGTCCTTCTCAAGCAGGTGACTTAGTGGGGCTCTGACGTTGTGAAGTGATAGCAGGAAGGTCCCATAGTAACTGATGAGATCCAGGAAGGATCGGAGTGATGGGACATCCTTGGGTGGTGGCATCTATTGAATGGCACGATATTCTCGGGATCTGCATGGCAACCAGTGGCATCAAAAATGAAGCCAAAGTATTTGATCGACTTGAGAAAGAATTGGCATTTCTTGGATCTCAGGCAGAAACCATTGTCTTGAATTCGTTGCAGGACAGCATATATGCATTTCTGTAACTCGTCTGCAGAGCGTCCAACTATTAGGATGTCATCCAGATAGGCAGCTGTACTGGGAATGCCAGTGAGCAGGATGTCCATCACTTGTTGAAAGAGTGCCGGTGCGGTCTTGACACCAAATGGCAGCCTGGTGTACTGGAACAGACCGCGATGGGTATTAATCGTGACCAATTCATGAGATTCGGGTGCGACTTTGATTTGCAAGTGTCCGCCATATCCAACTTGGCAAAATATGTGCCACTGTTCAGCATTGTGAACAAATCATCTGGTACCGGAAGAGGGTAGCGGTTTGACTCAACAGCAGTGTTGAGTCCGGTGGAGAAGTCAGCACAGATGCAGATGGCACCAGTAGGCTTCTTCACCACGACAATTGGAATGGCCCAGGTGGAGTACGAGACGGGTGAGGGACACCCTGATCTTCCAGGTGTTTTAGTTCAGTGTCCACCTGCAGAAGAGCTGCATACGGAACTGGTTGACTCCCTTCAGACAGTCGTAGCATAGCTTGGATCTGAGAACAGACCATCATGAAACACTGATGCGAACTGTTGGATGATATGAGCGATTCACATGGTAGACACAGCAGGAGACCGCACCTGGTTGCAGAGTGTCCCGATTGGGAGGTTAGACTGAGTTGGTCAAGCAGATTGAGATCTGAGCCAGAGACTTAGCAGGTTCCGTTAAACGTGATGCCACGGAACGATATGCAACTGGCCAATCAATTGCACAAGCCCACCACAGGCACTGGTGGCGGTCTGTGATGTTCGTTGGATTGACGGGCTACCCAGCGTTCTCCAGAGCTCCTTGGAGGTGATGGCGATGTCGGAAGCAGTGTCCAACTGCAAACAGACCGGTTGTCTGTTGATCAGGACCAACAATTTTTCTTTGGGACCCAGCATTCAGCTGGAAGGTTGCCAGGAGACTGTGTGACCAACCAGTCTGTTTTGACTTTGGAGCTCAGTTGGCCCGCTGCGATGAGGAATGGTCACCATTATTTCTGTTGGCTTGGCAGAAACCATCCTTGTGACCAATACGGTTGCATCGGCAACAGCGGTTCTGTTTGAAGGGGCAGAATCTGACGAAATGCCAGGCCCCACGGTGCCAGCAGGGTGAGGGAGGCTTCTTTTTGTCAGAAGCTTTGCTGGTATATGAACCAGACTAGAGTGGGATGGGCTAGAGGGCGCTTTGGTATGCATTACAGCCTGGACAGCAGGACCGCCATTGACTCCGACTTGGATCATTGTGGTATCATGTTTCAGGTTGAGTAAACATTAACACTTACTCGTGATAGCCTGAAGGGTCAGATGAGGCTCCTGCTCCACCCAACTGAGGAGCTAAGTCCGAATATCGGTATCCGTGGGGAATTGTAGTCTGTAGCTAAAAATCAGGGACTTAAACTGGTCCTCAGTGAGGTCTCCCAGCTTGAACCGTTCACATTGCCGGTTCACAACTCCGGCGTAAGTGACGAAATCGTCAGACTCCTTTTTCACCAACTTGAAACACCGGTAGTGCATGCTGAAGAGCGAGGACTGCTCCCCGAAAATTTGAGAAAAGATCTGAACTGTCTCGTCAAAGGTTAAATTGCGTGGGTTTTTTGGAAGTATGTAATTAGCATACTTTTTGTGGTCCACGGGACCAAGCTTACGGAGCAGGAGACGAACTTTCCATGCATCCTTGTGGCTGGTGAAATTAACCCAGAACAGGTCTTTGTAGTGCCGGAACCACGAGTCGAATGTTACGTTCACTGACAGGTCAAAGTGGAAGTCGCCAATACTGCCTGTAATTCCACTGATTGACTGCAGGGCGCCTGACACAGCCAACTTGGCCACAGATGTGGAGGAAAGTCGATCAGTCAGTACCAGCTTAAGCTGTTGGTCAAGCATGGCTTTAAAATCGACCATTTCCATAGCAAGAAGAGTATCAGAGAGCATGAGTTTAAAAAGAAAATTTTTTAAATGCCACCCTTGTCGCCAATATGCTGTAACCCACAAAAGACAAAGGACAGTGCTTCCTTCCTTTCTCTGCTGCCTCACTGCCTGGTTCGCCCTGGGGGCGCAAGTTAACCCATATTTACGGGGTGACCGACAAATCAGCAGATTGCTGATACATTGTTGTCCAATCAGTGCATTGTTGACATGGGACATAACCAATGAGTTTAAACATGAAGCAAAAAAGGAAGGGAAAAACCATTGGATGGTTACATTATTTTGGGGAACCTAGAAGTTTCCCCAACAATAATCAAGGATTCTGGGAATTAAGAAGAATCTCAGGAAAACAGACTAGGGCCAACACCATGCAGTTATTGAAACCTGAGCTCTAAGGCCCCCCCACCCTGGTACCATTTAACCTATAATGCCACTTAGCTTTGTTTTACCTATTTCCATTTGGATATCTTTGTTTGATAGTGTTGGAGTGAGAATTAATTATCTGGCTGACGTTTTGATGCAAAATAAATTTGAGGAAGGAAAAAGAGAAACACTAATTAAGAATTAGAAGGCTGAATCTTTCTCTAAATAATTTTGCTGAAAATTTAAAATTGGACAAAGAAATGTTAAGGAAATTGGAGAAATAAATAATGATTATGAAATAGGACCTTAATAACATTTAGTATTTACCATGTTTGAAGTACTCAAATGTTTTTGTTGTCATATGTGTAAATGTTATGCAAAACTAATAACCTCAGGTACTTTTCAACAATTCTCAGCTAAAGGAAGAGGGAAATCATTTGTAGCTATGGAGTCTGTTGATAACTTTAACATTTTCTGAATCACTTTTATTTTAGCAGAATAATTCTTTGCTTTACTGTTATGCTGCATTTGCATCAGCTAAATCATTGAAGTATGGTTGCAGAAGAAGGCATTACAATTTAGAATCAACATGATTTAAAGACTTTTGATGGTTTTTTTTTTTGTATCTCCTGAGTGTAAAACATTTCTTTCTGTATTTTCTTTTATAGTTTCATTTTATAAAGAAAATCCATATAATCCAGTGATGAGTGACTTGATGATTGTGGGTTTTATTTTGTCATCCACCTTTTTTTTGTTTATTTATTCATTATTTTATATTATGACAAAAGAGCCCAGAGATAAAAATTTAGCTGCCATTCACCATTACAAACTAGTAAGTGATTGGTACTGGACTTAATTTAACTTTATTATTACTGAATTTTTGGCAGATATTGATGAAGTGACTTTAAAAAAAACAAACAAAAAAATTGCTGTGTTAAATGGAAACAATTTTAATTTTATGAATTTAACTATTTTACTCTTGCCTTATTTCTATAATTAGATTTTTATGACATGTAGATGATTATAAAGTAAATTCTGTTTTATCTACAGTTAGGTGACAGGGATGTTTGGCTTCTATTTCCTTAGTAGAATTCAGAGGTCTACCAGACTGGTTTCACTTGGCTCATTCATTTACATATACGCTAATTAGCTAGGCCATAAATTAGAAACTTGCTTAAACTAAATAAAAGTAGAGAATTTTTTTAAAAATAAAGCTGCACAAAAATTCTAAAGAAAAGAGACTAAGTAATGCAGACTAATTTACAAAATAAAGTAGAACGGAGAGTAATTTTTTTTTTTAGCAAACAAAAACTGGCCTTGATGAAGAGGTTGGCTATGTTATTGGTTGGAGTTTCTCTTGTGTAAACTTTTGTTATTTAAGACAGGTGGTTATTTTTCTTAAGAGATCTTACAAAGCAGGCGGGCTTTGTTTCAGTGAAGTCTGTGCAGGTTCTTTGATGTTGTTTCTGCCCAATGCTCTTACATTGATCATTGTTGCAAGACTCGTTGATAATCTAACAGTTTACTTAGATCATAGCAAATTGCTTGTGCGCACACTGATTTTCTAGTGATATGGTAGTTTTAACAATTTGAGTCCATTATTCATTTTTCATACCGTTGATCCTTTGAGTAAATCTTATCCTTAATAAAATAGGAGTTACACAACTGAACACTATGTTCCAGAATTGATCTGACTAAACTTATAGCTCAATGGTCATACTGTTATGCTAACAATTTAATAAAATTGTGGTGATAGGTTTGAGATCCTTTTCTTTATCTACACATGATATGGTACTTAATTTATAATCATTGGAACTTTTATGACAGAGTTAAGTTACACTTGCCAACATTGAATCACATTTGCCATTTACAAGACCATAAATGATTTAGACTTGTAAGTCAACTGTTCCACCATCATTTATCTTGCCATATAACTTAACAAAATCTGAAATTTTTAGAAAACTTTCTTTACCAATTTTCTTGGCACTCTTCTCAAATTCTGCCTGTGACCTTAAACAGTTTTCACTTATGTCGTGCTGTGGTTATTCTTGGTCATCCACCATGGAGGTTTTTTGTCCGAACTCTCGTCTTGGCATTACTTTTCTGTGGATTGACAAAAATGTTTGCAAAGCAATGCCAATTTTCCTCTATGTCCATAGTTGTGGTTATAAATTTGTCCCAGTCTGTTTGGTAAATCTTGTTTTCAGGAAATTTTGATCTAGTTTCTTCTTATTGTGGAACCCCACAGCAGTGAGCTAGAAATGGGTAAGTGTAGAGTATTAACTTTGGAGACTAGGCAGGTTACAGCAGAATCAACCCCATAAACATCCAGAGAGCCTATCAGAATTCTTCATTTTTAGATGTGGCAGAAAACCAGTGTGCTCAAAGAAAACTCACGTGGTTAGCCAGTAAAGGAGAGCAAGAAGAAACCCCCTGTAGCTATGCCAAGTTAAGTGAATCCAACCTGTGAATCAAATTCTGACCTTAACCATTGCGGTTCAGTAGTATGACCACTGTTTGTCCATCTGATTGGTTAAAGTCTCAACCATCTCGTTCTGCAAGTAAAATCATTTCGGATACTTTTGAGGTAAGCAACGCAACTGAATTATGGTTTCTATTATTCAAGGATTCAAATATATCAACCTCATTTCCCGAGCTAGGATTGGATGTTAGCTTGTGATGTAAAAATTTATCATGAATTTTTTTCAAGAAATTATTTGCTTGCCTTCACTTGAACAGTTTTTAATACCAAAACGATATCAGGAGAGTTGAAAATTTCAGTTATTATTGTTTATAGTATTGATTGGTTATCTCATAGTTTTGATAACTAGGTTATCTTAGCTATATAGTTAACACTATAATGCATGAAAAACTTTAGTTGGTGATACTAAATACTTTGTTCATCTACAACTCAGTAATGAACAAGTGGGTTGAGAAAAAGTTAAGATCCACTTGATTATTCAAACTTACAAGATCTACCATTATGTGGATTAGTGTTACATACAGTCATTGTGTTTAAAAATACTTGGATATTTTTATTGCATAATTAATTTGATTATGAGTAAAGCAAAATAGTTTTTTCTTTTTCTAATTTCCTAGTATGATTGCTCTTGCACTGAATTATCACTTTTAAAAACAGGAGTGGATAATTATTAAAACTTTTAAATTCATGTCTTATTATGTAATCTGCTGGATAGTTCATTGCCAGATTTGTTTGAAAATAATAATTCTCCTAGTTTGTTATGGTGGAATTTAGATTTAAAAATTTTCTATAAAATGCTGCCTGTAAGAAACTCAAAATTATCTGCCAACTGTTACGGAAGGGAATATTTCTCTTTAAGAACCACGGTGACTGAAAGGTTAAGATGAAAAAAAAAAGAAGGAAATTATGCAACTATATCATCATCCAGTGCATAATGTTATCTCATCTCATTAAGCTAACCCTGAAAGCATGCTAGATGTAATGATTTCAAAGAAATTGGTGTTAAACATGGATTTTACCTGTTAAGAAGATGGGCATTCTTAAATCAATTTCTTTTTGACAAAGATTCTGACATTCATTAGTTTTTTTTTGTTTGGTCAATTCTATCTGTATATCACATTACATTTGTTTTATTTGTGATTTAAATAAATGTGACTGTGCTATTCACCCATATGTTAACCATCAATTTTACATATCTGACTCTTGAAAAAAATCTTTAAAAATAGTGTTACCTCAATATGGTAGCCGAGAGTTGCATGCATCTTGTAATTGAAGTATGCTGTATACAGGCAGTTTTGCATGCAAAATTAAGAAGAAAAATGTACAAAAATAACATAAAATACACAAAAACACAAAACTACCTCTGTTTTGGCCTGGTAGAGTGAAGAGTAAGATGTAGTAGAGGGTGGTACCAATAAGTCTGGAGCAATCTTTCCTGACCCCAGCAATAAGAGGGGTGGGCCTGGAGGCCTGGTTTGTTTGCTTACCTCTATCAAAAACAGGCAAAGTTGGTATGCACCTATTACCACATGACCTTAAAAGGTCGAATGCATGAGTGTCACATCCAACACTGGCAACCACCCTCAGTCACTCACTGAGTGAGCCAGATCACTTTGCACCTGATATTCTTCACTTTCCTCACCAGATGATGTATCTGATGGTGAGTATTCCTTCTCAGCACTTAGATCATCTAATGTTCTCAAAAATGTTTTGTGGAGCCAGCATAGATTCCACACCATGTGAGGTATCACCCTGAAAGGTCCAGGGACCTGCATTATTGATGATGATTAGCAAGGTACTAAGGACCAGGAAATTTTCCCATGCTTGGCAGATGATGGTAGTGATCTCAAAAAGCTAGGAAAAGTTAAATCATAGTGTGACAATGGCCACCGTTTAAGGATTAACAAACAAATGTCTTGAAAGTTTGAAAATATACTTTTAAATCATGTTCATACTTTATCGATAAATTAGAAAGTATAGTCTGTGAAATCATCAAAGGATGATAATCTGACTTCCAAACAAACTTTTCTCCTCTTATTTTTTTAAGTGAAACTATAATAGTTTTTAAATATTGAAATTCTAATAAAGGTTAAGAACCATAACAGCCAAGTTATTACCAAATGAGCTAAACTGGTGTGATAATTAAAGGGGCTACCAATCTTGCTGTAACATCACAGTTGTTTGGAACTGAAGGTGGCTGTGCAGCACAACAAGTAAATTGCGGAAGAGGACATTTTCCTAGATTTTAGCTTTTTCCATCATGCAAAACAGTGGAATTTACTAAATTTGCAAATTGAAAAACATTTGTAAAGGTTTGAAAGTAGAATTTTAGAAGATTTGACAACCATCTACCTTTATGAGCAAAAAGTGGAATTCTTTTGATATTTTGATTTTTTTCTTCAGTCTTTGAAGTTAACACATCTGTTCAGTTCTGATTTAGTAGGCACATTTTGGATTTTTTTTTGATGATCCTATCTTCTTGGTTAACTAGATTCTTCTCATTTGTTTGACTGAATTTTTTTTTGCTTTTTTACTTTATTTATTACTTGGTTTCTTTTTTTTTCTGGTTATATAGTTAATTGAGCTAAATTTTGTTTAATCGTTTTTTGAGAGAAGGACGAGATTCTATGATAGTTATTGTGAAACAAAAAAAAATAGTTATTAGGAAACAAATGATAATGAAAATTCAACTATTTGTTGTAATCTAAAATGAAATCTCAAAGGTGTTTGGTATACTTACTTTTAACATTGATGTACTGCCTTTGCCTAATCTTCTCTTAAATCTCTACTTTCCATTTTTGCATAATTTTAATGCAGAATATTTAAGTGTGTACAGATTTTAAGAACTACTGGACATTCAAATAAAACCTGACTGAAATGGCAGTATCATAATGGTATCCAGTCTGTTTTCCCTTTAACATCCCTGGTATTTATTAGCCAAACAAACCTGTTTCTTCCTTTTTTTTAAAACAAACTTTTAAGGAGTTGGGGAGGGAAAAGGTGGTCATAAAGACCCCTTATTTATTTAGAAATATTTCTCAGAGACATTTTAAGAATCATTTGTAGCCCCATATTTTTACTGAAGATTTCTCTATGATAATCATCAGATTGATGATGTTGTTTTACTCTTTCTAAAGCTCTCCACCATAATCAAATAGAACTTTTGATCTTGTAACCTTTTAATCAGCATCATTTTACCACAGATCTATCAGGGCATAGTATTTAATTTTTCTAATGTTTCAGTAGGCACTTCACCAAAGACTAAGAGACATTGCAAGAAATTCCATCCATGTATGTGTTAATTGTTGCCTTGTATTGAGTGTTACTTTGGCTGACATATGTCATTACATTTGAAACAGTCCTACACATATTACAAAAGAAATTTTAATAAAACCTAATGAAGACAATCACATGGTTAAAACTTGGTCTTTATTTAGGTTACTTCTGTTACTATCATTGTTGACCCTGAAGGTGTAGTGTTGTTGTTTTTTAGTCGTTCATTGCATGTTTGAAATTATTTTTCTTTTACTTTGTTTTTTTAACAGTATAATATTATGGCATCAATTTTATTCTTTACATTACTTTGCTTGAAGTCTCAAATGACATGAAATATTTCACAAACTTGGCTGCCACAGCCAATTTGAAATTGCCTTAAATGTAATGAACAAATTGCAAGAAAGCTAGAGCATTTATAAGTTAAGAACCTTTGACAAAAGATTTAGAGACATGGTCTCATAAGACAGGTTCATATGTATTACTTCTTTGAGAAACTTGTTCCCTTTGGTGGGGTGTGTGCATGCAAAAAATAAGGAATCACCAAATTTTCAAGATTTGTTTACCAAAGACCTTTTTCTATCCATAGTCTCTCTGGAAATGTCACTTTTTAACCTCCTAATTTTGGTATCACCATAGCTTCTTTCCAAACTCCTTTACATCAATATTCCCTCAGAATAAATTACCCATATCTAGTCCAGATATTAAGGTTAACAAAATCAACTGTTAACCTACCAGCTTGACTTTGTGCATGTACTTATAACACCTGCTGACTTTGCATGCCATTGAATGTTGATTCCATCTTAATTTCATGTGAATGTTGTTGTTTTTTTTTGCATTGAACATCAGTTGTGTTTATGATTGTTTAACTGTCTTATTTTACCTTTCCATTTTCCATAACTCCATTTCTACATATACTGCATAATAATTTGAATGTACTCTAATTGCAACCCAAAATTAAACCTCATTAAATGTGGACATGTTAAAAAGCACTTTTAAGAATGGAAAATTGGGGGGGGGGGTTGGATATGATATTTATAGAAGAGGATTATTTCAGGCTTTCATCACCATTAGTCACAGAATCTGTGAATAAACCTACATATCAGAGCCATACTGTTTTAACTAAACCTGAAAGATTAAAACAGTTGGTGAGAAATCAGGAATTTAACAACCAACTGGCCACAGCTTTGAGGTCATCTCATACTAATATTAAACTATCAGTTGCAAACAAAATCACCACTAGTACATGTGTACCAAGAATAGACCTAAAGAAGATGACACCGAATGATCACCAAAACAGATTTATTAACTAGTCTTATTGAAGTAATGTTGGGAAAAATCTGAATAAAATTTTATTTATTTACTGAGTCAGGACTCGTATAGTGTTTAGAAGAAAGTTCAGTTTTAATGAGAAAGATTCTATTCACTTCTATTTCAAGTTACTGATACATTCTGATTATTTCCTGTTTTCATGAAGTATACATTTTGAATAAAATTATTAAATTTTGTCAAGATATTTTTGTAATGTTTTTAAGCAAAACTGGTAGTAAGAGAATTATTAAATTTAAAAACAATGTAAACTTGGCAATATTTTTTGATTTGTCAGTTTTGCATGAGCTAAAATACCAGATCTTTTAGAGTACTGTTTGTTTATCAAATGGAACTCCTTAGACTGGAGTTAATTTTTAGATGCTTTTGGCTTTACGTAACTCTCTCTCTCTCTCTCTCTCTCTCTCTCTCTCTCCCTCTTTTAGAATGAAGGTAATTAATGGTTTAGAATTGTTTTTACTTATTCGCATATCAATCATGGACCAATTCCAGACAAAATAAGAAAGAAAAAAAAAACATTTTACAATGAAGTTTTAATTTATTTTATTATGTATTTAAATTTGTATTCAGTTTATTTCCATTTACTGCACTGATCTAATAAGAAATAATTTATTGGATGATTGCCTAGCAGTTAAAGGGAGATAATGATTTACTCTCTTTACACTGTAGTTTACCAAGTAGTATCTAAGTTGTAAATTGATATAAAGCAACAAATAAAACTAAAATTTAGTCAAATATTTTTGCAGTTTTAGTAGAGAAACTTTCATGTTTTTCTTCTTCTTAGTGTTTGCCATTGGCATAAGGTGCATGGTACTGTGGTTTGTTAAGAGAGCATACACTGGCCCAGTACCTCTGACTTCAGCTCTCTAGGTTTTCTGTAGGGTTACCCCGCCCTTAGCTCCTGGTTCATACGTCCTACCCTGGGAGCACAGGGGTATTGTTTCTCTGAGGATGCCACCTCGGGGCAGGGCTTTTAAGGTGGCTGTTGTCTCCCTGCTGGCTCTGTCATGGGACACTTAGGAATTTTAGGAGTAGCTTTGCCACAAGCTACCTCACCCCATCCTGATAGAACCAACAGCAGTTTGGTCAATCAATGACTGTTTATTCGACTGGGAACAGCTTATTTCACAGCTAACCTCCGTATCTGGAGGCCGTTCCCCAATCTGCCACCTGGGAACACACTTGGTTGGGGGTGGTCACCCCAACGAAGAACCCATGTGCTGGACATGTAGTAAATCGCCATGTCCGAGATGTTTTCATTTTCATAGATTGGTCTCAGTAGATTCACATGTTGTGTAGTACACTGACCATGGTGCTCTTCAAAAAGGATTTCCAAATTTTGCTAGCATTTATGTAACTATGATTTGTGGAAACTGTGATCAAAGGCTTTGGGATCCTTCATCCATTCACCCTGTGATGCCTAGGTGAGCTTCAATTCAATATTGTAGTTGATACCAGAAAGCTGCAGCAGCATGTGAAGTGTTTGCAACAGCTCAAGTGAATGCTAGCTGCACATTAGACACTGATAACACAAGGATGGAGAAGTTGTCATGGTAAATCTCTTAGAATTACATTACTCTTTGCCATTTGAACCTGTTCCATGAGCATTGGATGGTAGTACTCTGATGTTGATCAAAGTTTTTTTTACAACCAATGAATGTGGCTTGTGTGCTTCTGTTTGGCCAATACTACTATACTGAAATGGTCAACAGTTTTTTCAATCAAATAAGTCTCTCTCTCTCTCTCTTAATATTTTATGATGCTTTGGTTAATCTAAATGTTTCATTTTTTAGCTTTTTGGATTTACATAATCAAAATCAGTGATTATGTATTTAATTTTGTATATAATACTCTTGCCAAATATTTAATAGCATAATACCTTATGGCATACAAATGTGTTATTTACCTTATATTTTACTATATCTGTGGATAATGTTAGTGCATTCATGACATTTCAATAATAGAGAGAAAATATCAATTAGCTACATTCATTTTCAAGTCAAAACTGCAGCACTTCAAGATATTTTTTTGTTTTATTTAATGTAATTTTATGCACATTTTATAGTAGATTTAAAATGTTCTGATTTCAAAATAAGCACAAGAATTAATAATGGATTTGCAGGTTGTCTTGTATCCACTGGAAAATATTTCTTGGCACCAACTCTTGTTAGCAGAACAAGTCTGGTTAGTTGGTGTGATGTTGGGTTTCCTGAATCAAGAAAAGATGGAGAAAAACTGCATGGATCTGTATTTTATGGAAAGATGGATGGCCACTTAGAATTCTTTGATATTATACCTAAACTACATGTATCTATTAGACCCTACACATGGATTCCTATGCTTATCTGTATTACTAATATTATAGTGAGAGGCTTTTAAGGGTTTTTGACCTTATGCTACAGTGATACATACAAAGGAAAAAAAATTTTTTTTTCCCTCAGTGTTGAAAGTTGGTTTAGTAATTAAACAAGGGCCAAAAAATAAATAAATAAATAAGTTTCAAATCTTCATTTAGTTTGCTTTTGGGATCTCTTTCTTGTTTCATTGGAGATTTGTTTTTTTTTTTTAAACCACAGTCCCTTTTTGTTTCAAATATTTTCTACATGATTCCTTTTAGTAAAATTGATAGAAATTTTGTTGAAAGTCTGAAATAATCACTGCAGAGATGATATATAAATTGTGCATTTTAATTGGCCACAGTTTGGTTACAACCAGAGTAGTTAAAAAAAATTGCAGGTTTCATTAGTTAAAACTTTACAAAACAGGGCTAAGAAAATGTAAATTGAATTCATGAAGTTTAGACATTATCACACAGATTCCCTGCAGTTTAAATTCAAGACTACAGCATCTACCACTGCAACATTAAGCAATCCCAGGGGTGGGTGCTGATGCCAAAATTTCAAACCACACAGAATCATGTGATTGCAACATAGTCGTCGTCTTGCAAAGAAATAGAAGGATGCATTGTAACATGTCATCTGGCCTATTATTGTTAGTAGCAAAACAATTTTTGAAGGACTGATGATGAGAAAGTAGGTGATGTTTATATGGTTAACTTTTCAGTTTATGAGCTACAATACAACCACAGCTGCTATCTGCCTAGAAAGATTACTTGAAAATGTTTTGCTTAAATATAAACACACTTATGATTCATATTCTGTAAGCTTGGCATAATATAGTTATTGGTACTGATTGCTTTCTGTTCAGCACATTAGGCATCACCACAAATACTGCTTTGTTTGAAAGATGATTTCCAGTGATGTCCTGCTTAAGTTATTACTGGTTATTAAACACAGTTGTGATTTATGTTTGTTTGGCACAAATGTTTAGTTAACTTAAGTTTTCACAAAGATTCAGGAACCCATTATGCCCTATATATTCTTCAGCAGGGAAATATTTTGATGTACACTACCACTACTAGCAACCAATTCTGGTAATTTATGCCATTCGTTTTTTATTATATCTTTCTACTTTTTCCTCATAGTTGACCCAGTCAGTTTATAATGCCTAGCACTCACCTTTTCTCCTAAAACAAGAAAACTGGATAAAGCAAGGGATTGGCTACTAAATCAAGGAACCATAGGCAGCTAAGCAGAAAGTACCTAGAACACAAGTGCACAAATTTAGTCTGTTACTGAAAAAAAAAACGTTTTCTGATATGTAGTTCCTGATTTGTCTATCAATTTACTGTTGAGATCCTTCATATCACTAAATGTAGCAAACTTAAAACATTTGCTGCTGTCTACATGCTAAGAATCATTAATTATTCTAAAAATGTCTTGTGGTTCTCCTCTTAAATATCTAAAGAACAAAATAAGTAAATCTGTTTCTTTTTACTGTTAAACATAATTTAAATCTTTAAAATGTGAGAACATTTTAATGACTGTGAACCCTTTCTAATAAATCTGTTTTTTTTCCCCTTAAATAAGGGTTCTATCATCAAGATGTGGATTTGTATACAGGCAATAAGGTGAATCTGTGGTTATCTGCAGTAATTGGGGACATGGCCTGTGTAGATAACTGTATGTTAAAACCTCCGAAAACTACAAGATCTGCAAATATAGAAATTTCAAATAGCTTAACAAAAAAGTTAACTAAATTTGTACTGGAAATAATGGGATAGTTTGACTATTTTTCTTTTTGTTTTAACCAGTATATTGCTAAAGGTTTGATTTGTATTACTTTACATGGTAAATAGTCAAATGAATCTATAAATGCTACAGTGAATGAGTAGCCAGTCTCAGCTCTCTTCTGATTGATCCAAAGTGGAAGGATAGCAGTGGATTATCTACTTCAGTTGTCCAGCAACTATGGAATTGTAATCTCTCTCACGGGATATCCATTTGAAAACAAAGCAGTATAACCCAAACTTTTCTATAAAGCAAAGCAAACTGGGCAGTGAAATAAAACTATTAGCAACCTCTAGTATACCTTCATAATTATTAATAAGCTCTTCATTCATTCCTTATCTAAATGGCTTGTTAGCCATTTGTTTTCTGCTTTTACCTATGCCATTGCCATTCCTCATAATCATATTTGTGGAATAAAGAGTTTTTGGTGGAATATTCTGTTGCTGGTAGAACTATGCAACATTTTGTGATTTGACATTCAAATGATAGTAACATAGTTCATAATTTAGAACTACATTTAACTTTGTTGCTATAAGCTGGTAAAAAAATAACTGCATGGAAATTGAGCAGTTCTGTATTAATACTATATTAGAGTACTGCCTACATAAACAAGCCATTTTCAGAATTTATTATCCTAGATTTACAGGAAATGGTCTTCATAGGAGATGGCTACTGAAGACTTTATCATTAAAATTTCTAAAAAGTAGCAGATTAGATGGACATTTCCCATCACCTTAGTAGTAGTAACTGAGCTGATTAATGAACCTATTCTTCAAAGATCTTTACCTGTCTCCAGGGTTTAGTCTTCTGAGGAGGAATTTTTATGTGCAATGATATTAAGTTTTAGTAGATATGTTTACAGTTGCTATTTCTGGTTTTTTGATTATGCAAGTGGCATAACTTTGGTCTTGAAACCTCAACCTGTTGGCAAAGTTTTTGGTTTAGATTTTGACTATGCTTTACGCCACTGTGTCTACTTAGGTATCATTGCAAATCAGACTAGTCCGGAGTAGGGAAAGATGCCCTGAATATGTGCTCTTTAAATCATTCATTTACTACTACTGCTAAGGTTTTTCCTGAACTAGCCCTCTACTTTCTGAAAATAATGCACCACCAATAATTTTCCATTATTTTTTAATTTAAATTTGGTCTGTACTGTATCATAGCCTGGCAACATTCCTGATGATTAATATATCTCATTTTTTTTAAAGCTGAAATTTGGGAAAAAAAAAAAAAACTATATATGCTAATTCACTTTTTTTTTAAATACAGAACTAAACTGGTTTCTTTACTACTGAAACAACATTTCTATTTCAGTTCTCTCTCTCTCTCTCTCTCTCTCTCTCTCTCTCATTTATTAAAAGGAACAAATTGCAAATCAGTTGGTTGCTTTTTTTCATTTCACTGGAGGGGAAGTGTAGGAGAGAGTCCAATTTTTTCTTTTTTTTTAGAAATCTGTAGTGTATTCCTCATATTTTTCCATCGCCTCGCTATGCCATCACCAAACATGTATCTACTCATTCCCTATTTAAAACCATTTTTCTTCTTTCTTTTCTTTTTTTTTTTTTTCATTTGTGTTGGCATAATGAAAAGAAATTTTTCTTTTAATGTCAGTTTCCCAATTTTTCTGTAGGCCAAGAGGAAAGGCTATTGATTCAGTTGACCAATTACTTTTAACAATGTCTGTAATTTGGATATCATTACCAGCTAATTACCCTGGCTCCAAGACTTTATTATTCATGAAAAAATTAATGAAATCAGTGTGATTTAATAACGGTATGGATGAATTTTATGTTATTAACAAAAATTGTGATGATGTAAGATTTCTATCATAAATGAAGTTTTTAAGCTTCACCAAACAGAATTTGAATTTAAGTGAAAATGTTGTAAAATTAATATTGAAAAAATTGTCAATTCATAACAAACTGAATTGAACAGACATTTGTGTTTATTGTTCTCAGGTCTCTCCATAGCTTTAGTTTTAGTTACTTCTGCTTCTACTTCATTTTGTTTGCTTTCTTGCAATTTTTTTTTCCTTTTTTAAATTATGTAACTTTGATTTTTTTTAAATGCATTTGCCTGCCTTTACAAGGGGGACAACACTGGAAATGGAGGGGGGTAGTGGTGCTGTTACTAGTGAGAATTATTCTGCACCGTGAGGGATTGGCACTGCCAACCTCAACAGGGAAATCCCTACTAGAACTCTTTGTTTTAAGATGAGGGAGGAAATAGCTGGTGAAAAATATAGAGCCAAGATAAATCACCTTGCCAGGGAGGGAGATATGCCTGCCAGCAACTTTGTAAAACATCCTTTGACTTTAATTGAGAATGCTGCTTATAGTAATTGTTAAACTAGTTAAAGGTGGAAGGGACCACACACCAATACACACCTTGTGCTGAAAAGATTTCGTATATGCTGTTATCAAATATCCTTTTTACAAATAATGTACCCAAAAAAGAAGAAAACTTTTGATATTTATATGAGAAAATTTCAATGCTTAACTTAAGATGATATATTAATATTTTTTATTTAATGGTTTTGGGAGCACGCAAGTATGAAGTTAATATCAAAGATCTCATTCAAATATACATTTGACAAAAACATTGTATGATATCGAATTCTTGAGTTACTGTGAATGGATACATAGATATGAAGTGCTTACAACATATGGATTTTCAGAATATCGATGGCTCTGTCAATAATTGATTAAATTATTTATTCGGACATTTGTATAATTTTCATTCAGTCAGCGATCTCCAGCAGCACTATCGGAATAGACGTGTTCTAGTGTAGGGATCTGCTACATGGGGAGCCGCTCTGCGGTGTTAAAGGTGGGCAGGGTGGAATCTTCAGTCTTAAAAAAGAGAATGAAAACATTGAGATGTTATAACAAGAAAAAAACACTTTTAATTTTGCATTTGATTTGTTTTGTATGATTTTGGAAGCTATGTAATAATGATTTAGGGATCAACAAAGATGACCAATTATGAATTAGCTTAATTGTCTTGTAATGCTTATTATTAGAATGTTCTTTTTTTAGCTAATAGAATTGTGTATAATTGTAATAAGTTAGCAGAATATGATTGTTACAAGTGTCAATCTGTTGAGAAACTGCACTGTTAATTTTTTCATAAAAAAAACTTAATAGTTAGTAGTATTCCATTGTACACATACATGCACTTTGTATCAGTAATAATCATTAAATGTTTTGTACAAATTGCATGTCAATTTTAACCTGTACCCTTGCTTTTCAGAGGTGTGTGTGGGTGTATGTATATATATGGGAATGTTCTATAAATACACTGCCACATAGTTAATCTTCCTGATGTGCATGGATCCTAAGGTAACAATCATTAGTAGTACACCATGTGCAGGTGTGAAATGGATTTTCCTTCCCAACAAAATGTTACTTTGTTTTTCAAGCATTAGCAACTTTTTACCATCAGAATGATAACTGATGATGGATGTGGTACATTCTGATTTTAGAGTTTCCTTGGAAACTGTAAAGGTGAGCATGTCCCTGTTGTCTTTTAAAGTTATCAAGCCTTGGGAGCTTCTGGAATTTAAGTTTACAAGATTGCTTGGAAGGTGGGGCAGTTCTTTTTGTTGCTATAGTGGTAGTAGAAGGTCTTGTTAGCTAATGTTTTTGGCAGAATTTTTTGGTAGCAGTTACCATTTGATTAGTCTCTTTTTACATTTCCACAATTGGAATTGCTTTTTTGATGTACGAAGTCTGTTCAAAAAAAGACCGGACTTTTGTCATACAAAATTTATTGCCGGAATTACAGCATTATACATGTTTATCCCCTTCAAAGTACCCCCCCCCCTGCTTGCAACGCACCGCTCCCATAGTTTCTGCCACTGTTGGAATGCTCCTTGGAACTCTTTTTCTGAGATGGCTCGTAACTGTCTCAGCGAATTCTGTTTAATCTCGTCTACACTTTGGAAACAACGTCCTTTTATGGTGGTTTTCAGCTTGGAAAAAAGGAAAAAGTCTGCTGGGGCCATGTCTGGAGAGTACAGATGGTAGGGAAGGACGACCGTTTCTTTGGAGGCCAAAAACCGGTGGACAAGTAGAGACAAGTGACTAGGTGCGTTGTCGTGGTGCAACACCCAGCTCTTGTTTTGCCACAACTCGGGCCTTTCCCGGCGCACATCTTCCCTCAAACGCTTTAAAGCTTCTACGTAGAACTCCTTGTTCACCCACTCCTCAACAGTCAAAAAACACAATCAACATCGGCTTCAAATTTGATCGGCTCATGCACGCTTTTTTTCGGTCGGAGTGACATTTTCCCAAGCCACTGCGACGATTGTGCCTTGGTTTCCACATCGTAGCCATAAACGCAAGTTTCATCTCCTGTGATGATAGTTTTCATGAAGTTTGCGTTGCTTCTTGAACGATCAAGCAGCTCTCGGCTGATGATCACCTGGTTCTCTTTCTGGTCGTAGGTCAACAGATGTGGCACGAGTTTTGCAGAGACGTGATGCATGTCAAGTTTTTTAGTCAAAACTTTGTGGCACGACCTGATGCTGATACCGACTTCCTCAGCAACCTCTCGCACAATCAAACGACAATTTACATGAATCACAAAACGAACAGCATCGATGTTTTCATCGTTTGTTGACGTTGAAGGTCGCCCTGATCTTGAATTTCCTCAATCGATTTTCTGCCCGATTTAAACAGCTTAAACCACTCGTGACATTGTGATCGGCTCATGCAGTCCTCCTCAAAGGCCTGCTGGAGCAAAGTCCATGTTTCAGTAAAAGTTTTGCCGATCTTAAAGCAAAATTTCACACACACATTGTTCCATAAGATCTTTCATCTTCACTTCACAGAGGGGTTGACAGCACGTGTTACTTTCAAAGCTCTAGACGGGTAACTGATAAGAATAGCAAGAGGCCCCAGGCGACATTATGTCACGGAAGGTTGTTGCTACATGAGCCAACTTGTCGGAGCTCGATCGTTGCAGTGGTTTGTGAGCTATAACAAAAGTCTGGTCTTTTTTTGAACAGACCTCGTATATCTGGCACATGACTGATTGATCATGCACTTCTGAGCCAACTTTCTCCAAGAGATTCCAGTATTGCCATAGCTTTCTTGCCAGAACCTGGCTTCTGATCTATATTCCCTTTACTTTCCGCTTTCTGGAGTACACAGTGTCTGTCTGCATCCAACTCAATCACATTCTTTTTAAATTGCCTATAGTGAAATCTTTTAACTGGTTTGCACTAGTTTTATCTCTGCTCTTGTTGGTAGCTGGAACTCTAAACTTTCCTTTGACAAAGTTAGGCATTTTTCAGTGCTGCAGGGGGTCTGCTATGATAAAGTTTTACCATGTCGAATATTTATGCAAATTTGTTTACAATCACCTCTTAGCTGTGTAGGCTAGCTGATTTGCATTATGATTCTGCAGTATATAGCAGAGTCAGTGATTTCCATCCGAGGAAAATTTCTCACTAAAACTGGGAAATAAACACAATCCCAGCCATTTAGTTACTTGGTATGGCTGAAAATACTACAGTTTTTGAGAGCAATATTGTATACTTGATTAGGATATGAACTGTCACTAGCTGTGGATATTTGTTATTTTTTCAGTTTTTGTTAACAGTAGAATCCGTTGAATACTTTTTTCTCTAAAACCATATGGCTCAACTTGTTTCTTTTTCTCTCAGGAGGTGACTCTGGGTTTGAGGCAGCAGCTGAATCCTTTGTGAAAACTGCTGCCAAACGACTATCGTTAAAGGGACGCAAATCATCAGTGTCTCGTCTTCCCCTCAACACGCCTCCAGGAAGTCCCAATGTATTTAACAACAAAAAATAATGTGCACAGACAGGAGAACTTAATGAAACATTATTGCAGCAACCAAGTGGACTTTCTGTAGGGGAGAATTTGCTCAACTGGACACAGCAGTGAGATTGTGCATGTGTGTAATTTATTAAGAACAAGAGCTGACACTGTTTCTCTATATTAGAAGTGTTCAGTGTTAAATAGGACCATGGTTTGTATCTTAGTTGTAAGTGCCTCTTGAACCTTCCATTGGAAAATACAGAAAAACAAGCCTGGAACAGAAATGGACTAGGCTTGATTGCCACTGCCTCTAACATAGCAGCAGTCATATTTGTTTGTTTTTTTTGAGAGAGAGAGAGAGAGAGAACAAATCAATTTAAAAGTGACTGGTATGACTCTTTTGAAATAATAGATGATATGGTGGTAAAACCATGTTAAAGGGAGTGAAATTTGGAGCCAGAAGTAAATGACACGACCATTATTAAAAAAAACAAACCTAAGACAATTTAAATTGAGAGTCATTCATAAATAAAAGGAGATTGCTTGTTGTGATCACATGTGGAAATACCCTTCTGATATGTATTAAAAATAAGCAAAAGTATTCATACCTCAGGTTCTCCCCATTAAAGTTTCCTTCCCTAAAACATTTATACTATTGCTATTGGTCATCTTTTGAACATATTGCTGTAATGGTTGTATGAACAAAGAAATTCAGCAGCACATTGGTTAGAGTTTGGTTTTGCAAACTCGGCACTATTGTACTTGGCACATTTTTTATTAACCTATTCATATTTAATAGCTTCATTAGCTATTGAATGAAATTGTGTTGGTTAGCAGCATAAAACAAATTGAAATTTGGTCTGTTTTCTATCATGTTGTATTTGATTTGGGTTGAAGAAATTAAGTATAATGCCAAAAAACATCACTGAATCCTCTGTTGTTTTATTTCTTTTTAAAGTACAGCTAAAACCAGTAACAAAGTAGTACCCTGACACACCAGGTTCTCTCTCTTGTTTGTTTGCTTTTTTTTTTCTAACTCTTCCATTTCTAGAACTGCCAGCTGCTATCATTGGAAATCTTTTCTAAATCCATCTATCTAAAATAAATCAAATTTATTGGCACTAAGGATATAAAAACTACAGTATTTCATATTGCCCTTAACTATGCTATTATTGTATAGTGATCATATGTATATATACAGAGTTTATAATGAGGAAAGTATATGATTAAATCAGCACTGAACTATTACAAAAGACGTGCAGTGGACTGTCTAAACTGCTATTAAAGGGGGCTTGAGAGAGTTGGATTACTCAGAGGGGAGTTATTTTCTCTCCCATTATCAAACATCTAATCAATGAAGCTAGATGTAATTTATGTAATGCAGAAGGAAAACAAAGCGAATTTATTATCTATTTAATTGTATTATTTTCTTTTATGTCATAGATAAAAGATAGATGATATCAGATAAATAGTACATTATTCCTGTGTTGTATTAATCAATTAGTTGTGTAGGCTTTGGAAGCTGACCATACAGTTTTGTAGCAACTTGCTTTATTTGTCAGTTCTCTCCCAGTACATTTTAAGAGTCATTCTGACATTTGATATTGAAATTAATGAACAAAACCTGTTATTTGTAATAAGACCAAAAACTGTGGCTGTAGAACTTGATAAATAACACAGCTAGATGTGCACTCTATATAAGGGACAACCTTCTCCAACCCATCCAAGATATAGCTCTCATACATGCAGTTCATTGCACAACATTGATGACAAGTTAATCTATGAATTTTCTTAACCCTAGAACTACTCAAAGCACCGTGGTGACAATGCCACATTGGCACAGCTGAAGGATAACTTTCAGTTAGCAACATTGTCCCCTAACCAGATGCATGATAATTAACATTCCATTTATTCTGTAGCTATTTATTTGCTTTGCATCAGTTGTCAATTAGAAGTTACAAGATGCTGACATTGTCAGTTTACTAAAAGGCATTTTCTATATAAAATAGCATTTGGGACTGACATTGAGTATCAGAATTTAAAATTTGAACAGATAGATAGGATTATATTTAGAATTTAAAAATAATGATGATAACTTTGTCTTTTGTCTGGACCAAAAATCAGTGTCAGTTTAGACAGAATATCTGAGTACTCAGAGAACAATTTAGACAGTCCATTGCTTATAATAATTGCTCATTCAATTTGGATTTTTGTGATGATTGACTAACTCTTTATCATGTGTGTAATAATATAAGATATGTTTACTGTTATGTGAGTTTATACTTCTTTTTAAAGTTTAAAATAAGAATTTCTTTGTTTATTTTTTTTTGTAAATGGAAATCTTTTTTTTTTTTAAATGTTTCAGGACAGAGAAGCCATATGAATGATGATTTTAAATAATGTAGGCATCTTGTTATATGTGTGGTATGCATAGACCACTTGTACAGATGGGAATATTTTTCTCTCTTAATATCATTGTAAATAGAAGGGAAGGGATCTAGTGTTGAAACCTTTAAAAAATGTATTTATAGGGCCTGAAAGTGTTATCATGGGCACTACTTAATAACAGATTCTCTCTTCATTATATAATATGTTAATTGTCATAATGACCCTGAAGTATTCTGTTAATATTGTGCTATACTTATGTAGATGTTTCTGTAATGGAGCCATCTGATGCGGTCAGGGTGTTGGCAGTGACTATATCAGTCAAGATGCCCAACAGCAAAACCCTGACTTTCACTTTCTAGAACTCCCATCCTAACCCCCTCCTTAAAATGGCAGTGTGATTCATTGACTAGGTGATTCATGACAGGAATGGTGAGGGTCAGCAGCTTAGGCAAAGATGATTTTGGTAAATTGGAAGGTGAGTGATCTGTTATCTAAGGATAGTAAGGAATTTGGAAGAGCACATTAAAGAGAATACAGGAAGAGCGAAACCTTGTAAGAATTCAGTCTCACCATGTTTGTTAGTTAGTTAGTTAGTTTTTTTTTTTTGTTGTTTAAACATCCTTATATTTTGTATATAACTCTCAATGCATCGTGATGTTATGGGTTGGGATTTCTGGTGAAAGAGTATTCTCTGTGACCTTATTTTAGCAGTAAACCAATCAAAAATTTTGGTATGGGCAAACTTGAATTAATATTAAGATAGTGCAGTGCTTTTTTGTTATGTATTCTATTTTAATCTGATAGGGATCCTTTAATAATGTGATTTCTACTCATTTACCTAGTTAAGTATAAACGTTTTTTAAAAAATTAAAAGCTGCATCAATTAAAGAATGGAAATGTAATCAATTGCAAATGACAAACTTCCAAGATGTAGATTTTGGTTCGTTTTTAGTAGCAAAAAAAAAAAAAATAATAAAAGATGATGCATTGTTTGACATTCTTCAAGATAAATTGTATTTTGATTCCATGGTTTATACGGCTTGTCATAAAATAATTTTCCTGGATCATTTATTTTTACCTTTTTTTAAAATTTCAATTGCATCTCTTAGAATTGGTTAATGCTTGTGTTGCAGTGCTCTGTCATTTTCTCTTCAGCCAGAAGTTACTAAAAATTACAAAATAACAGATGCGTTTACAGCAGTAAAACATTTAAATCTAGAAATTTGGCTTTTAGTGAGGACAGGGTTTGTATTTCACCTTTAAGAAAATCTTCCTGATATATTAAATAAATAAAAACATCATAATTTTACTGTATCACAGAGAGATTTTAAAGTTGTAATAGTGTTTTTAATGATTTTTAAACACACTCTGACTCTCGCTTGAACATTGAAGATTCATCAAAACTTTTATGCCACAATCTACATGTGCCCCAAAGTTACCAGATGTGCACCAAACAGACACGTTTCATATAAACTGTCACAAATGATTATTAACCCTTAAACTTTCTTTTTTCACATATAGAAATTAAATTAAAATTGCAAGAAAAAAACTACCTTTTTTTTTTTTATAAGTAATTACTTCTTCCTGGAAGCTGCATGCCAACATTGGCAAATAAGGTATTCACCAGAGCTCCATGGTGCTAGTAACTTCGATTTTTTTACTGTGCTGAATTCAGAAAGATTTGAAAGAGAGGGATAGTACACAATTACATTAACATAAGTGCAATGTTAATTTATTGCCTATTATTAAATAACAATAAGTAGTTTATCTCATTTGTAATGATGGCAAGAAACCATTTGTTTAATTTATACATATATTATCGCTAAGTGTGTGTGTGCCATATTTGAAGTAGTTTCGTGTGCACATTTGACAAGGAAAGAAAATAATTTTGCTATATTGAAGTTATACTAAAACATTTTGCTGAAGGTTCTATGGTGATATACTTTAGAGGTGTGTGGAGAAAATGTGACAAACTTAATAATGTTTATGAGATATTGGAAAAAATTTCTGGTTGTCTCTAATACTTCAATGTTTTCATATTAACAGTATATATTAAAAACATTTTTTTTCCTGAAAATATTATGCAGGGTTTGGAGATTTCCTAATGTTGACATTTTTAAAACTTTGCTGAAATTTCTACGAACTTACTTGGCAGCATTTACAATAATTTCTTTCTTTTCTTTTTTTAAATAGTAAATTTAAGATCTTAGAATAAAGTAAAGAAAAGATTCACATTTACATCACCTTCATGTTTTTAGTTTGTTTTTTTTTTATCTCGTTAGCAGTTTGTAATAAGATTTAAATCACCTTTTTTATGCATCTTGCCCCTTTGTGAGTAACAATGACTAAAGCACCCATTCTTTCAACCTGTCTAATTAATGCATTTTTAGAAGAATTAGCATTACTACATTCAGTAGTTTTGCTAGGCATACTGTTCTTCGTATCTGCCACTTATGGATGTCAAATTTACTATGACATATCCAGAGTGGGTGAAATAACAAAAAGTTGAGAATTTTCTATTTGATTCATACTTTTCAAATTTAAATGCCTCATTTTAAGCTCCATGTGATCTTTGACAGAATAACCAAGACTTTAAATAGAGGAACAAGAGCATCCAGTGATGACTTTTAAAGACTTGTTTACCTTACATTATCCCTGTTGCCAATAGGACTATCATCCTACCAGATTGATCCTAAAATAACACATTTTTTACATTATTGGTAGCACATGAATTTTTGAAAACCATATTTGGCTAGCTCTGAGTATATTTTTACATTGGAGTTAATCAGTCAGTAAGTTTTCTAATAGTTGATTCTAAAATCTACACTAGTTGAAGTAAGTATCTTCAACATGACATCTTAACATCACCAAGTTTCCATGGGATAAGGAAACTCTTTGATTAAGAGATTCAATCTTTCATCTTTTTTTTTTTTTAATCTTTTTGTGGTGCATGTGAAAGTTCTTGTATGCATGTGTATCTCCAAGGAGAAGGGGAGTGGAGGGTGGTGGCCGAAGCCATGTATGGACCGAAACATGGTGTGGAGCAAGCTCCCGTTAAGACCTAAAAGGCTGGGTTGAGGCGCCAAAGCACCTCGTGTATCTGGCCGTCGAGGCAGCCAGAGTTAGGGGTGCAAACGCCCCACGTTAGAGTGACCACTTCCCCAGCCAAAAACCAATCTTGCGAAAAAATCTTTCATCTTAGCCACACTTTTGATATTGGTGAAAAAGTAATAATCAGCATAGACACTTTGTGAATACTGCATCTTTGGAGCTTACAGAGATTTTGCTTATCTCCCATTCATTTATCAGAAGAAAGCTCTCTTACCTCCATTGTTAAGCTGCAAAATGTGTCTGACAAAACTAATCTACAAAACCCACACTTTCCTGAATGTTCACCTGCCATACTTTTTGTCATTGAAAAATATGGGTGTTTATTTAATGGCTAGTCAGCCTTAATTGGGGCTGGATAATAAATGAAAATCTGTCCTGAAGTTTTTTAAAAAAAAAGTTAATTTTGCAGAGCTGCCTTTTCTAATGTTGTTAGTACCTATCCATGATGACAGCCTTTCACTGCTACCCACTATCTCCATAATGCCTTGTATACCACAGTCTTATTATCATCTTTTTTCTTTTGGTTTCAACTCTATCCAATGGTCTGACCACACTATCCTCACCAATCTTTTCATCTTTCATTCTTGTGGCAAAACTTCAAAACAGTTACAAATCTCGATTACAGTATGCATTACAAGGAAATGAGACAAAGTATGCTCAACTAAAGCTGTTGTCTCATTCATTTTTACTTTCATTTGCATGTGTTCCACACATTCCAGCATCTTGTCTTATATTCACTAATTTGCTTACTCTCTTATTCTTATCAGTACTTGATCTTTTATTTTCCGAGATGCTTCATTGCTATCACGCTTACAGTCATAGGCCTCTAATCATTTAGACAAACCTTTTGTGACCCAACAATTACCACAATCTTACTGACAATCAACTTATTTTTGCTCTCTCTCAAATTATACACAGCTCTCCTCCACATGCATTACTCCCCACAGATAATCTCTCAAAGTTGCTATTTAACAAATATAAACCAGTATTGTACTTATATTGGTGGCCAAAATTATTGTATCACCTTTTTTTTAAAATGAAATAATGAGTGCCCATTATGTTACAATGTGAAAGCAAACTTAACACAATAAAGTTGGTTAAACTTTGTTTTGCTAGGTGACTGCTGAATGTCAGTGATGCTGCCATTGAGTAATAAACTTCAACAAGTTCACACATTGTAGTACTGTTTTGACTAAGGAATACATAAATGATAATCAAAAACAAAAAAATGCTTCAACGTTTTGTTAGTCTAGTAGTGGCATACTTACAGTCAAACAAACCCAAAATTAGAATTATTTTATATGATGGTGATAATTTTGGCTACCATTGTACCTCTGCTGTTTTAGTAGCTTTGCACCCTGTTCTTTTGAAAGGAATGTTGCCACACAAAGAAAACAGTTGATGATGAAAATTTTAAAAATACTAATTCTGTAAGCTCTTTATAAACAACTAAAACCGTTTTTGAATGGAGACAATGCATAAATGGACTTGACTAAGGTTAAGTGTTTCACAAGATAATCAACTCTAGCTTGGCTTAAAAGGAAAACACTTAAATTTAGATAAAAGTACACAAAATATATGAAATAGTGGCAGAAATTACTTAGCACTCTTGCCTCTAGTAAGTCCCATACAAATTTAACGGAAGCTCCAAGTTCTACATCTGGCTGTAATGTGTTGCCCTTTATCCAGGTCTGAACATTTTATGAATATTTTTATTGATCTTTAATACAAGAACTAATGTCTCAGTGGCTTGATTGGCATTTGCTTTCAGCAGCCTAAAACATCACTGATATCCCAAATTTCTGTAGAAGATGAGCAGCCATGGAGCGGGTATCATAGTCTCCAACTCTACTAGTGAATCATGAAGCTGATGTTCATTAAAGTCAAAGAACTATGCAGTATATATTCTGAAAGCTACATGACCCAATACATTCATTTTTTTTAAAATCAAGCGAGAGAGAGAGAGGCCATTAAAAATCTTGAAAATAATTTTTAAATATTAAAATTTGAAATATTTATCTACTTAAAAGAGAATAAACAAATAGGATGATCTTGTGAGCTTTTTTAAAATTATTTTGTTCCTTTGACATAATTGCAACAGTTCTAATAGTGACTGCATACTGTTTTGTCAAACTTTTGGTTATAAATATATATGTGTGTGTGTGTATAAACTGAAAAATTGCAGTAACCACATAACTTGAAAAGCAACAAAATAAATTGAGGAAAGAGAATGTCAACCAGTTTGTGATGACTTATGGATTTTTCATCTAAATGAGTTATTACATGTTACATCACATACCAGTATTCTTTGTTATTACAATGTATGTTCTTTCTTTTTTTAAGGATTTAGAAAAATGTTAACTTTTTTTTAAAATTCAGTCTCAGATAAATAGCCTGCAACAACAATTAAACCAATTTTTTGTTTAGCATAGACAACCCTGGGTAATCCAGAGCATGCAATGTTTATTAAATGGAAACTATGACCTTGGTAATATAATTTGCATAATGCTTTATGATGACAACTTTTTGATGGTAATCATTTGAAAGTCCACAACACGTGCATGAAGGCTTGCTCTATTGTTAATAAGTCCATCCTGACTATGACCCATAGAGCACCAACTCACTGTCTCTGGCAGGGTTACACCAAAATTGGCAGCTTTCCACTTAAGTTCTCTGCACTCATTCAATTATGATTCAGAAAATATCATTTATGTTTCTTATTGTAATTTATTATCAAAAAGTAAAATGCTAAATATATGATTGTGCACAGCTTCCCTGTAATAGTGATTCCAAACTTGTTTAATGCTGTTTCAAGTGCAGTCTTTAGCACTGGATGCAGAAGCAGGGACACATTTTGTTCAGCCCTTACAAGGGACTTTCTGACCACTGTATGTATGTACTTATGTATATATTATATATATTCTTTGTGTACTCGGTTTTGGTTCACTGCATTGTGGATAATGTAATTATGCAGAGATTAAATTAAAAGGAATCTATATATCAGAAACTTCCCTCCCTCTCTTGTCAGAATCCATCTTTATTTCAGTCTAACCTGTTTTAAGTGAGCACTCAGATGAGACATCTAAACTGGTTTCTTCAGACAGTGGCTTTTTAAATCAGGTAAGGCAAGATGAACTGTCAACAAACAGCTCAAGTTTCTATTTCTTCAAATAACAAGCATCTATAATATCAAAATCATCTTTTAATGTTTTAATTAAACAGATTTTCTGTGTACATAAATAAGTGATAAACACCTAACTTTGAGATATGTAGTTGTGCTGGCATTAAAAATTGGAATGTCCATGTAGACCTAATTAAGGTCTTTAATAGATTTTGATCAGCAGATATATTGATAACAGTACTTTAATCCCTTTCAAAATATTTTTAGCTTGAAAGTTTTCCCAACAATTTTCTCTCATTTTTTTCTGGTGCATACAGTCATTACTCATGTGTGGCTTGGATTATAATTCATGTATCTGAATCATCAGTGTGCATAACTTACCGTACATAATTTGTTTTGTGTGTCATGCAAGTGGTATAAGGATCAAAGACACTGCCTATGCAGTTTTGGAAAATAAGCCTGCCATTTAAACCACTATACTAGAAGAGTGGCATGAAATTCCGAATATATTAGGCAAGATTTTTTTAAATGTTTTAACTAAAAAAAATTAATGTGTGCACATGCGCACAATATGACTGTCTACTTGTCCATTCACTTGATAATAGTTTTCTAAAATAAATTGAAATAATTGTGTAAAATTTGCAGTTGTAGCAGCCAACACTAATTGCATCACCTTGACTGCACTAGTAATTTCAGGTACAGAATTAGCATGTCTCACTTTATGCAATTTTAAAATCTTGTAACTGATCAATAAACCTTTCTAATGTATTTTCGGTGGATGGCATTTAACCACATCACAAGCTCTAAGGTAAATAAGTCGTGACTCCTTACAGTCACTAATTAAATAGATTTACATTCATACTGTAACATGTAATTATATTTAACATCACTGTGCTGAGAAGCACAAAATGCGCAGTATTGATTTTTTTCAAAGTCCTGTGTGTTGACTACGAGGTAGCATAATGCTGTGGTTTTCCACTAGAGAGCATTGTCTGCCCTGTCACAACGGCCCCTGCACTTTGCGGGAAAATCCCTGCTAGAACATCATTTTTAGATGTTGGAGGAAATCAGAAGATGTCTACATGACTGGCTGGTGAAGAAGGACGAGGAGGAAACATGCCATGGTGGTACATCAGAATGAGTCAACTTCAACCAGGAGTTGAAAAGCTTGCATGAACAGATCATAAAAGAAGTCATTCTCTTTACATACTGTACACTGGACAAAAATTCATCTTTATTGACTGACCCAGTGGCTGTCTTTACATGGTATTTATGTATTGTTAAACAGAAAAGATAGTAATTTTTGTATAAGTATCATGCGAAGGTGGCACACCCTACAAAAACAGTAATATGAATAATTTTATCACAGGTATGACACTGCAGCTGAGAAAGCTTGACAGGAATAAGATTGTGAGAAAGTTAACTGCCAGCACACAGTGATGATCATTCTTACCAAGTAATCTAATGTCCACCCAACATAAATTTAACATATGTCATTATGTAAGAACTACTGGCAGTGCCTTTCTCTGACACCAATAACAATCTGACATCTTGTGGAATGGCAATAAGTGTCTCAGTGTCCTTACCATTGTTAAATCTTGTTCAGTGAGAATGGCATTATGAAAGTTTTCTGATGAATCCAGTTATTACATGAGTATAGAAGATGGGAGTTTATCAGCAACAACATGAGGTTTGCTCAGAACTTTGCTTTGGAGTTGGGGGAGCTTGTCTGACAGTGATGGTGTGACCTGGTCACTAATGGGGACTGCTCCCATGAATGCCTATCTTCCCACATGATAATGTGACACAGACTTTTTTTGAACAAATGTAACATCCAAGAACTAGATTAACTATCTGGATATCCTGATTTAAACTCCATTGTGCATTTGTAAGGATTTAGGATGCAACAGCAACAGTACCCACCATGCTCATTTTGCCTAGTTGACAACAGGTTTGCATGATGAATGCCAACACAGTATACTGCTGCTGATGCAAAGAGAAATGTTACATTTGGAATACTACCTGTTGTCAAATTGTAACTATTACATCTTGTGCACCTTTATCTATTAATACTAAATGTAGGAAGAAAAAAATGATATTGTTACTGAATAAAGGAAGTGCTGCCATTTTGTCTGAAGTGACTTCAGTGCCAAGACATGAAGCAGGCTGATGTAATTCACTCATTTTAATTCTTACATGAAATTTAAACTTTTGTTTTTCAGAGTATTCTGAAAGGTAATTTACTCTTGCCTTTTTTTTTAAAAAAGGGGGGTTCTGTGTTGTTTGGAATTCTTCATGCATATTCAGATCTCTAGAAATCACAATTGATATGCATCCTTGAGAGCCTAAATTACAATCGTATTCGTTAAATATAAACGAGTTATACCTGGTAACTTGTTCAGGTGATAACTGCCATTTAATGAACGGTTTTTGTAGGAAATTTTGGTGCAGATGTTGTTACCAAACAATGTTAGGGGTTCAATACTTGTGGCTGAGAAGAGTTTGTTCATTTCGATCTGGCTCTGGAATGTTCTGCGGTTTTAGATCACTTGTCATTCTCAAAAAAAAAGTTTATCTGCGTAAACAAACACACACACAGAGATATCTGAGAGAATTTGGACTCTTGTCGGTGGGTGTTCCAAACATTTTATTGGGTGTGTATACATTTGTTCTCGGATTAATTCGATGTAAAAAAAAGAATGATTAATTACTTGAAATGCTTAATTAAAACAACAATAACGTGGTCGTACCCGTGCAAGCAGGCAAATATAAAACAAACCTTCGGACTGCAAACCAAGTATCCTTCGGCGTCCGCTCCCTGGAGAAAGAACTCTCTCTTAATTGATGAAGAAGAAGAAGAAAAAAGATCGCTTCATTTAAATTGGTATCTGCTGGCACGAGATTATGTCATAAATTTGCGCAATGAAAGACCAAGGCATGTCGCTTTTTATCGGAAACGGTTAGAGACGGATCGCATTTTGTCTGACTGCGTCCATTGTACGACTTGACAAATAGCAGTCATTTATCCTCCCGACCCAGCAGCAGGAGATGAAAGGAAGTGCCTCTCCGGTTAGGCTTCCTGTAATCGCCTACCACTCTCGGCCCTGGCTGCCGTACCCCCCCCCCAAACCGAACTGGTCGTCCATACATCAAAGTCCTGCCGCTCGGCCGCGCACTGGCGGATCAATCTCGGATGAAGTAATGTCTGTCGGAATTGTTTTCTAAATGAAGATTATGAACGAGAGCTAATGGCGAACCTTTTGAGAGGAAGTCTGTCGTTAGCCGCTCGGGTGGCTGAGACGCCGGCCCGCCCGCTTGTCTGTCCGTCTACCGGTCCCCTTGCCCCTCTCACGTCAGCCATTCTTTGACCCGGGCCAGAACCGCGCTGCTGGAAATGAAGCGCAGCTAGCCAGACACGGAATAACTAACGTCAGCGACCAGGCAGTTGTAGAGAGAGAGATTAAATCAGCAGCGAGAAGATTTTAATAGAGTGTCGTGTCACCATGGACGGGATCGAACTTTTACCAGCCGTCCTTGTTACAGTAGGAACGAGCCTCGTGTCGTCGATTGAGCAGCGCGACTTCGCGGGTCTCCAAGGATCGGCTGTTACCAACGAAACCTCGTCGAGTTGGTTGGAGAAATACCGTAAATAAAACATTCTTGTACGTGTTGCTAAGGACAACCGAATAACAAGCGTACTTAGCTTCGTGATGAAACCAGAAATATCTTCGGCTTCTCGTAAGTTCCTCTGAACCGGCTTTTCTGAAAGTGAGCCGCACGAATTCTCACTGTCAGGCGTACGATTTCCTTGATGGTATTGTCGGCATTAGACTAGCTGACGGTTTATGGCTGGCAGGCAGGCAGGCCCCTGATCAGAGCGGCAAATTTCCTGGACCTTGAATCGACCAGGGTGTATCGAAGTTCGACGGGGCCCAGTTACGTGTCTTGCCAGCTCTTATTTTTCTCGTTTAGAGGGGCCGTGGTAGTACGAGGAGTCTAAAAAAGGAGAGCGGGGTCATAGGCCGAAAAAGAAGTTTGAGAAACCCTGCTATAAACACCTCAACCAAACTGAAGTCTGGTCTGCCCTTGATTTCGTTTCCTTTCTCTGGATGCAATACCGCTGATTTTATTATTCTCTCTTCATTTAAAACACTGATTCATTTCAGATGGTTACTCTTTTTTTCAAACCTATTTCTTATATGGACGCTGTATATATTGTATATGGACGGGATGGTGGGCTGTCGTTTACGAAAGACTCCGGATGTTTCGAGACTCCGCTTCACTATCACCTGCCTACTTTTCTTCTTTCTCAAAAAAATTTTGTCTTTATATTCCCTTGACGACATAGCGTTATAAATAATTCACAGCCAACTGTTTGGTGTTTTTAATGGTCCCCTAATTTGATTTGTCGGCAGATTTTACTGTGGAATGTCTGTCTGAAACAGCGGTGAGCTGTTCTTGGAGTGGTGCTTCACTCCTCTCCTCTCCGTCACTGCGACATCACGGACGGAAGCTGGGTCCTCCAGTGAGCTAGGGCAGAGGTACGTGCTTCTGCTTCATTTTTTTAAAATTTATAAATATTATTCCAGCTGTCCTGGATTTTGTTAATTCTGGCGGATGGCCGACTACTTAGCCCGCCGCTCTGCTCCGCATCCCATTAGGATCCTGCTCGATTTTTCGCTTTCCCACAGTATAGTTTGTTTTTTTTTCTCCCTCTTCTGTACCAGTCCTTTTGCGTGGGTTCCTTCCGGGATCTCTCTCTGCATCGCATGCCACAGTCTCGAATATTCGACGTCACACGTGAACGGATAAGTCGATTCGCTAAGCCGGCGCTACTCCCACATCGCCAGAAATGGCAGCAACTCTAACGATGATGTCCCACACTCTACCGTCGAACGACGTTTAATTTACTTTCGCAGAATTTTAAACGCAACTGTTTGTATTTGTTTTCAAACAAAGACAACCAAAAGAATTAAACGACTCTGATCAAAATCTTGGTCGTTCTATTCGATTTATTAGGTTCCTTTCAGTAGAAGCGTCGCGAGAGTACGGAATATGATTTTACTTTTGGCAGCAGCTTGTCTCTAAATGATCTGTTGAAGGAGATAGATTAAATCATCCACTCTCCCTGAGGCTATTTGATGCAGTTCTTCCCATCATAATCTCTAATGATAAATTATAAAGTTTCAGCGAAGATTAATCAGTGGAAATGTGATCATCAAAGCAGCGAAAACCAGAGAATAAATAAATCACATTTACCAGATTTTAAAAAAAATAAAAATAACGTATTCCTTGCAATATAAAATTAGTAAAATGTAGTAACTACCTGGAAAATCAAACGAACTTAGTTTCCTTGTAAGTACTAATATCAGGGCTTTTGGGTCCCCGAGGGAAAATCCTTTTTTTTTTTTTCAGACTGCTTGTTGAAAAATTTGTGTCGAATCTCATGTCTTTGTTGGTACAGTCTTTAAAATAGCAATGTACCCGACAGAATTAAGGTTTTCTTCTACAAACAACAATTCTGTCTCTATACTTAAATGTGGGCAGAAGACCCCGACATTTTAGATCATTGTTAGGATCTTTCCAAACCCGTGTGCAACAAATCTCTCTCTCTCTCAGCTGATCTCATCAGAGAAAAGCACGAGCCACCAGAACTTTCGAGATACGTTATCCCTATTGGGCAGCAGTATGGTTTCTAACTCTAACCCTGTCGCTAGGTTGAAGGCGACTATGTAAGACCCCCTACCTTTTTTATTCTCATTGCATGGGTGATGTCACTGTTGAAGGCCTTTCTTCCGCAGCAGTGGCTCTCCAAAATTAAATATAAGGGCCGGATCTATTACAGTGGGGTAGCTCTCTCATTGCCCGCATACTATTCAAATTTTTCAATTCGATATCTGTTAAAATCTTAATCTTTTTTTTTTTTCTAGCGAATAATATTCACGTCGTACATGGTCTATAAGGGAGACAACCGTTGCGGTGAGAGAAGCTTAATGGCATCCGCTAGGGAGAGTTTCCTATCCTGCGCCACGAGGCCCCGGCACTTCCGACTTTACCAAAGGAATCCTTACTGGAATCCTTCATTTTTAGATGGCTGCTGAAGCCATACAGGGATCAAACATAAATCCTCAGCCTTGGCGATCCAATAGGTTAGCTAACCATTGGGTCTTGTCGGCTGTAAATGGTATTTAATATTCCACATTCATTATTGCTAGAAGTTTTCGAAAGCATTCTTCGATTTAGTCGTTTTAATTTTAATTTTTTTTTTGTAATATTTAAATTTAATAATAAGTTGTGCTGCCCAACAGAATGCATTATTTGGGTCAAATTTAACCGAAAATAACAAACTCAACAGCTTTTCGATATCTCAATCTGATTGTATCAGTAAGGTTTTATGTTTTTCCACGTTGGCTGATCCGATGACACGTGACGTCAGCTTGGCCGTAAGTACCGAGGAAAATGGTTGTCTGGTTTAAACAACGTTTACCTTTCTGCTATGTTTTCTTAAGGAATTTAAGAGGCCGAGTTCAGTTCGTCAAGTACCACCTCCAATAGATCCCGGATATGTTGCTCTGGTCCGATGGATTAGGATTCCAGAAGTTTGAATCAAATGGTCGGACTTATGTTCGGCGAAGATCTGATGAAGTATTCCATTCGAAATGTACCAAGCCGACGATCTAATTGTGGGGGGGGGCTGTTTATCCCCAAAAGGGACAGGCCCTATTCATTGTATCAAAGAATGGATCGGTTTGTTTGCCTGTACTTTCCAGTTCTATAGTGGTCGGCTCAAAGCCCTCTTATAATTCCAATAAAGAATATATGGAATGATATGCATAAAGCTTTTAAGATGAAAAATCCCAGAAATTTGGATCAATCGTTCCAGATGCTAATTCAGTCGGCCGATATTTACATAGACCGGTCTATTTGTCTTGTGGACTCCACGTATAAGGGCTGTCAGGCTGTAACTGATGGCTATGGCTATATAACCAAATAATACTTCCTTGATCGGCTTATTTCTTGTAATCTCCAAAAATTTAATTTTTGTGACAAAATTTTGAATGTGCTTGATTCGTTCTTAAACTTTTGTCCGTCTTTGTAATACATTTACTTGTTTCCATCAGCAGACTTTACAAATGAATCAGTAAGTGCGACTTTAAAAAATAATAGCGACGTAACGTAACGTAACAGTATGGATTATTTCGCTGTAAGGGAGTGTGCTATCACGCAGGGAGCACGGGTACCAGGTGAGTGAAACTCGACATATATGTAAGGGTAATAAACTGTTGCATCGAGTTACGCTGGAATCCTATTCTTGTCTGGTACTTTTCCGAAGAGAAAAGGCGTTTAAATTCATTATCCAACAAGTGGAAAAGTCAACAATGAACAGTAAATTGTTTTCTTGTTCTCGCTCCATGAACCACGATTATCATTAGGCTCCGACAGCAGGATGGGAGAATGAATCTCTCGTCATCTGGCCTCGCTCCAGTTATCGCCCTCAGCACAATGATCCGGTCTTTAACTACGGACTTCTTCCTCACCCTTCATCTTTCAAAACCAACACAAGACGGCTTAATTAATTTATAAATCGCAAAAAATTATTGTTGTTCTTGTTGTTTTTGTTGTTAGAGAAGAAAATTATTTAAACAAAAAAAAAATTCATGCATTGGGATAATCAGCAGAACAGTTTGAGATATTTGATTTTGATCTTCCATTTTTACAGGGTTAAAAGAAATCATTAACATTGATCAAATTAATCTTTATTCGAAACTTATTTTGTGTGTCCATATTCTTTATACGAGTCTAGTTAGACTTCAAAAAGATAATTCGTGAAGGATTATCCGAGAGCAGTTTATAGTCCCCCTGTTTTTCTGTCGAAGGCTCTGATTTGCCGAATCATTTCCCGTGGGCAGTTTATAGCATTAAAGAACGATCCAACTTCCATGTTCTCAGACAATATTATCCCCTGTTGAATTATTGAAGTAGATTTTACAAGTTGTTCAGTCTATTTGATTTATTTAAAATTATTCTAGGCTATATCACGTGAAGTATCCATTAAGAAATCAATAATATATTTCCTTTTTAAAGCGCAGATCAGTCTGGAAATTTATATTTAATTATAATCTCACACAAACGATTTCAAACAATGGAATACATTTTCAAATGTATTCATTATTCGCGTTAATCTTTTTTTTTTAGGTAATCCGTAGTGCTCTCCCTTGCTCCTGTTTTTAAGATTTCAAATAACGTTACTAGAAAAACTAATCTAATAACGATTTTTTAAAAGGATAATAATAATAATTTGTACTAGTTAGATTTATTCTCAGCAGATTTGTAATAAACGTGAGTCTAGGTTGCATGTAAGTGTGTCCCTACAATTAATAGTTTCTTATTTTAAAATTTTAACAAGTTACAAATTAATATATTGTATTAAGTACAATGTTTGGGTGTAACGACCGTCGTGGAGGGCTAAATTACATTAATTATCCCACACACTTGGAACCCTGTTCTACTACGAGGTCTGATGGTGAGCAAAATTTCCCGTATGCAAGCATCGAAGAGCTGTGACTTGAAGTTACTTTTAATCATTGTTTCTAGGCCATCCACACCCGTAAAGATTGTTCAAAATACATCTGTGGATTGGGCAGAGGGGAGGTTGGAACAGCTTGGCTTCGTTCTTCAAATATTGCTCATGTTCTACACTAGCAGACAGGAACTTTTGACGCTCCACACTTGAAGTCGGCGCACACAGACGTAATGGAAGAGGAGAGAGGGAACTACGAACCGTCTAGCCACCATTTACAGTGGTAACTACGTCTGTTCAGTCTAATCAAGAAGGTATACTTTCTGTTCCTGTTACAGATTTATCTCTCTGTTCGTGTATGTTGTCGTTTAGAAGGCGCTCAGTAAAGAAATATTTATCGTTCTTGTTGTTTTTGCGTTAATTATAAAAAAAAGTAAACGTATCATTTCAGTACATCTATTTATAAGAAAACTGGGAGTATGTATTTACTTTTGGATTAAGTATTTTTATTTATAAAAACGACGAAACTCCTTTGTATCTGTTCGTTCGGGAGAAAGGGGACATTTATTATAGTCGTCCATTTCGTCATATAATCATTTCCACTGTACACTGAACAGAAGAACATGTCCATCACTAAGAGTGGTGAAGAACCACATTTACTTAAATGGCGTGCGAATTTCATTCGTGTAAAGATGACCTTTATGGTACAATAAAGCACGGGTGAGACTAGTGTACGTCCGTCCAGAGGTCTCAAGTATGAGGTAAAACCTGAGTTTCGTATCTGTCCATTCATAGAAACAACCGGCCACAATTTGCTCTTTCTCTTTTGTTACTTATCTGCTTCAGGACGGATGTTTTTTCTTTCAATATTTTATCCGTAGAGAGAAAAACTTCGCTTATTTATTTAATTATTCATTTCGAAAGTCTGATAGGTAGTTTTCTTCACAGATGGAGCTTAATAGGTAATTTATTCATGGAATGGATAACGAAAAGAAATGGGGAGAACGATAGTCTAAATATATATTTCATTTAATTAGCTTTCTAATTTTTTTTCCCGATTTATACAAGTTATTTGCACTTTATACGCTGAATATCTATGGTAACATATAATAATAATAATAATAATAATAATAATAATAATAATGAGAAGAAAGAATATTGGGCTAAAGTCTGGCGTCATCCGGAGAAGAGCTGCAGAATCAAGCTGTGTGCGTGGCGTGGTCTGGGCGGGACACAATACCTGCGTAGCTAACTCGGCAGAGATGCTCGGCGGATTTCAGACCACCTAATGCGAGCCTAATGATAAAAATGTCTGAGCTGGATTATCAGTGAGTGGATCATGGCAGAGATAGGAGGGGGAGGATTGTAATATTGACATGAGCTGACGTGTCCCGCGCACGTGCGCCCTTTCCGCTCCGTTCCCACAGGATGTTTTACTTACGAAGATGACAAATCAAGCTACGCACAACAACAACAACAACAACCAGTCGGTCGGATAGCCAGCCAGCCACATCGTTATACTCTCGGCGGTGGCAGCTTCGGGTTCGTCTTTTTCTTCTTTAATTTATCGGAACGAGAATCTGGTCGGTTATCCATCACAAACATTTGTTGTTGTTGTTGTTGTTGTTGTTTTCCTATAGCGCGCGAGAAAGATACAAAAAAAAAAAGAACTGGGGTCGCGTGTCGCCCGCACGTGTGTTCTGTCGCGCGCGCTCCTGATAGATGACAGGTTTTAATCCCTGCCGGCTCTGTTTGTCACCACAGCCGCTTTCCGGGTCATGTTTTTAAATCTCCTTTCTTTACCTCTTTTCCCTCCTTCTAAAGACGGCTGATGGAACTGTTCGTATCGTGTTGAAAAGGCTTTCACTACTACGGACGGATCGGCGCCGCCTCTTCTACACTGGTGGAGGGGGTGTGACGTCAGTACACACACAGACAGAGGGAGGGAGGGAGCTCCTGCCTGAATGAATTAGGAAATTAGTACATAAATGAATAAATAAATATCATTTGTATTTTAACCCAGTGGTTAACATCGATCTCAGGCTGAGGTTAAGCGAGATCCCTCTCTCGTCTCTGTCATTTGTTCATTACGCATCTCCATTTGGAAGGAATGGGTTTCTGCAGGACATTTTGTATGTTCTGACGAGAAGCCCTCAAATGCCTGTTTCTTAACGAATCTTCGCTTTGGTGCGGGTTAAAGGGCCAGAGCGTGGATTAGGATACGACTTGCTTGTGATATTGTTTCTTTACCTCGCTTTGTACAAGATTTTGTTCAGCTGCGGTCGCCATTTTGGTGTGGCACGTCCGTCGCCTAATGTTCTTCATTGTGGATGTGCTTCTGTAACCAGTATTTACGTTTTGTTTACGTAATTTAAATTAAACAGTGATGATACGCCAGTTGTTTCACCGGCCTTCTTGATCTGAGCAAACTCACGTCAGGTCATAGTGAGTGGTACAGTATCTCAGTTTTATCGGCAAGGTTGGTGTTGGTTGGCGAACGAAGCAGTTTGTAAAAAGAGAGGAAAAAAAAATGAAGTATTGATGCGAATTTTATATAACTCATCTTTGGAGCCTATTGTAGATTAAGGCAATCACAGCATTATTATTATTATTATTATTATTATTATTATTATTATTATTATTTTTAATATGGCTAATTATTCATCACTCTTTAATAAATTAGGTATTGGGAAAAGTTTCGTTCGCTAATTGTTCCAGAACGTACGACAGTCCATGACATTACAGTGGCGGACTTGGCCGATGGCCTTTCGCGACAAATCGGTTCTCGTAACTCACTCTTCAAACCCCCACCCCAACCCTCGAGACATTTTTTAAAAAAGACAAGACATTGATTTAATTCGGAATCATTACATTTTTTCTGAGTTTTGTATCCCTGTAATGGAGATTCCTCCGTAGCTCCTTCCCGGCTGGCTTTCCACAGAAAAGACAATGGGTTGGTGATTACCGTGTAAAAACTGCCCGGGAGACAGCGGCTCGGCGAGAGGAATTTATCCCCCTGGAGGTCTGCTTTCTTTTTCTTTTCTCTCTTTCCCCCCCTCCATCTCGGAAATCAGCGGTAACCATTCACTCGGAAAATTTGCTGCGAATTCGCAATATAGCAGCTGTTCTTCGGGGCAGACTTTATTGAAGTTTTTCAAAATATTGATGATTTAAAGTCCCGAGCTGCTTTTCAGAAGCCAGAGTCCGTCCATAGTTTTACGCTAACTGTCGTCATTATTATCTCAGTCGGATCGCAGTGGTTACCCGACAGCAGCCGACCGGTAGAATGTGTTCGTTTAGCCTGGCACTGAAATCTTTTCTTGGAATCCTTCAACCGGTCCCTACCCTTCTGAATTTATTTCCTTTACTGCTGTGATTTGGTTAGGGGAGAGACCACGCGCACTTACTATTATTAGTATTATTATTATTATTTCTTTTTAATTCTTTCAATGGATTCTTATCTGTCAGGACATCTTTTTAATGGAGGAATCAGAAATTATTTAATTCCGTCTCTTCGTATTTGATTGTGTTCATTAATTTTGTAGCTAATAATAATAATAATAATAATAATAATAATAATAATAATAGTAAAATGGATGACCTTTTGTAAATTAAAGAACATCGTAGCGTCAGTCCCTTTACAGACGTCTTTCCACGGGTTTGAGAGATTTCATATTTTCTTCACTCTTAACATCCACGTATATTTGCCGCTTTTCTTTGATTCTGACGTGAAACCGCAGTCAGATGTCCGTTTATAGACATATTTCTATGGGTTGGTGTACATGTTCGTGTGGCTGAGAGTAATAATGTCCACACCCTGACGGTGGGTTTGTTTAACGTCACCGTCTCCTCGCTGTAATTCCCATTCCCTTTGATTAGTTCTATAATTTGATATTTACAAGTCCTATTGTGATGTTGCTGCTTTCCTTGTTTCTCTCTTCATTTAATATCAAGAATCTTCGCGCGCGACGAATGTGATCACGTGTTGTGACGTCACGTAACTGAAAAGGTGGCGCCCTAACTGATCCGTCCAACAAGATGAGAGGTATTTCTCGTCTACATGTTTTTCCAAGCTCGCATTCTGATGATATTTATCCTGAACTTGAAAGTTTTCCATTTTAAAATTAGAAGCTGATTGTGTGAAAATTATGAAGCCCGCAGTTAGTTACGTGATATTTTATGAAATGCGAGCCGCCATGTTGGCTGGCAAAAGTTAAAAATCGAACGTGAACGAGTAATTTCGGACTTAGAAACGTAAAAATAAATAAATGAAACCGGAAGGGGTTTTGACGATTGCTCGTACTCGCAAATCTTAAATAATTTTTTTCTTTTTTTACAAAAATGTAAACGTTGCACTACACAGTAAGGAAAATATTCAAGTTATAATAATAATAATTAAAGGTAAAGTTGCCAGTTAAGAAAATTGCACTGAAAGTTCGCATTAGTGATATAAAGACTAACATGTTTCTATGTAACTGCCTTCCATCTCATTTTTTTTCTCAACAAATTCTCAGATAAAAGCCTTTCGCGTCAGATTCCCAATTAAACACCCAGGTAGCATTATGCATTCTCTCTCTCATCTCTCTCTCTCTTCCTCTCTCTCTCTCTCGCAGATTAGATATTTGAACTGGTGGCCCTTTATCTTGCACCGCTCTGTGAGTGGGTGGATTCGTTGTAAAATATTAAACGAACAACACCTATAAATTACTGGTTGGTTTTTTGTTATTGTTTCTTTAGTTTTCTTTTATTACGATATTCAAGTTGTTGTACACTAAATTCTCAAACATAACGAACGGCTGACCTTCAGCGGGTTTAGAGCGAATGAAAACCATAAAGATTTTTCGTTGCGTCTCTCTCCACCCCACCTCCTCGACTGCCTCGATAGCCCGCATGCGTGTTAAGTAACAATGCGCCGCCCGTCGATCAATACATTATTTATGGCGGCGCTGGGACGGGTTTTAATCTGTGAATATTAACGAATGACGGGGAAGAGGGCGTTTTAGACTGGCGTCGAGAGAAGAAGGGGAAACAATTCGGCTGTTTTCCTCAAACGTGAAAAGCGAAAAGGACGCCGCCGAATTTCGACCTCGGCTGTGGGGGCCCTGCGCCGGGGTCCCCGGATGAATGGGCAATGGGACAATGGTGCCTGGTGGGGAAGGGAAGTAAAGGGCCCTGACACGCGTGCGCACGCGCGCGCAAACAAAGGACCTAGTCTAGACGGGGCTGGTTGAAAAATAGAAACCTACAAATAGATGAACTGAGCTCTTTATTGGATTACGGTGCGAGAAGAAGAAGTAGTAATAAATTTGATAGGCGAGTAGGTGAGAGTGCGTGACAAAGATACCCTGGTGGACAGACGGGCTTCCTTTGTTCTGCGTCATGGCCGTCGCGACCTCAAACTAACAGAGATGGGCGGGGTAGGCGGCGGCGCCTTTAAAAGACATTTCGGCATTCAATTTCGTAATTTTCGCTTGAAGCCAAATTGTCATATAGAAAAACACATATAGGAGGTCTGTCGAAAAAGTATCCGACCTTAGGCTGGGGGAAAAAAGTTACGTACTTGGTGGGGTCAATTGCTAATCCCCTTCGAAGTAGACCCTTGTACCTCCACACACTTAGTGCAGCGATCCTTCCACTGTTTAAAACACGTCTGGAATGCTTCTTCCGGAATGACTCTCAGCACCGCCGTCGCATTCCGAATGATGTCCTCTCAGCTCTCAAAGCGGGGGCCTTTCAGTGGCATCTTCATTTTTGGGAACAACCAGAAGTCACAAGGAGCCATGTCTGGAGAGTAGGGAGCCTGGCGAATGAGCGAAATGCCTTTCTTTGCCATGAAACCTTGGATCAGCTGCGACGAATAAGCCGGGGCGTTGCCATGATGCAGCTGCCAGTTTTGCGAGGCCCACAGATCTGGTCTCTTGCGCCGAAATGCATCAGGAAGACGTCAGAGGACTTCCTGATAGTACTCCTTTGTAGCTGTTTGTAATTGTGGTGTGTATTCGTGATGCACAACGCCTCCGTAGTCGAAGTAAACAATCAGCGTCACCTTGATTTTTCTCCGGACGTTGGCGACGTTGGGTGCTTTCACTGTGATGACTGAGCTTTGGTTTTCTTGTCGTACCCGTACACCCACGACTCATTTCCAGTTATCACGGTATTCTGGAACTCAGGATCCCTGTTGGCAGTATCCAGCAGGTCCTGCTCAACCTCAAGACGAAGTTGTTGTTCCTGAAAAGCAGCTTGAGCACAAATTTTGCTGCCATTCTGCGCAAGCCCAAATCTTCCTTTAAAATTGCATGTGCAGAATCTTTACTGATCCCAACCTCATCACCCATTTTCCTGCACCATCAAACGGCGATCCTCCATTATCAAGGTCCGCACTTTCTCGAGAACAACTGCATTGCGGCTTGTTGATGGCCTCCCGGAACGCTGGTCACTCTCCACTGATGTGAGGCCATCTTTGAACCTGTTGTACCATTCTTTTATTTGGGTAACACCCATGGCATTGTCACCAAAAGCCTGTTGAATTTTGCGAATTGTTTCCGCTTGGGTATCTCCAAGCTTTTGCAAAACTTGATGCAAGATCGTTGCTCCACACGTTCCGTCATCACGGGCGAAATGAAAATGCGACGAGTAAGTAGTACAGCACCTCACACGCTGGCTACCTGAAAGCGACTGACGCATCCAGCAAGCCCGCCAAAAACCACGCATGCGCACGAAGGAATGCGGCTCCACTATGCACACTTGCCTCCCTAACGTCATTACTTTCCACAGGAAAAAAATAAAGTCGGCTACTTTTTCGACAGGCCTCGTATATATTTTGTATGTTTGTTTTTAATGCATAATGAAGAATATTTGTGTTTACACATTGCAAAGTTTTGATTCATCTGTCGGTCGATCTTTAACCATCCGGAATCACATCTTCTACAAGGAAAACAGAGACAGCGAGCTTTCCGTTTGGCGCAGTTGTCTTTAAATTAGGATATTCCGCTTCTGCTATAGTATGTGATTTTTTTCATTTGTGAAAGCAAATATAATCTTTAAGCGCCTATAAAACACTATAATTAAGGGGAAGCAGAAACAAACTGAGTTTTTGCTGCTCTTTGTATTCAGTTCTGTCAAGCAACAAAACAAAATACAATTTAAAAATATATATATTCAAAGAAAAAATGTTATGAATTGAACCGGTTGTGTGGAGAGAAAAAAACGATAATACAGACAGAATGTTTAAGTTTCGTGGAACTTTGTTCTACTCTGGGTAAACAGAATATTTTTAACTCTATGGAACTTCGTTGTAACTTGAAGACAAAATTTTTGTTTTGTTTTAAAAAAGAAAACCAACAGTCACCATGACTTTTAAGACCATAATTTCTGTTAGTGCCGTTATCGTGTAGGAAATGAGAAGAGATTCTTTGATTTCTTTGTTGTTGTTGGATTCGTACTCAAAGAATTTTATCTCAGACCAAACGAAACAACTGCTTATGACTTAGTCAGCATATGTGAAGTTAATGCACATTTGAAATAATTCCCCTCAATGACCGATATGTGTTCACAGATATGAACGATACATTTTGTATCTATATTGTTTTTTTTTTAAAGCAGCATCGTCTATGGATCAGCTCTGGACAAAGACTCATTTTTAGAATCTTTACAGATAATTAAATTCTCTTCATCTCTCTTTCACTCCATCATTCTCTCTCTCTCTTTCTCTACATCTTTCTCTCTCTCTCTCCATCTTTCTCTCTCTCTCTTTCCATCGTCTCTCTCTCTTTCTCTCTTTCCATGGTCTCTCTAACTCTCTTCTCTCTCTTTCCATCGTCTCTCTCTTTCTCTCTCTCTCTCTTTCCATCTTTCTCTCTCTTTCCATCGTCTCTCTCTTTCTCTCTCTCTCCTCTTTCCATCATCTTTCTCTCTCTTTCCATCGTCTCTCTCTCTTTCTCTCTCTCACTCTTTCCATCTTTCTCTGTATATCCATCGTCTGTCTCTCTTTCTCTCTTTCCATCGTCTCTCTCTTTCTCTCTTTCCATCGTCTCTCTCTGTTTCTCTTTCTCTTTCCATCGTCTCTCTTTCTCTCTTTCCATCGTGGTGTGTGTCTCTCTCTCTCTCCATCTCTCTCTCTCCATCTTTCGCTCTCTCTCCATCTTTCGCTCTCTTTCCATCGTCTCTCTCCATCTTTCTCTCGCTTTCTCTATCTCTCTTCATCTTTCTCTCTCCATCTCTCTTTCCATCGTCTCTCTATCTCTTTCCATCGTCTGACTCTCTCTTTCTCTCTTTCCATCGTTTCCCTCTCTCTTTCTCTCTTTCCATGGTCTGTCTCTCTCTTTCTCTCTTTCCATCGACTCTCTCTCTCTTTCCATGGTCTCTCTCTCTCTGGTCCTCTCTCTCTGTCTCTTTCTCTATCTTTCTATCTCTGTCTGTCTTTCCATCGTCTCTCTCTCTCCATCTTTGTCTCTCTTTCTCTCTTTCCATCGTTGTGTCTAC